>OZ023209.1:54440283-54453396 GCA_963995525.1 Escarpia spicata
AAGTGTGAGGAAATCTGTGTCTCGTTTGTCTTACATGGAGTGCATAAGACTGCTTGAAAACATCAGCCGACTTCATTTATCGAAGACGATTCATTATTGCAACATACAAAGAACCCTGACATTGTTTCTTCGCTCAAACATAGCGTCGACAATGTGCCAATACAAATAATAATAATAATAACACAAGTTTATTAGCAACTTAACTGAGTTGGATTCACAGTATACAATAAAATACAACTATACATTGGAACGTCATACAGTATTAATACACTGAAATGTCATACAGTATAAATACCATCCTTTTGCCCTTCATTCGTTATTGGCAGTTGTGTAATCCCCATGGTATAAAGGAGTTACGGTATCTGTTTGTTCGGGTTATTATTACAACAGCCGGTCAACATAATCATATGCTGCAATATATATTATGACAACTTAATACTGCGGTTCGTTTACTGTAATCTCGCTCTGGTTGCAGTTGCAAACGGAGAAATAACGAGGCGGCCTTGCCGATGGCCACGTGTCACTCTCTTAGTAGTGTGGCCACCAGACAATATATCCAACCTAATGATTGTAGGTGGTTTACAGAAACTAGAAAGTCTACCGATTCAGAAGCTGCTTGATGCCGCCAAGATGGCCGCCAATATATGAAAATATTTAGAATTTACCATGATGTTCATTCAATGCCATCTAGATACTTATGTTTTGAGTCGAAATATGTGTTTGAACCCGAGAATGAATTCCAGTGGAACAACTGATGGTTGTGTACGAGAAAGGGATACAGAGATAATCCAAGATGACTGCAAAACTCATTGCTATTACAGTGAAAATACTGATTCAAAATATGCACGACGCCACGCTGGCGTCATTGATGAATGTGACATATCCAAGATGTCCGTCAATAGGTGAACATATGTAGAAATTGGCGTAATATCAATGTTATGCCACCTCACTTTTTGTGTCGAAATGTATGTTTTTTTAATCCGAGGATTTCCACGTGATTATTGTTTAGCGAAAACAAGGAATAAAAAGATAAGTCAAGATGGCTGCCCAAATTATTACTATTATTCTGAAAATATAATCTGTCAAACATTCGTTATTGTACCATATAAATTGGCAGCTTAACGAATCATGTTCCCTCTGAAGTTGCAAAACGATACGTGTGTGCTGTAATAACATTACAATCGCATCGAATATTATCGTCACTGTCTGCAACGTCATCTAACACGTCAAAGGCTATATTCTTCCAGTGGTTGTTACAGCCTTCGTCCATGACAATAGCAATAGATGTTGCTTGATAACTGGGCGTCGGGGCAGAGGCAGCGACTCCACCTAGTACTTTAACTGAGGAGAGTGACTTCGACATTTCATCCTTCCATCACCCGAACGCTGCTGGATTTGGATTATGAGGTCTTTTTTATGTTAGGAAGTAAACTCGTTTGATATTTCCCTCAAACGCCTTTGACGTTGGGGGAGTGACTTCGACTTCAGAGCTACGTTTGCATTTTGTTTAGCAATGTTTTCCTTCCATGTTTCACATCTGTCAGTTGGGATGGATTCATTGTTTACCGTCCGTGATACCTTGATACAAACTGGATAATTTTGTTCAGTGATAACATTCGTTGAAACTTGTATAACAGATCTCCAATGTCCGGAAGTGTGGAACCTGTCAGCAAAACTGTGTGAACTATGGTTTAGCAATCCCCCTACTTGTAAACAACGGTGTCGCACCCGGATACTACATGAGCTGCCAGTAGCCGAAGTACAATATCAGCTGTACGTCGTATTTCGCTCGTACATTCCTTGCAAAAAGCACCAATGAAGAGTGAAAGTGGTGAACGAGGACGATGTACACACCTGTGTCATCACAAATCAATGTTCGAACAACTCGTCTCTTCTTTTGTAGCAGCAGCAAGTTGCTGAAGCAGGATAACTTTTACTTCTGTTTTACCGCATTTTGTTATAGTGCCTTTGAAGATATCCAGTAGATTAGGATATCGGCCCGCAGGCCCTTAGCCAGAGAACCGTTGTCCATTTATTGGTTCGTTTAAAAAAAATCGCAACGAGTTTTTCTTTCTCGGGTATTTTGGTCTTTGGATGACTTATTATTTTCTGACACCATGATCTTGTGTTGGACCATAACGTGGTTTTATTTTCCCAATAACACGGTATTTGCCTTGTACTAAGTGTAAAAGCGAGTACTGGAGTGTAACTACTTTAACATTTCAGTATTTCAACAGTTGAACGTTTTCGGAGAGCCTCAGCCCTCGAATATTAGCCACGTTCTGATGTTAATGACCAATGCTTGTGTAACAGGGTTTCTCATGAGCGTTACGGGTAAATAAAAAATGAGAACGGGACAATTTTGATTACAATCCCTGCTAATATATATATCTAATTGTGATTCGGTGTAGCTCCGCGGTGTCCCTCTTTCTGGTGTGAACTCATAATGGTGATAATGGTGAACAACTTACTTTCGGTTTCGGTTCCCGTGAGAACAACCTTCTGAGGTGGCAGTGGTGCGACAATGTGCAGTTTGTATTGTTTGCTAGCTTGCTTTCTGGAGCGAAACGAACTTATTTAACCGTTGGACTGTAGTCGTAGTGTCGACCAAAAATTATATTCACGTCATTTGCATTTGACTGTCTGAGCACATTACTCAGCACACTATCGATATAGTATTATATTGTGCTACGGCCTGGCCTGTGAATAATCAACAACGCGGTGCGAGTGTCGTCACGGGAGATGTAAGTGTCCTAGCTGATTGTTCCACCTGAAATTTCCTTGTCAGTGTTGATTTATATATTGTAATCCCAATGTGTCTCTACTGTCGTCACACACGGAAGTCGGCCAAGGTGCAAGAACAGAGAAGAACACATCTTTCATATTCATGTCACGCAAATTCAATATTCCCATGACTCGCGCATAGATTATATAGACACCATCGCAAACAATTGATAAAGCCACACTTCACAATGTTTTGCTGGCAGACTTCATATTTCTGAAGTCCGGAGACCTGAAAGCTTCAACGGATGAGATCATTATAGAAAACGACACAGTTTGTTTCAAGATGTTACGGTTGCAAACACAATGAAAGCATTTCGATTGTCATATGGGCAATGTAGGTCGCAAAGATTGCAACGCAAAGACTGCAAAGTGAAATGCTACTGCAGTCCCTTAGGCAAAGTAATTTCCTCTAAAGTCAGAGACGTTTGAAGAACACCTCAAACCAGTTCACTACCAAAGATACGGTCATTTGGAAATCAACGTTGGAGAAATTACCAACTCCAACATAATTCGTTGTTCGAAAGATGCAGTGTCGACTCACTCTCACCGGTCACTGTATTAGTGTCGTTATTTTCACCTACTGGCAGCTATCTTGGATATTTAAAATCCCTCAATGATGCCAAGGTGGCATCGTAAATATTCTGAATCTGTAAACCTGCTTATGTAGTTAGTTGTTCTATGTGGCATATGCCATGACATCGAATTTATGGTAAAGTATATTTCCATTGTAATAGTAGTGATTTTAATAATAATAATAATAAGATAACTTCTATTGCGCCTAAATCCTTGGAAACCAAGCTCAGAGGCGCATCAAAACAAAAGGGTTGGTCAATCTCAAAGTCCATAAGTAGTTTTCCAGTTGTCAACAGATGGGTCAAGGTGCTAGGGAGCTAAGGTGGATAAGCAAGGTTGTAAAGATACGTTTTTAAATGACGACGGAATTTTGTAATATTTTCAACTGATCTAACACTAAGAGGAAGCATATTCCAAAGAGTTGGTGCAGCAACAGAAAAAGCCCTAGTTCCAATGTTAGTGTTGGATCTAGGAACAAAAAGTAGGTCAGAACTAGATGATCGAAGCTGGATAGATTTTCTTACAGGAGTAAGCAATAAATGCAAATAAGATGGTTGCTTATTGGACAGTGCCTGATATGTAATGGTACAGATCTTAAAAATTATACGATATCGTACAGGAAGCCAATGTAAAGACTTCAAAAGTGGCACAGAGCGAGAAAAACGAGGAGATCTTGTAACTACTCTTGCTAGACAATTTTGGACACGCTGAAGTTTTGTGATATCCTTGCTAGCGATATTATAAAGGAGGGAATTGCAATAGTCAATTCTGCTGCTAACAAGCGCTGTTGCAATAGTCTTGGCAACAGAAAATGACATATACCGGCGAATACGGCGAAGATCACGAATATGATAAAAACAGCAGCGACATGTTTGAGATATATGTTGTCGGAAATTGAAGTTTCTATCAAAGATTACTCCTAGATTACGCACCGAGGTTGCTGGCGTGATGTACTGATTCAAAATACGCGTAGGGAAAAAACCATCCAGTTTACAACGCTGCATTCGAGTACCAATAATGATCAATTCAGTTTTATTTGCATTTAATTTCAACTTGCTGTCAGTCATCCAATGGAAGATATCTTGAAGGCAATCACTAAGTTGGTTAAGGGAGCGATTTGTATCCGGGGTAGCCAACGAAATGTAAATCTGAGTGTCATCAGCATAAAGATGATGATCTAAGTTATGTTTTTGTATAACAGAGCTTAGTGGCGTGGTGTAAAGAGTAAAAAGCAAAGGCCCAAGAACAGAACCCTGGGGAACACCAAATAAAGCCGGCAGTGCAGCTGAAAAGCAGTTCCCAATCTTTATAGTTTGGTATCTATCAGTTAGATACGAAGAAAACCAGCTTAGAGCTGTGCCAGATATGCCGTACCACTTTAATAGGCGTTCAATGAGAATGCTGTGATCAATCGTGTCAAACGCGGCAGAGAGATCTAGTAAGGTAAGTGCAGTCACTTTACCATTATTAATGTTCAAGGTAATGTCATTATGAACCTTTAAAAGGGCAGTCTCTGTTGAATGAAACTGCTTATATGCTGATTGTGACACATTAGTTAACACATTTGTGCTAATGTGAGACCTTAGACGACTTGCTACAACCTTTTCTAGTATTTTGGAAATGAAGCTGAGATTAGAAATAGGTCTATAACTGTTTAGGTCTTGCTTAGGCAGAGATGACTTCTTAAGAAGTGGTGTGACATGGGCGTATTTAAAATCATCAGGAAAACAGCCAGAGCAAAGTGATGCATTTATAATATTTGTTATAGGTCCAATTAGTGTATCGAGACATGCTTTTAGCAGCATTGTTGGAAATGGATCAAGTGCACAAGATTTATTTGGGGAGGACATAATTATTTTCCTAACTTCATCAACTGTTGCAGGTTCAAATGATACAAGTTGAGAATTTACTTGTGGAAAGTCCACACTGACATTACTTATATTATGATGTGGGAAAGCAGAACGAATGATACTGATTTTATTCTTGAAGTGACTAGAGAACGAATCACATAGAGACTTAATTGACATATGATCAGGTAACGATGGAGTAGGCCGTCTGTGTAGAATGTTATTGATGCAGTTCCATAACTGACGCGGATTATCAGACTTATTTATGACCATATCTGTAAAATAATCTGATTTAGCTTTAGCCATTTGTCTGTTACAGAGGTGACATTGCTTAGAATAACGCGATCTATCTAATGGCGAGCGTGATTTGCGCCATACACGCTCTAAATAACGACGACGCCTTTTAGATAGTATAATTTCAGAAGTCATCCATGGAGCCGGTGGCCTTTCTGACACCCATTTGGATTTTATAGGTGCATGTTTGTCATGTAGTGCATTGAGTACTTGACAGTACTGTTTATATAAGTCAGATAGATGTTTTTTTGGATCTGTGATAAGGTCAGATATAAGGATATCAGCCATTAAAGCTGTAATATCAATCCTATGAATGGCTCTGTAAGACACATTGTGTTTCGATTGTAAAGGGGCTATAGAACCATTAATATTGGCAATGACAGTATGGTGGTCTGATAACCGACTAAACGTTTTTTGGCAACCATCTTTGAGTTTCACGTGATCACTTTGTCGTACACTACTACCAGTTGTCCCATTGAAATCATCGCATGTAAAACATATAGTCAGACCCAAAACGTAAGTATCTAGGTGGTATAGCAAGGAAGTTACGATCAATTCTATTTATTTCCCTCTTGGATTTTTCAAATTCTTCAAGAATGCCGCGGTGGCATCATGCAGTTTCTGAATCGGCAGACCTTCTGGTTGTGTAAACCACCAACACTATTGAGTATACTATACTGTACGATTCTGCTTAAAATCACTGTTTGACGGCAAGACGATTGTGACCGCCCTCCCCATTCGTATATATATAAGATATGTAAAGTAATAGTAGAGTATACTCAATATTGTTGGTTGTTTACATATCAATATAAGAAATATATATATACACGTGAATATATATTTACTCCGGAAATGCATCATTACCTGCTGATTTGTGTTAATAATTAATTTATTTCAACTCACTCAGATATTACCTGAAATCTTTTTCACTATGTTCCAAAAACAAGATTTGCATTGCGTAAACATGAGTTGTCTCATTGTCACCTGTACCTTGTCCGAATGCGCTCCCGTCAGGTAATGCGTGCACCAACATTCTGATAGATCTATTAAATAAGTGTGGATGATTAGATAGCGAACATCCAGTTTTGGGCGATGACTGGTATGCCATATCGGTGACTACTTACCGCTATTGTGGTGACCTTGAGAACGTCCGAATCCTCCCGTTTTGGCCGGGACAGGGACACGTCGGCTGAAACACACGCGTAGTACGTACGATTACATCGATGTACGTGTGTGTGTATGTGTGTGTGTGTGTGTGTGTGTGTGTGTGTGTGTGTGTGTGTGTGTGTGTGTGTGTGTGTGTGTGTGTGTGTGTGTGTGTGTGTGTGTGTGTGTGTGTGTGTGTGTGTGTGTGTGTGCATGTGCGTGTGAGTGTGTGTGTATGTGTGTGTGTGTATGTGTGTGTGCGAGTGTGTGTGTGTATGTGTGAGTGTGTGTGTGTGTGTGTGTGTGTGGTGTGTGTATGTGTGAGTGTGTGTGTGAGTGCGCGCGCGCGTGCTTGCGTAAGTATGTGACTTGTAATATGTACTAGCTGAGTTACCCGGCGTTGCCCGGGGAAAAAGACAAGCATATATACATCCTCAAATCATTTGCACTGAAATCTTTAAAAAGCATTGTTGAAATAATTATGAACACTGAAAATAAACCAAACCTCAAATGCCCAATATTTGAGTTCCAGCAACCCCAAACCCATCCCAAATGTTTCCAGTCTACGCGTATTAATAAACTGTAACTGGTCACTGGCTTAGTTGTTAGGACAACCTTTTGCCAGAAATCGCACGCGTTCACCCGTGTAACTGACGTAACCACCAACAGGCAGCTGGGTTACGCGTCCGGGATTTTGTAACGTTAATAACATAAACACTTATACATATGTCTGCATACACCCAGTGATACATCTGTACATTGAATAATTAACTGTACAATGATATAGAAATACATTAAATTCCCTGGCTGGAACTCCATGGAATTGTTGCCAGAAGTTGCACGCGCTCACTGGGCTGACGCGGCGAAATGCTTACGTGACTAGCGGCAGGTAGACCTGGTGCATGTTAAGCGCTGAGTACTTTCAAACGTCAATAACTTAAAAACTATTAAAAATGTCTGCATACACCCAGCGACATATTTGTAGTTGGCATAACTATCTTTCCGATATAGAAACACTTTAAATTCCGCAGCTGGAACCCTTTTTAAAATATTGAGCCCCTCCAGTTCTCCACCCCCCGGACGAATTTAGAAAATGTCTCAGTCTACGAAAAATCTCAATGGGTCCGGTATATCATATGCAAAATTTCAGCCCGATACATGCAAAACTGACGGAGATGTGTTTGCACATACAAACAGAGAACGAACTGTTTTATAATATAAATGTATGTATGTATGTACGTATGTATGTATATACGTATGGAGATAAGGTGTGTAGGCGGAAAGAAATGCGGGATGAAAAATGTTAGTGATATATAGTGTAGAACATTGATTAACTACGCAAGTAGCTATGTATATAGGGATTAATGAACAACAGCTGTGTTAATAGATTAAACGTTACATTGATTAACTACGTAAGTAGCTATGTATATAGGGAGTAATGAACAACAGCTGGTGTTAATAGATTAAACGTTACATTGATTAACTACGTAAGTAGCTATGTATATAGGGAGTAATGAACAACAGCTACGTTAATAGATTAAACGTTACATTGAATTAGCTGTTGCATTGTGATTATTGCCAACAAACATGGTGATGAACGGCGCCTTGGCTGGTGCCTTAATCGCTAATGCAATCAAAACATATATGTCGTGATATGTCAATTAATAGTGCAGATTATTCGCCTGTACGGTATGCTCAGTATTGATTGTACATCCACATGGCTAGATTTGATTACTAACCCAACATATAGTTTCCAAAGATCGATTAATCGATATCATGAGCCGAATATGTTTTCGCAATGTTATGATGTAGTCTATCCTCGCCCCAAAACCAACATACAAATGTTGTAATCATAATGTATATCCACAACCTCAGCTTCAGTCAACGCCTTTTCGCATGCTTCGGTCAACTCACCGATACAAGTTCTACCTGTGCTGAAATTGTCTAGACTATGCTTGCGTAGATTACGTCATTCTAGACTAGAACATTAACTAACGGCAACACGAAGTGTCTCAGGTTCGTCTAGCGGCCAACATGATTGCGCGGCGGAGGAAATTGTTGCTGCGTTTACCAGTCATGGTGGACACATGAATCAGTTGTACAAGTCCAGGATATGTCCAGATGAATGAAAGCAAGGAGTGGTCATTCTGATCCAGGAGAAAAAACAACGTTGATAAGAACGTATTAAACAATCATCGACCAATGTATATTCTGCTGTTTATTTACAAATTGGTTTTGCTGTTTGTTGTGTATCGCAAGGTACCCGGATGTTAGTGGCATACAAAGCATAACCAGTCTACTGAACCCATCACGATACGGAGACGGCGATACTGTGTCCAGGCGACGGAGGAGTTCAGACAATGCCCCGATGGGTACTATCCTGGAGAAACACGACATCACACTTTGAAGACTGAGTTTCCTGAAGCTAACATTTGTTAAATCCGTATAAAAGGCATGCATGGTATTATACTATTTATAATTGAAAAAAAACACAGCGTGTAGTTCGGAAATATGTGTGTGTGTGTGTGTGTGTGTGTGTGTGTGTGTGTGTGTGTGTGTGTGTGTGTGTGTGTGTGTGTGTGTGTGTGTGTGTGTGTGTGTGTGTGTGTGTGTGTGTGTGTGTGTGTGTGTGTGTGTGTGTCCGTGTGTATGTGTGTTTGCGTGTTTTAATCTCGAATACATACGTTAAAACAACATATCACAAATGTAAGAAATTGTATTCGAAAGACCACCAGTGGTTTTTTTATTTTTGTTTCACAGTACTGCAATAGGCAACATGCCATCTACTATAAAGCACCTTATTATGGCACGTATGCGCCGATTCCAGCTGTTGGAATGCCGAGCTAAGCTGACCTGAAACAAAGCAGTAAGACAAAGCCGAAAGAACCTACATCAAAGGTAAAGCTACACAAATCTTGTAGCTCAATATCCGCTTTCAGGACTCCTCAAAGCGCTTTATTTTTCACTTCCGGGCAGACTTGTAATGCGAACAGCTAATGTTCTTCTCTGTGAAGTACGTCGTAGGAGTTGAGTGATTCCCCGAGGCGGGCAAGCGGTTAGGTTCACTACTTCCCCCGTCCTCCCGGACCGCAGTCGCGTTGGCTACGTGTTGCCGAATGCGCGCGAGCCGATCGCGCCTGTCATTCGCAAATTGTTGGCGCGCCGCCCGTCGATTATCTCAGGTATCTTGGGAGACATTAAGACTGCCTGGGGAATCAGCTTATGGTCTTTCCGACGGAGTATCAGTTGGGACATATGGCGCGACCCAGGTGCGGTTAATGCGTTAATGACCAAGTAAAGCATTGATCTCCAGAGAACTCGAAGATCTACAACGAAGGCCATAAGATCGGATGTGTTGGATTCTAACTTTACAGTATTTAACACATCAATTCTGCACAGTAACTGAGATTCATAACTAAGTTCACAGGTCTTGTCCTGCCCTCTGTGATACATTTATGCAATTTTTCTTTTTTTCTTTTTAAATAAAACCAATAGTTTTTCGTCTGTCCTTTACTAATTTATGGGATGTTTGCAAACTCAAGGGTTCAACGTATAATATAGTCTTAACAACGTATACTACAAATAATCAAACAACATTATCTGTTCACCGATATCCAGAGTTAGACAACGTGCAATCTTAATCACACGTCACTACCGTCGATGTTGTCCGTTGCGTAGTATTGGATGTGTCATATACACAATTAACATCGAAATTGCCCGCCATATGTAACTATGGCCACTGATTAACCACGACTACACGGTGGTGACGCGTCACGGACGACGTGGTGCTAAGCGTGGTGCCAATGCATTCAGGTTCTCGTTCATGTTCCAAATCCCTAGTCAGGGATACTCTGGAACCACTTTCCAACAAACATACGTACATACGTACATACGTACATACGTACATACGTACATACGTACATACATACATACATACATACATACATACATACATACATACATACATACAGATTTATTTATTTATTTGCATTAACCATTGCAAAGCACCCCAGAACAATTATTTGGATGGGGCGTTATTTTTAAAAAGATGAATGATTATGATTTATTATTATTATACATACATACTTACACATGCACACACATACATACATACTTACATACATACATACTTACATACATCCATGTACTTGTACAGGATATCGGTGGTTTACACATATTTTCTCATGCGTAAACTGGTTACACGTTAGTGACGCGCACGTACGACACCGCCATATATGTAAAATGACTACACGGTAGTGACGCGTCACGGACGACCCTGATATATGTGTAACTCTTACAAAACGGGAATGATGCGCAATGTTATCATTTAACGGACACATACATACGTAGCATAATAATTTAATCCGTTTCACATAATGTACCTGTAACGCAGACATCATACAATTTTCCACCAGCTATTCGGAGAGATTCCTTAGCTATTTGTATGGCCAGAACGTGTTTTGTTAATAGTTTCTTAACACCGTTCCATGTAGCCATACTACGTCATTTGCAGAACAGTAATTTCATGTGCAATATCATATGACATTGTGTCCATACAAGTCCGACGCATCAGCCAACTGTTTCCTATTTGTATTAGGCTCCAGTGCATGTTCAAATGTCAGTCTGTATGCAAGACATTGAAACAACTGGAGAATGCCAAACCACGCAATGAACACAAAAAACGTACTCTTGGCTAATCGGTATTTATTCGGTGAACCTCTTCTTCTTCTTTCCCCTTGAAGATAAGTCTCCACCTATCCCGAACGTTTGCAGTATTCTCCCATTTTCAGCTATTCATCCCCATCCTTTCGGGATCTATCCTGTCAGGGTCGCTCCAACCTATACGTCGCTCTCCCCGTCTCTCTGCAAAACGTTATGTATTCCACGCTGTCTTTATCTGCTATGTCTGCAGTCAAACATCTGCAATCTGGGAATTAAATCCCTGCCAAAGTCCATCGCATGCACCCGTGTGCCCAATGGGCTATATATGAGTTATCCGTGACCTGCATACCAAGCTGATGGTCGTGGTGTTTGGACGTAAACAACGTGACGTTTTTGTCGCTCGCAGCACTAGAAAAGGCATTCTCGATCGATTAAACGAACACCGGAGACCCGAACACATTTCGCAGCACAGACAACTGCCAATGGTGCTCAGTTAGGATTGTCCAGTTCACTGCACTGGTCGACGCGCCCGCCAGTGCCACCACTAACATGGCTTCCGGCTAGTGACATCCGACGATACGTTATTACAGGTTATGTGTCGGTCCTATCCGGACAATTAGAGAAACAAATAGAATTAGTAACCCGATACATATAAAAAATGTCTGACAGAAATGTGAACATCTTCCCACTCCCTCTGCTTGACATATGTACACGGCCACCAGTGGGGGAGAACGTACTACCGGATATAACATCAGAACACTTTGGGCGTGATTTGTGTCGGGGTCGGGGTGATGTATAGGTTTGTTGCTCCTCATAGCGGTATTAATAACTGTGTCCGCTCGATAACGAACGAGTTGTGTGAATATCCTACGTCACGTTATCCGTCAGCAGCCGGAGGAGGTTGGCAGAGAGTGGCCTCTTTAGAGACAGGTCTCGCTTAATGATGTTCGTATTGGAGACCAATGGGCAGTCGCCTTCTGCACGCGAGGTTTGTTTGCTTCATTCTAGCATTAATGAGGTCTAGTTGCTGTTGTAAACAGTTTGATAGTAACGCACGGGCAAATGCGCTAGGACAATTTCAAATATGTGAGAGGGTAATCCATTCTTGTATATATCTACTACACCATCTCCTAGTAACAGATGCCGCACGCACTATTGATGTTGTGTTTTATACTACCGGCCCGCGTGATATCTTATCACCACAGTAAACGCTACAATCTGATGCTAGCTGCTTCGTAAAGTAATACATTTTTTGCCAATACACACAAATAGCATTATGATGGGATAATGTTTAGACAGACATGCTGAGAGGTATTTCGGGCATTTGTGACCTGAAATCTAGACGTTTCTGAAGTAGCAAATATGTCTGTAATTCCTCTAATTTATATTAAGTAGTTCCCTTGGAGTATCACCCTGCGGAAAGAATATCTTAATACGTAAGGCATCATATTTCTACAGTTTATCCCGTGCGTCGAATACGCGACTTGCAGACAATTAAGTGGCATAGACTTCCAGTTTAACCACCGGGTGGATGGCATCGCGTTTGCATGATGCGAACTAAATATCCCTTTTGCTCACTGGACCGTTGAATCGCTGTACGACCGATGATTTCGTTGATTAATTCAATTATTATTGTGGATGTCACCTTCTCCTTGTAATCGGACAGGACGAGTAACGAGACCAAGCGATGTCGTGTCACGATGACCCCAGGGTAACATGTTTGTCGTCGTGTTGTGTGCACGGATGACGACGGAGATCGGCTAATGCTGGTTCCAGGCAAAGCATCCTTGGTAAAATGGCGTTCATC
>OZ023209.1:54453596-54481096 GCA_963995525.1 Escarpia spicata
GTATCTGCGATTTTTGAGACAAGCCCCAAAGGAATCTAAAACTACCTATTAATGTACTAGTCATTACTGTACGTGACCTATCAATTATATTGAACAAACTAATTATATATAAAAAATACTATAAAGATTCACTTACGTCAACTTTATAGCGTCTCACTGTGAGATGGGTTGTCCTTCATCGTACTATCATTAGCGGTATAATCGATCTTTGTAAATGCATGTATCGTTGCAATAAAGTTAATTTTACGCAGAATTGGTACGTTGCGGTGAAGGCAATTTCATGCTACGTGCGTAAAAAGGTACTTTCACGCAAAATTACTATCTCCAACTGATGGAGCACTCGCTCAATCACCCTCTCACCTGTGTTGACCTGAACCTACCTTTGGGACCCGCTCAGTTTATTACCGATGCACCTGCCTCCAGAAAATGTCACCAGCTCGACGATTCTTGTCAGACGCGCCATCGGGCTACGTCTCCACAAACGCTGAACAATTGGATTAAGACATATCCCAAAATAATTAGGACTACTGAATAATTGACTGCATGAAAAGATCGATGTTATCAATTAGTCACGTTCTATCTCAATTCTCCGCGTTATCGATTCCCGCACATACATTTCCTGCGTTCGGTGTTTTCCCACGTTCAATTAATTATGCGTCAACTCTACATAGTCATGGGGCTTAATCATATAATTGTTCACATCGTTCCACAAGCACCATATTTGGACCAACGTTAGATATGGCCATAACATTTCATTTCTCCGCGGGAGCCAAGCTGGGTTCCCTATGTGGCGTCCATATTGTATATAGCGTATGTTCACTATATTGATGTCATGCTCCATCTAAAATATTGCCTGAGACTATAGATGCATTTGGAATGAATATGTGGGGTAAAGATCACTTTAGTCAAGGTAAAGGTCAAATTTGTCCATAAATACAAAAAATCTACGCCCATAAATGCATAAAAACCTATGCCCATAAATGCATAAAAACCTACGTATCTGTGGACGAATAGTATTCGCTCTTTAATTACAACGTGGGTGGATGCTTCCCAGAGAAGTCGAGATGTTAATCAATTGAAGAGATCTGCCAGGGAGTCAATTGTAAAGCGCTTTGAGCAGTCCTCAGGACTGGATACTGCGCTATATATAAGAACTTAACTTTTTACTAGCACAGGGGACGAACCTTTCATTCGCCGCGTCTGGACACGAACAAGTAATTTTTATTGATTTCGACAGGAGGAACAATAACGTAGCTATCAGGCAACTTGCGTTTTAACGTGTCAGAGGAATCAAGTGTGATTGTCGGCTTTTATTTCTAGAATAATAATATTGTTCCTGCTTTGGGATGGGTTACATTACTAGTTGTATATAATGAGAAGTTTCTATAGTAAACGATTATATTGATGTTGACTGTGATCTTCTTTGACATGACCCCGGCCTTTCGCTTTCGGTATCGCTTCCAACATTAAAATTAAAAACCTGTTCACGCAATAAGATCATAATTGAATAATCAACATATAGATTGGTTGTTATGCATTTATTGACAAATTTGACCTTAACCGAAGTGACCTTTACCCAAAATACATTCCAAGTTCACCTATAGTCCACTTAAAACAATGGTGTGGATGGAACATGACACTAAGATGGTGAATATATACCACCAGTACATTCTGGACTCGAAATATAAATATTTTGAGCCAAAATGACCTTGACTTTAACCTTATCATGTGACATTGACCTAGAATCGGCAACAAAAACACCGTAAATGGATTCTCCATACCCGGAAATTCCTAAAATGTGGTCTTATTTACAGTTCTACTACTTTTAGTTATCTAGTTACTGCATAGCCTTACTCCGGACGGCGGCCAAATTGGATTTGTCCAATATGGCCACCACAGCGGGAGTCCAACTTTGCTCCGACAGAAAAATGAAATGTCATGGCCATATCTAACGCTGGTCCAAAATTGGTACCTGTGGAACGATGCGAACAATTGAGCTGTTTTTAGGAAAAGCCCCCCTGACGTGTTCAACATGTTCCGGAATGTTCCTTTATAATAGACTTGTCAACGGGTGAAAGCTACATGACATAATAAAATGACACTTTTCTAAGAAAGGAGAGACACCTGTCCGTGTCGCATGCACACGTTGAAATGGTCTGTGTTTCGAAGAGGAAACGTCAGTTTGAATCCGTTGTTTCTTTGCCTGGCTTCCTAAGAATTAGCAATATGAACTATGTGATTAAGCATATAATAGTATAATTACGTTATGCGATTCACAAGCTTCAATATTGTTGTCGAACTGATTTGAATCATCCGTTAGAACGGAAATAGGTCTTGCAAATGACGCGGTCGGTACGCTGTGAAGTTATATAAACTGCACCTGACATTGTCTCGACGGCTCATCCAGGCACGCTGTAGCTAGCTGTGGTAGGCCAACGCCGAGGACTAATTCCTTGCTCTCGGAGGAAATCACTGCTACAAGAAAATGCCGGACACCCAATTTGTGTTTTGGGAGTTTCCACAAAGGTGTTGAACTGCTAGTCCTTTCGGACACATCTGAACGTGAACGCAATGACGGAAAGACCCCACCAAGAACATTGATCTTGAGCTCATTTTTACACAGATGTCTCGGTCTCCGCTGTCTCTTCTGCAGCTGCTGTTGACAATACTTCAATGCCGAATTCATGGCAGGGCAGTAGACCCATTTTTACAGTTGCCCAGGGGCCCACAATATAGTTTTTGGGGACCTTCACAAAACACTTTTTGGGTAATGTTCTTGGTGTCGAAACGTTTTTAGATGTAACTTGAGTGCTTCAATATGACGCAAATTGGTGTTCTAAATGGAAAAAGTCGTATTTCCAGTGAAGTCCCTATTGTAGAAGGTAGGAATGAGTGAGAACAAGTATGCTACAATACCCAGCCAATCCCTGTCCAAGGGTTCCCACAGTCCCAAATCCAACACTGCAATGCTTGGCACTTGTTTCTGGTAGTGTTGTATATGGACCTGGTTGCCTTGCACGTGTTGTACGCAGTGGACATTCCCCAGTAGTAATTCGTTAAAACCATTAATAACGAGAATATCGATATTGACGAAACGGCACTTGCTCGCAAGACGGGACAGGAGCGAATCAGAAAGACTCGGACAGGGAGAACCACGAACATACAAATTGGACGCAAAGAAGCCAATTTTTTATAGTAACAAACGTAACAGACGTGTTTATAGGGGATTGGCGCCAAAACGTTCAAGCCGGACGTAAATCTTGACGTTTCTGCATTAAAGTAATTTTTGCACGTTTTTACGCGTTGCTCACGAGAGTCCAAGGATTACATGCTTAGATAACGAATAAATTGGATAGTGTGCGTCTGACATACAGATATATCTACGGTTTTCTTAGACAGTATATACGATTTGTGATATGACTTATATTATCGCCCGTTGTCATGGCGACCGACAACGTCGTCATCACTTGTATGTTTCAATATCAACCGAATGGACATTTTGATCGATCTGTCCTAAATCGCATTGTTTTAGAACATTTTACAGATGGTGACATTGCAACTGCTAAAAACGTTGTATATGCTCACATTTCCGTGCCAACGAAACATCGTCGAATAAAACGACAAGGATCAGACAAGAATAAACACAACGTCGACGACATCTCGAAACTTCTCGACGATATCAATCCGGACAATATTCCTATATATACGTTGCTCCGCTCGTGATCTTGGTAAATTGCCAAGTATTGATTTTAACCACGTTGATATTATCTGTGCAAAAATGAGCAGTGCGACACTGATGAATCCTGCAGATAACTGGCTCACTCGCACATTTCTACGCTTGTGTCGTCAGTTATATCAGCAATACAACCTTCCGAAAACGTGACCCAGCCCGCTCGCACTACTGCTTCACAGAGATTATTATGATGGCCGAGAAGGGCCATCGCGTTTTTGTGTGGCAATCTGCAGCGCCATGGGGCGATGACGCGATGCGCGATGCGATGGGCGATGGGCGATGCGATGAGTGATGCGCAATGCGATGGGCGATGCGATGAACGATGCGCGATGCGATGGACGATGGACGTATAAATTATAAAGATGCCGTAATGAGCATGCGTACGTCGAAAACGAGACTTAGGCAGCCATTTGTATTTTATTAAACGCATTCCTTTTTGTGTTCAGAGCATGCGATGATGGCTGATGATGCTGACTGTACGTATACGGTTACATATATATTTGGTTTGCGCACAGAATTTGTTGTGTTTGCTACTTCTAAATGTTGTGACGAAAGTCTGGGGCAAACATATTTCATAACATGACATATATGTACTTCTTCTACCGCTCAAATGCAGTTTTTAAATTGTTTCCGTCTGCATATCCTTGGTAGAAAATATAAAACTTATTTTGTATACATGGGAAGAGACGACAACTTTTTTCAACTTTCGCTTATTGCAAATGCCGTTCGTTTGTGTCCAAGTTTATGTTTCAATTATTATAAATAGCTACAATATTCGAAATCGGTTTAACAAGAAGCACATCTGTGCCAGTGAATCAACTAAAAGGAAAGCTAAAGCCTAATCTATAGCTAGAGGCAGTTGCTAAACATGGATATGTATGTGGATGAATGTTTAAAGTCTACGGCGCAATAAACAATTTTTTTTTGTATTTTTTTTCCGTCGTCGTATCTGTCAAGGTTGATGATGACATCATGATGATGGTTTATTACAGAAACTGTGACACAATACATTCGATATTTGACGCACATTTGATACATACATTGTTATAGTTTCTATAATGAGAGTTTAAAGCCACGAGTGGCTGATGTTCCCTCTCCATGCATGTAATACATATGTAATTCCATGGTGCACGTAACATAATTTAATAAAAAGAAGAAGAAGAAGAAACAGATTGTGCAATTGAAGAAATGAAATCAGCAACACAAATCACAGCAATACTATTGTCATGAATACACGCATTAGAACGCAACAATGAATGTTAGTTATATAAGTCACTAACATTATTTACTCACAAAAATCTCTTCACATTTAGACGTTGCCAGTGCATATATACAATCCACTGTTGTTGTTTATAGTTCCATAGCTTAACACCTCGACGTCTAATGGTTTTATATAATACGTTGGTTTTAGAAATCGGTACATGCAGTAGATCCACATGGCGTGTCCTATAATTATTGGTTAACGATTTGCCGTTAAATACAGGAACGACAATTGGTTTCTCATTCTACCATGGGCAACGGCCAACACATTTTCTTTAGACGATCAATTTGTAATTAAACAGACTGAAACGATCACAAACAATTGCTAAGAAAGCTCATGTTAAATGTATGATTATTTAAAAACTATTTTTAAAATCGTATTGTCAACGCGGATTTGAAATACCGCATGAAAATGTCTGCATTGTTATCTGTGTCATGTTTACGAGTTAAAGTTCGCCACTTATGTCATGTATTGCGTTTCAGCAGTGACGCGTGGTGCAAGTCCCAGGAAGACTAGCTCAGTGGTTACGCCGCTACAGCCTCAATCACGGGGTTTCCTGCACATCCTCTTCATGTGTCTGATGTCTTCCTTGTCGACTTCGACTTTGTAGTCTACAGTAGATATAGCGTTTTACACAAGCTAGTAAATTGTTATAACATACATTGTATAACAGTACAAATGTTTCAATCAAACTTAGGGAAGACAACAACTATATTATCAATACCAGTGTTTGTGTTTAAAAACATTGCCTAAATCGATGCTGTTTGTAATACAATAACCTTGTCTAAAACTAAACAGAGGTTGTTTGCAAACAAATTATTATAGTATCCTATGTTTAATAAGGTGAAGCAAATTTTCTACTTTACTGTTCATTTGTAAATATAATTTTCTCACCTTATACTAATTGTTCATAATGTACTCTCACTCCTATTTTGCATGTGTTAATGACATAGACTATATTCACTTTATTTTACATACTGTAATGATGTACATACATCGGTTTGCTTAATGGTACTGTTGTGACTCAGAAAAAGGTTCCTATCACTCCGCTAGGGATCTTTGGGATGAATACAATTATTATACATGTACGTAAAATATGCACGGTAAACTTAAAATGCCATATACGTATGTGTGCAAATTGTATAGCATTAATGTACATTAATTTAAATGCTACGGTACCATAAATCTCTGGCAAGAAATACAACAGGTCTGGTTTTCCTCGGATGACCGTATCGCGTGCGTCTTACGCTCGTTCGTTTTTGATAAGTGCCAACTATACTCTGTGTTACTGATTTCTCATAAAACGTGCGGTGCAAACAAATTTAACGAATATGCACAAAGAAGCACGGTGTTTCGTCGATTGAAATGATTCCTTGAGACTCGTAGTATTTCATCGTTCAGTTTTCTAAGAAAGATATTTCTGATATACATCATGTTTTCACTGTAATTGTAATTTCACTGTAATTGTTGTATATATATATATATATATATATATATATATATATATATATATATATATATATACATATATATGTATATATATATAATTGACGTGTGATATAATGTGTTTACGAAAGCAAAACGTGTGATGCTAATTACTATTACCATGCATACCGCCGATACCGTACATACCTATGTGATATTGTAATTTCTCCGTATTTACAATGAATAAATAATGTAAACCAATGCTCATTCAATATTTTTATTGTTGAGATGTATACTCTTGGTTTCTATGGGAACTTCCATAGACAACAACAACATGTTTTGCGACATATCATCAAGGTGGTCCCATCTGAACGATTGTCCTCCAAAAACCCATTCGCCTTTCCTCGTCCCATTCTGATACACCTTAACAGCTATGTTACGCGGATGTAACACAACTGAATTTTTTTAGACTAGAAAGCAATGTCGTTTTCTATATGATTCAGCACAAACGAGTATACCAAAATTGTAATTTACACCTGGAAGTGCCGATGCACTAAAGTGGGGGTTAAGTAGCACTTTCGGTTAATTGTATCTCTTGTCTGGCAAGTGGATTACATGATGTGTCAAAGTCGGTGCGTCTGTGGAGGCGATAATCCCTGGGTCAGGAGCTATAATTAGAACAGCACCATCTCCCAAAATTGCAGCAGTGGACTAGAATGATGCTACTTATTTACATCGTCTGGTCGTAATTGCGCCTGTGGTTAATTGTGTCTTTGATATGAATAGTCGACACAATTGTTTCTGAACAAGCATAAGCATGAGTCAACTAAGATGGGCAGGACTTGTAGAGAAAATGGGAGAAGAACGGATGGCAAAAAGAGCAGAGGCACAGAGACTGGAAGGAAAAGGAGGCGAAGAAGAACTAGACTGCGATGGGAAGACTACTGAAAAAGAGATTTTGAAGGATTGGGAGAAAGGTGGAAAACGAGAGCGAACGATCTGGTGGAGAGAGCTGTGCAGGACCAGCGAGAGAAATTTAAAAAAATCAGACAGCGAGCATCGAAATCGAGGCCAGTTTCACCACTGACAGACAGGGATATATGAGGAGTTCAAATTCATGTTTGTGGAGAGCCTCAATGTAGATATTTGGGGGGTGCAAATCGAGGTTTTTGAAGAGCCTGAAGATGGAGTTATTTTGGCGAGCCTCAATGGGTGTGCAAATTTTTATGTTGGAGAGCCTTAATGTGGCTGTTTGGCGAGCCTCAAGGGGGGGGGGTGCAAATCGAGGTTTTGGAGAGCCTCAACCCACCAAATATCCACCATGTTCCGACGCCAGTGTTTTGGGTTTGGCTTTGTTGTCTGGGCTTGAACAAATTCGTGACCATAGGCAACACTGGATGCCTTTTATGTTCAACGCATGTGTCCATGGTTGATGACTTTGAGTGTGCGTATACGGTTACACTTCTCTAATTATTGTGCACAAAAGATTATGTGATTGTACTTCTAAATATTATTATAGAAGCCTCATGCGATTGAGTTTAAACTAAGATAAATGGGGGCATGCGGGCAATCACTTTATAGAATGTAATCTAGGTTCTCGCACCAAAACCGGAGACCAAAAAGGAATTACTTCATAGCATGAGGTGTGTACCTCTTCTACCACTCCCCGTTTAATTTTTGGTTTCATCTGAATATCCTTGATCGAAAATATAAACGATAATTTATGTACCTCCATACATGAAAAACGGGGATGTTGATGGCATTTTTCAGTTGAACATTAACCGTAGGCTTTGAAGTATACATTTCTTGAATATGTATTCATTAATGACATGATATATTTTCATAGGTGTACATATCATGTTCATTATGCCTTACATAAATAAAACAATATATATATAAATATAAATAACTATAATCAGTTAGATCTTACTAAACTTTAGTGTCTTTAGTTTATAATAAAATATCAAAATCGTAAACTAAAATAGTATTGTCTCTAATTATTTTACAAAACCTACATATAAAATGCACAAACGAGGTAGCGAATCGTTGTTCCTAGAGTGTAGTTTCATTTGTGCTAAGGGATCATCTCGGAACGTCGATGTCCGATATCAAGCGAAATTATTTTTGTTTGGGGGACGGGGGTCTGAGGCAGTTTCATCTGGCGTCGGACATCGACTCTTAATTATACTGGTGTCATCATATTAATGTTTAAAAAATTCGTCTGAGGTGGGTGGAGGGGGGGGGGGGCTGAGGCAAGATGAAAGTAATTTCGTCTGATATCGGACATCGACGTTCTGAGATGACCCCTACGGGAATCGAATTGTAGACGCAACATATTTCGTCTTGAAATATATGGTCGATTTTCAATTGTGCGCATGCGCGGTGCCCTATATGGGTCATATTGAGTCACGTGCAAATTCCCGGCCAGCTTACTGAAATATTATGTCGTTGGATGTTGCAGCGTGCCTGGGTGACTGTAAGTGTAAGTTCTGAATGACATTGGAATTACCATTTGCATTGGACTAAAGTATTTTTACATGTACACCTGCAGGATTAGAGCTATGGTTGGACGTGGTCGCTGTACCCATCTGATCTGTCATTCTGTGGCCCACACACTCACTAGGGATAGGCTCTAGCGTGTTCACTGACACTGTCACTGACTAACACTTGCATGACATCCATGCCCCCCCCCCGGCTGCAACACTTCTTCCCCTTTGTTTAGGTTTAGCCTTAGGCTTATGCTGCGTTTGTGACTAGTCTTAATCTGATACTAAGACTGCCTGTTATGCCCGCAATGCCTATAACATATGCCATAGGTTATGGCTATGTCATGGCTACAGCTATGGCCTATGGCTATGCCATGCCCATGGCTGTGTCCCTATGGCTATGGCTATGCCATGGGCATAGAGACATAGCCATGGGTTAGTTTCAGGGTTGTGTGTTAAGTTAAGGTTACGTTATCAACAACAATATTTTTTTTTCTCCCAAGCCTCGACCTATAATTTATTACCTTATATCATGACCATGGCTGTGTAGGGTACATGCTGATGGCAATGGTTATACCTAAATTATGCAATTAAGGTCTAAGTCTATGAAGTTTAGCATACACGACATAAAAGTAAAGGTAAGTTCTTATATAGCGCAGTGTCCGGACTAGTCCTCAGAACTGCTCAAGGCACTTTACACTTTACTCCCCTGGCAGACCTGTTCAATCGAACACCATATCAACTTCTGTGGGAAGCTTCCAGCCACGCTGCAATTGATGCGCGAAGACTAATCGTACACAAATATCCACCACTGTCTATAACCAGGTACTCATTCATACATCTGAGTGAACTGATCGACACGGCAGCCAAGGACTCTACCCCTGAGCCACTGCGCCCTACATAGACATAGTCATAGCTGCCATAGCCAAGCCCAAGGCATAGCCATTGGCTTGGCCATGTGCATAGGCATGGACATGGTTATTCTATAGGCATACCCATAGGCAGTCTAGGCTATTTACACCTGACGATCAGCACGGACAGATAGATTTATATACAATGCAAGTGTAAATACAAACATACTGCTACCTTCATTATTTCCAAATAACCTTTAGAAAGGCTAAACCTAACCCTACACTTTCCCCCTGGCATATAGAACAGTTATGCCTCATGTTTTTTGTGTGACCAATAATGGTTAGTTAATCCGCCAATGTAACATTGACCGTGACAGTGTGAATAGTTGGTCCAAAAACTAAAATGCTATGAGTTACTGTACTGTACACATAACTATTGAGCCGGAATATGGTAATAGTACACTATAGCTTGCAGTAATACTATTTCCCCTGTTGCCCATGACGTGGCATATCCATGTGTAGGGCAAGCTGATTTAAATCACGATAGAAATCAAATGATTTTTTTATTAAAATCATTGATTAAAATAAACTATTTTATTTCTTCTTAATCATTGCAGTTTAAACTTTTTGATAAAAGCTGTCTATTTGTGAGTTTAGAGATTTTCTGTTTGATTTTCCTGTCATCTGGTGGCCATAGTCAAGAGCGTGAAACTGTCAATACAATAATAATAATTATTGGTTAACGTGATTACATGTGCTAAATGCTAGTGTTATTTATGAATTTATTGCTGACACATTAGTAGTATATAGGCAACACAGGGGCTCGCCCCGCCCCCTTTTAGGCCTCGCTCTATGCATAAAAAACGTCCTTATCTTTCTCGGGAACACACTTATAAAAAAGATCAAAGGATTTTGGTGACACTAAACGTTTTCGGGAACATACTAAAAAACGTGATTGATGGCCTGTCACTTATGATTGTTGACCCTTCCCCTTGCGGCGCCACCTAGCGGTTATCCCGGTGACTATTTTAGCCCTAGCGAGAAACGTAGGACCTATCGTTGTGCTTACGTAAGCATTTATATAGCGTCCCTAGTTACGTAAGCAGCTATATATATATATATATATATATATAATATTATATAGCGTGTGCTTACGTAAGCCTTTATATAACCACTACGGTTATAGTTAAAACCACTGTGGTTATAACTATATAAGCGTCCCTAGTTACGTAAGTATAGCTTACGTAAGCATTTATATAGCGCGGTGCTTACGTAAGTATAACGTAAGCATTTATATAGTGTGCTTGCGTAAGCATTTATATAGCTTACGTAAGCATTTATATAGCCACTGCGGTTATAGCTAAAACCACTGTGGTTATAACTGCGCTAAACGCGCTGTGTACCCCGCTGTACCCTACGCGGCGCTGATCGATTGCAGCAGAGGTGGCCTATGGCCCGGCGGCCTAGTTGCGGGCGGTTAAATTTAGCTCTACGGCTTAGCTGTGCGTTTAACGGCGTAAATTTTCTACGGCTCAGCTGGAGCTGCTAACGGCGTAAATTTAGCCGTATAGTTGGCGGTGTGCGACGAATAAAATCAAACCAAAATGATTGCAGTGGTGAAACGTTTAAAGCGGCCTGGTAAGGCGGGATGGTTATGTGCGGTGGACGAATAGAAAGCAACGGTGTAAGTGATAATTATTTAAAAAAAAAAAGGAAAATGTTCAATCACGGATTGGTGCTCTTGTAATAACCGTCAGTGTCACTCCCAAGATTAAAAAGGAACTAGAATGTTCAATCACGGAGGGTACTTGGCGCCGCGTGAACCGTCAGTGTCACTCCCAAGACGCGGGAGATACGTTGAACGGGAATTGTCGGCGTCGAAGCGCCGTTGTAGCATGGTACCCCGGCAAAAGGAACTAGAACGTTCAATCACGGAGTGTCGCCCGGAGGGTACTTGGCGTCCACGCTCTTGTTATAGCGCCGCGTGAACTGTCCCGTGGCGTAATCCCAAGACGCGGGAGATGCGTCGAACGAGAATTGGCGGCGTCGAAGCGCCGTTGTAACATGGTAGCTAACACGCTAGCACGTCCAGCGGCAATCAACGGCGCATGAAAGCCGCGTCGTTCATACATTTTCGTCCCGTGGTATCGGCGTGTACGAATCTGTGAAACATGAATAACGCCTGTGAATAATGAGGAGGCTCCCAAATTAATGAGAACTAATTCACAACATGAATAATGAGGCTCTTATTAATTAAAAATAATTAATAAAGAATAGGACTCATGTAAAAGCCAACTTACCGCTCTATTGCGCATATAAATAATATAAAAAAGTAATTAATAAAGAATATAAAACTTACAGATAGGATCAAAGACGACTTACCGCTGTACTAAATAATAATAAATAAATAATAAATAAATAAAATAAAATAAAAACGTACCGCTGCTCTTTCGCGGCGGAAGGCTCTTTTGCAGACGTTGTGCAGGAAGCCCTGATGGTATGAAAATTAGCAACAACCGTTGCATTATTTCCTAAAGTCAGTTATGCGTTAAGCGCGCATGCGCGAAAGCGACGTAAAAACATTGAATGCAAAGAGATCGAAATAGCAATAAACGAAAATCTAAATGCATGAAATGAAGCGTTGTATAAGCTTAGTTAGGGCTCGAGCATCTTGTGGTGTATTAATATTATAGAAATTCGATGTAAAAGTCACATTTGACAACGAATGTACTAAAGCGACCGCTGATTTTTTTTCCTGAAGCGAATAACTAGAAACCGAATGGTGACGCAAAACAGCTGCGGCGTGTGACGTTAATTGGGCGATAGCTTATCGCGATCGGAATGTGAAGCTAGAAGAATGCCATTTCAAAAACAATACACGAACTACTAAAAACATGAATTTAAGCGTTATATAAGATCAGTGGGGAATAGGGATTTGTGTAGTGCCATTATATTATTGAAATTCGATGTAAATAAACGTTTGTCAACGAACGCACTACATGACCGTTCATTTTTTTCCGAAAGCAAAAGACATCGGAGACTAGTCAGTTATGCGTTAGAACGCATGCGCGAAATGTTGTAATAGAACCGTAGACTAGGGCGTTATCCGTAAGTGCGCATGCGCCATATGCTGTGAGGGTATAAAGCGATGACGCCGATGATGACTAATGTGTTTCTTGTGTTGTTTGTGTAGGAGTCCCCGCTGCTGGTAGCGTTGGTAACGCGTAAACCGACAAGTGACGAGGCTGCGCGCCTACTAGCCGAGATAGCCGAAAATTACATAATGGCATGGTGCTCACATTACGAAGCGAACTTATTTAAAGCATGACATTTTTTTCCTGTAGGAGGTGCGTCGCGTACTGCTGCACATGTTAGCGAACAACGAAAGGATGCGTGCAAGGTATGCGGAGGTTGCCTCGTTCGTACACACACTGCTGGACCGGGGAGTGGCGGATAGTGAGATGAAAGATGCTGCGCTGCTGGCCCGGGTTGATAAAAAAAGAGGCGGACTAATCATAATAATGTGTGTTTGTAGAGGGCACAGCAGCTTGAACGTGAAAACGCCGCTGAGGTTGCCGCGTTCGAGAGAATACTACTGAACTACGACAATGCGGTGCGTGCAAAGTATGCGGAAGTGTTAGTACAAACACCGATGGACCGGGAACAGTGAGAATGCTGCTGCGGACTAATTATAATGTATGTTTGTAGGCGGCACGCACCATGTATGTGCGTAGACGCTTTGCTGATGCCGAACGTGCTTTGTGCTGTAGGGGTGCGTGCGTGTCGATAACGAGTTGGACGTTATCATCGAGGAGGCCCTTGGTGTGCGAACCCCACCGCCGGCTTACGAAAGTCTGTACCAGTTGGCGCCCCCGTACGTGCATATGGTCGGCTATCGTGCGGGTCGGCCGACTCGTGTGTACACACAGCGCTACGACAACGTGTCCGACCTCGTCACGCATCACTTCAACGCCGTGTTGGAGACGTGTCTACATCGATCGCTGATACCGACCTTCACGCGTGTCGTGCAGCTACTGCACGCTAAGGCGAGCGGACAGCAGCAACCGGGGCGTGCGGGGGAAATGTATCTGGTCCAGTTCGTGTCTGACTGGCTACTAGGCACGGACTGGCGCGACTTCGTCAACCGCGCTCTACTGGAATCGACCGTCCATGTGTACATCCAGTGCCGAGGTGGTCTCTAATCTGAATGAACACTTGAACATTACTGCTTATTTGCACTTGAACATTACTGCTGATTTGCTTTGTCGCGCTTGTTTTAAAAAATTCGCTTTACGTTGTACGATACGCTTAATAAAACGTTGAAAATGTACGTTCCGTTTCCGAGTTACTTAACAAAACACACACACACAACACTAGGTGTTCGAAAGCACCCACCACCCCTACGTACACCACTGTTAATAAAATGTTGAAAATGTACGTTCCTTTTCCGAGTTACTTAACAAAACACAACACTAGGTGTTCGAAAGCACCCATTGCGCGTGTCCGTACCACCACCCTGGGCCCTGTCAGAGTCCCAACCTTCCGTCTATATGTTATATGTGTATTGGGGAGACTGGGTCCTGTCAGAGTCCCAACCTTCCGTCTATATGTTATATGTGTATTGGGGTGACTGGGCCCTGTCAGAGGCCCAACCTTCTGTCTATATGTTATATGTGTATGGGGGAGACTGGACCCTGTCAGAATCCCAACCTTCTGTCTATATGTTATATGTGTATGGGGTGACTGGACCCTGTCAGAGTCCCAACCTTCCGTCTATATGTTATATGTGTATGGAGGTGACTGGACCCTGTCAGAGTCCTAACCTTCTGTCCATATGTTATATGTGTATTGGGGTGACTGGACACTGTCAGAGTCCCAACCTTCCGTCTATATGTTATATGTGTATTGGGGTGACTGGGCCCTGTTAGAGTCCCAACCTTCTGTCTATATGTAATATTTGTATGGGGGTGACTGGACCCTGTCAGAGTCCCAACCTTCCGTCTATATGTTATATGTGTATGGGGGTGACTGGACCCTGAACATTTTAAGTATGCTAATGAAAAACTGCATGTTTATATGTCACTGCTATTCAGCAGATTGATAATTCATGGGTTTTTACCTGACGCTATGATCACAATAATAGCTCCAATAATTAAAAACAAAGCAGGTGATTGTCTAATAACAATAACTACATACCTTTCTTGCAAATTATTTGAATTTGTAATATTATCAAGGTCTACCATTTTCTTCACAACGTGTACTAACCAATGTATGGCTCGTCTACGTATGTCTCTATGTTGGTTGTTCACCCAGTGTTTCTGGGTTGAGAAAACTAACAGATTGTTGTGACAAGTATGGCGAAATGTTTAGCATGTCGTATTGTATGGTTCTTAACAACAGAACTCAGGACATGAAAAATAGTCATCCTGTCACTTTCAAAAATCGTCCGTTACCTGACACTATTAAATGCAAATATCTGGGTCGTATAATTTATAATAATCTTACTGACGATGACGACATTGTCAGACAGAAAAGATGCATATGATATATGGGTCTTTTCTGAGCATATTATGTTCAGGCCAACGTCTTAGCACGAAAATAAATTTCGCCTATACAGCACTACCATTAAAACGTCCCTATTTCACTCTTACTGTGGTACTATGTACACATCAAGTTTTCAAGTTTTTTTAGAGGGCGCTGTCGTAACGACCTGGAGTGTTTGCATTTTACGTTTGGGTTTCATGTGTGGTACGGCGGCCTGAGTATCGTGCATCGCAACACTCCGGCACGAACAGTCAAGGTTAGTGGCAAGGTGGTGGGAGAAAAGCAGACCAGTCTAGAGGATCTATACAGGCAACGGGCAGAGAGAAAGGGAAGGAACGTCTCCTCAGACCCCGAACATCCCCTGTTTCCATGTTATAAAGTACTTCCTTCTGGCCGCCGCTTTCAACTCCCTCACCATAAATTGAATCGCACTTGAAACTCATTTGTTCCCTCGTCAATTAGACTATAGAATGAGTAACTGACCTTCGTTCCCCTCCATCTCTGCCAGTCTGACACCTGGTGAGCCTGAGATGATGTTGATTTGTGAGATGATTTAAACTTGTGTAACTTATTTAACTTATTTAACATATTTAACTCATTTTAACATACTTATTTATTTAACCGATATAACTTTTTCCATTTTTTATATAGCATGTACATTTGTTTTATTTGTTTTAATTTGCTGCTACACTCCAAATGAATTTCCCTCCCAAGGGACAATAAAGTATTGTGATTGTGATTGAAATTGTTGGTGCAAATTAAAAAAAACAGAGTTTGAATGGTATTACTGTTGCATTTAACAACAGTTTTATAATTTTACATAATTTGTCATCACGCTGTAGTGCAAGTTTTATGTTTGCTACAAACTGTGTTAAATCTTTTAATGAACGTATGTGTTCATCCATATATAGCTTATTATGTCGTCTTCAATAGTCTGAAAATCCACTTGTTGTGAATTATATTTATACTGATATACATTTTAGAAGTCCTATGTTTAAATACTGGACTATCCAATTGTATACTCAAAGTGGAATGCACCTTTTATATATACTTTTTATTGATCAACTATTTTATTCCATGTGTGTCTATATCTTTGTATTTTATTTTATTTATTATTTACTTGTATGTATACATATGGACTATTGTCTGAAATAAACATTATTATTATTATTATTATAGTAATAGATTATATAATATGTAATATATAACTATGTGATAGAACTGAAATGAAAAAGGCATAAGCACATATATCAATTAATGCTTGAACGTCAACGGGTCAACAGATAACCCCTGCAGAGAAATACTTATATCACGGAAGCGTGTTGCAAACGCTACATATCAACGTAACAGTTTAACGCGATTGAATTTATTTGGTGAGAATTGAATTGCTGGAGTGACCCCATTTTTCACCTGCTGGCATATCGAGTGGCAGACGCGTTGATGTGGCAATCACAAGCCCCTATCTCTAATACATATTCACAATTTAGTTTCGGAATAATTGATTTCCGGTTACTGCCGTTGAGGTACTTCGGCCTGGTTCAGCTGAACGGTAAGTTAGGAATCTCTGTCGTGACATCCACACGACAGAATAACATAATGCAATGGTGCAGTATTATTCTTCTTGGTATTAAACATTTCATATTGGATAATGAATTATTATTTCAGCATTGGTAGGCAGCTCACTGAAACGACATTCGCCTTTAAAAATGCGTAGTTGCCAGGTTAAACTAACTGAACCATTGTGTCATGGGCGACTAGTTATAAGGAATCATACATGTTTTATGGTGACACGTAATCATCGTTCCCTTAAATAAGATATCGATCGTCGCTAATATTTCCAAGAGTTGACTTCTGATGGAAGAACTACTTAAAACCATTTCTATAGATTTAATAGTAGGGCAAAGAAAATTTTGATGCAGGTTGAATGTATTAGAATATCCACCAATCTGCGTGATGGTTTCTGTCTGCTACATATTTGGATGGATGGTCTTTGAAATGTAAGCATTACTTTTGTCCGGTACGTCTTCGGTGGCCGAACAACAGAAAATTTCGCCGTAGACATAATTATGGGGACAAGCCTTAAATGAAAGTTCTTATATAGCGCAGTATCCAGGCCTTATGATTGATCAAAACGCTTTGCATTTTTCTCCCCGTCAGACATGTACAATTGAACACCATCTCGAGGTCTCCGGGAAGCATTCAGCCATGCTGCTATCAATGCGCCAGAATCATACGTACACATATATCCACCACTATCTATAGCCAGGTACTCATTTATACAGCTAACTGAAACGTAGAGTGAACGAACTGCCATAGGTTAGAAACGGTAGGACGAGGATTCGGAATTTCTCGACTGAGAATATGTGATGTTCTAACCATCATGCTACAGTACCACCGCGCCTTACACTAGCTCTTTCATGCCCGTCACTGCACGCACACAAAATGTGACAATGGATTGACACATTCCCCCCACTCCCTTGCCCCTCTGCCCGTCACTGCACGCACACAAACTGAGGACACGCTTTAGCACTTGTCCCCTTGTCCGTTATTGCACGCACACAAACTGAGGACACGCTTTAGCACTTGTCCCATTGTCCGTTATTGCACGCACACAAACTGAGGACACGCCTTAGCACTTGTCCCCTTGTCCGTTATTGCACGCACACAAACTGAGGACACGCTTTAGCACTTGTCCCCTTGTCCGTTATTGCACGCACACAAACTGAGGACACGTCTTAGCACTTGCCCCGTTGCTCGACACTGCACGCACATAAACTGTGGGCACGCCTTAGCACTTGCCCCCTCGCCCCATTGCCCGTCACTGCACGCTCACAAACTGAGGACACGTCTTAGCACTTGTCCTCTTGCTTGTCACTGCACGCACACAAACTGAGGACACACCTTAACACTTGGCCCCTCGCCCCATTGCCCGTCACTGCACGCACACAAAATGTAGATACGCCTTAGCACTTGCCATATTACTCGTCACTGAACGCACACAAACTGTGGACACGTCTTAGCACTTGCCCCCTTGTTCGTCACTGCATACACACAAACTGGGGACACGCCTTAGCACTTGGCCCCTCGCCCCATTGCCCGTCACTGCACGCACACAAACTGAGGACACGCCTTAGCACTTGCCTCCTTGCTCGTCACTGCATGCACACAAGCTGCGGACAGGCCTTAGCACTTGCCAACTTGCTCGTCACTACACGCACACAAGCTGTGGACACGTCTTAGTACTTGCCCCCTTGCTCGCCACTGCATGCACACAAACGTGTGGACACGCCTTAGCACTTGCCCCCTTGCTCGCCACTGCATGCACACAAACTGTGGACGTCTTAGCACTTGCCCCCATTGCCCCCTTGCCCGACACTGCACGCACCCCAACGTACATATAACCTATCTGCTTCCTCGTCGAATGCAATGACATTAATTAATTATTCGCGACTGCTGTAGTTTTTATAAATAAACGAAATTACATGAGATGTGCATTCCTCGTTTGCTGTATGACCTGGATCACATGCTCACAGACTGAAGACGAATGTTCCATTTAATTGTTTATTTGCTCGAACAACTTTCTCCTCACGCAAATCTATCATACGATTAGTTGTGTTTGTGCAGCTCTCGGTTAACGCTAATTGTGCGAGGCTGTTGAGGTGGTTCTATTTGCCTATCATCTGCGTGTATCTGCAAGTTAAACAGTTGTCTAAAGTTGTGCACATAGTGCTTAGCGATTGGCCAGTCTGCATGTGTGTGTGTGTGTGTGTGTGTGTGTGTGTGTGTGCGTGTGCGTGTGCGTGTGCGTGTGCGTGTGCGTGTGCGTGTGCGTGTGCGTGTGCGTGTGCGTGTGCGTGTGCGTGTGTGTGTGTGCGCGTGTGTTTGATCATGTAGCAATGACGCAGTGTGTGTGTGTGTGCGTGTGCGTGTGTTTGATCATGTAGCAATGACGCAGTGTGTGCGTGTGCGTGTGCGTGTGCGTGTGCGTGTGCGTGTGCGTGTGCGTGTGCGTGTGCGTGTGCGTGTGTGTGTGTGTGTGTGTGACGATGTCTTTTGAATGTAGGGACAGATTCACCGAGATAATGAGCTCGTAAGGATAATTCATCATTAAGCAGTGATAATCTACCCAGAAAGTACCGTGTGCAGTTTAGGCCGCCCACAGTGGCAAGGCCACGCATTCTGAAGGCTGACCTACAGCAAGGACATACTGACACCTCACGGTCCTCGAAGGACATCTTGTTCTGACATGTTGAACTGTCTTTGTCCAGGACACAGCTGTTGGACAAAGCCTTCCATGATGCTGATTCCACATTGTAGAATACTGTCCCACTTTCAATGCGTCAGGCTCCTTCTGTTGATGCCTTTAAAAGATTGGTGAAAATACACTCTTTAATATGGTTATTTAGATGTATTCTAATGAATCGACATTTTATACGGATTTATATTACAGGTTTTATACATATTTTAACTGAATATTTAAAGAAATAGTTTTGAGTTTGCATTTTAATGAAATATAATATAGTGGGTTTCTTTGCGTTTTGTATGTATGACTTGTTTTTATGAACCTGGAAACCGCCTTTGAGTAACTTAGGCTGGAAAGGACGCTATGTAAATACTTATGACTGATTGATTAATGCGTTGATAATGTTGAGTATTATTTTAAGGCAATTTGAATGGCAACAGAACAACTTCGTAATGTTTAAATGTTGTTATAAAAGCATCCGGAAGACGGGGACTGCGCAACAATGCTAATGTCATTGTTTATGTTGAAACATGCGTATGACTACACCTAATGATAATATAAAGAGTGTAGTCATTACATGTATATTTCAACATATACAATGATTCAGCATCTTCTGTTTGTGCATATCAGCTACAAGTGATGGCATGATTATTTACTACATCATTGTAACAAATACTTCAACGAATGCCCTCCAATTACAAATTACAACACTGACAATACCTTGTACAAGTTAACGTGTGCACTAGGAACGGTAATATCAAAGTGAGACTGTCCAATTAAAGGGAGCCATTCAGTTCGTCTACCCGGAATCAGCGGGCGTAGTAATTTGTCTCCTGTGTTGGACGTGGGAAATGGGACATCGTTGAACATCAAAGTGTATTGCTTTTAACCCAGTCCGACTCGGCCGAATTGCCAATAAAGCTTGTTTTGAAACTGAATGTTTTGTTTACCATTTGAACATGCTACGGGGTCGTACATTCCAAACTGCGAAAGTTGTTACGGGCTCAGTAAACACTTTTAATCGGGCAGCATACCTTCAACATAGTTAGTATAGTCTTAAGAACATTATATTTACTAACAAATGAAAAACCAGGAACAAACTGCCTCCCTTTAATGATTATCCGCGGGACAATACGGATACGCGAATTACAAATGATGCCTCTTTCATGTTCTTTGTAGTGCTGTATAAAGCTTCAAGACCCTTAGTTTTTGTCGCCACAACTCTGACCTTAAGGTCCTGACAGCGACACGGCCAACGCCGACAGTTTTGTCAGCCTTTGAAGCTGACGTACGAGGAAGCCCCCCCGTTGCCGCATCTATTATTCATCATCAGCCCAGGCGCTATCCCGGGATCCGTCACAATCCATCAGGGTCGCGTCAAACGTGTCACTTCCAGAAAGCTATAAATGGATAGATTTCAATAATGCTGTCGCCGGGAGAGATCATAGCGAGGACTCATGACACGCATTGACGTAAGTGGCACAAAAACGACGATTCTATCAGCAGCCCGCACTGACAGCGAAATCGTTTAATCTCTTTCCGAAATTGACTTTATTTGTATCACGTTGTGAAACGTGTCAGAACAATTTCTTTTAATATTGCGTTGTATTAAAAGTATGTTCTCTGACGTGGTCGAATTATTTCCAGGCTTCCAGCTCGCCGTCACACGTCAATGTTTTAAGGAGATCGTGGTTGCGCGTTTTTGCTGGACCCATCTATCACTGGTTTATCAATTTTGTGAATAATGTATATAATATATGTATATATACATATATATATATATATAATATTTGTTATATATATATATACATATACCATTTCCTCAATGCAAATTAATTAATAATTGTTAGTGTATGTTTGATATGAATTTTTACTATCAGGCTGACTACAATTTGGAGTCTTGTACCTTTAGAATAAAATTGGCTTCTTGTGTATTTGTTATCCCTTTAACATATGTATCAATCAGGCTGCCTGGCATGCTGGGTAATGTTCGAACAACATCCAGCAGGTTTTAGGAGGGGGTTCACGCTTTTGAAAAACAGGGAATAATCTTAACATAAACAATTAGGGGTTCACATCTTAGAGATTACATTTTAGAGTGGCTTTTCCATTTTGGAGAAATGGAGGTTCACAAAAAGGGGGTTCACGAGAATCCCGTGAACCCCCCTGGCTAACTGGCTTAAATGTGGCACTAAAGACACATTTCTCGTCCCAAACCAATAATGCCCAGTAAGCCTAGTAGATACAAAGCAGAAAGCCGGGTCCGAATGGGAAAGTGTTTTTCAGTCCATCAGCGCAGACGAAAACGGTGGCATTTTAAACAAAGAACAGTGCAGTTCTCGAACGATGAAAAGCAGAAGATACGTATGGATTATTTGGAATTTCTTTTGAGTAATTCTGCAATTGCATACAGCGTTCGCCAAGTAGGTCAGGCAGCGCTGCTTACAAGAAAGAGTAGCCTAGATTATCTAGGCGCCGTGAGGTGGAAGCACCCCCATCACTAGGCCTACGATAGTAAGGTAATTAATATCGTTAATATGCATTGTTATCGGCTAGGCGACTTACCCCAAATGTGGGTAGAGATCATGATTGGCTCGGAGGCCAACTATGAAACAAAAAATTTAATGCGAATAAACTTTTATCAGGTAATATTATGCTTTCGATATTATTCAACATTTGACTTATATTGAAACAAGTCATACAATAAAACAAACAAAAATGAACAATTTCCATTGTTAGTTTGTCACCAGGGATGCTTCACACAACATACCATCTATAAAGAGAGCGAACAGTGACCGCCAGCGCGGAGACGCGCAAAAGGTGATACAAATATATTGTTATCCATCTCGTTGTAATATTTAAGCAACCTTGAAGGCGTCATGCAAAGCGGGTTACATAGTAGATTGTACACAATTACAATATATTTTCGTAGGAGGTCTATATAACGTGCATGATGGGTGCCATATTTTGGACCACTGGTCCAATATAAAGCACCCGTGGTCCACCATACGTACCATCCTAACACACATGAGATATTAGAAAGTGCCTGCAAGCATACCAATCTCGACAACAAAAACGATTTCACGAACGATGTGTGTCTCCACCGTTATGTATTACATGCTGAGACAGATCTTAAAAATAATTGTTTCTGATGCATTAACACAACATCAATTAAACGAGGCGGCTAATCAGTTAAAAACAGCTGTATGTACAATGCTGTCATATTGTTTACTTTGATTCGTCCATAATTTTATCGTAACATTGACAGGGATTGCGCTTACCGATCACCCTGCCAGTTACGCATTTACTCATTCGATCGACACATAACCGATCGCATAAACACAAAACGCGATGACGTAGTACGCATAGCGCGTTAGTGATAGAGAAGGGAATCGAGATCGGTATGCTTGCAGACACTCTCTATTGAAATGTGTCATAATTTTGAAGTTTCTGATGTGTATATTAGACTCCTGTTGATAGCTCTGGGCCTTGTTGAGTGAGAGGGGAGGCCTACATTTTAAACACTGGGAGGTGGTTACAAATGTGGTACTAAAATCCCCCTTAGCGAAATATAAATTTAAGAACTAGTGTCAGTAAAATTGTCATATTATCTCTTCCTCTACACACAACGAACCATCTCCAACCCTTTGATCGGGTTTTCTATAAATCTCCGATGTCCGATTACAAACAGGAATGTGACAGTTGGCTGAGGACCGAAAAAACTACAGAAAAAAACTACAGAAAAAACTACAGTCACCATCTCCTCAGTCATACGTACGCTCTGCTTCCATAGCAACTACTGTCAGTGGTTTCAAGTGCATATACATCTGGCCTTGTGATCGGAACATATGGACTGATGCAGATTTCGCGTTTCGAGTTGTTCTACTCGGAAACTGCTACAGATGTTCCAAAGAATTCTGCCAGAGATGCCACTATGCAGAATGACAACTCGTCAAATACAACAAACACGTCCACGGGCGAGCAACAATCCAACAACCGAAGTCTGTCAACGAGCGAGCAACAATCCACTGATCCATGTCCGTCCACAAGCAATCAACTGTCCAACAACCGAAACCTGTCCACGAGCTACCGACATTCCAATAATCTATGTCCGCCCACAAGCTAGCAACTGTCCAACAACCGAAGCCTGTCCACGAGCTACCGACATTCCAGTAATCTATGTCCGCCCACAAGCAAGCAACTGTCCAACAACCGAAGCCTGTCCACGAGCTACCGACATTCCAATAATCTATGTCCGCCCACAAGCAAGCAACTGTCCAACAACCGAAGCCTGTCCACGAGCTACCGACATTCCAGTAATCTATGTCCGCCCACAAGCAAGCAATTATCCAACAACCGAAGCCTGTCCACGAGCTACCGACATTCCAGTAATCTATGTCCGCCCACAAGCAAGCAACTGTCCAACAACCGAAGCCTGTCCACGAGCTACCGACATTCCAGTAATCTATGTCCGCCCACAAGCAAGCAACTGTCCAACAACCGAAGCCTGTCCACGAGCTACCGACATTCCAGTAATCTATGTCCGCCCACAAGCAAGCAACTGTCCAACAACCGAAGCCTGTCCACGAGCTACCGACATTCCAGTAATCTATGTCCGCCCACAAGCAAGCAACTGTCCAACAACCGAAGCCTGTCCACGAGCTACCGACATTCCAGTAATCTATGTCCACCCACAAGCAAGCAACTGTCCAACAACCGAAGCCTGTCCACGAGCTACCGACATTCCAGTAATCTATGTCCGCCCACAAGCAAGCAACAGCTCAATTTGAGACGGAATTTTCAGAAGTTCATTTTCAGAAGAAATTTTCAGAAAATGTTCTAAGTTCCTTAATGAAATGTTATTTGTATACAATAAATCATATCCACTTCCTAAAAAAACTAACAGAGCAAGAAAACATAAACCATGGATTACTATGGGACATTTCATTAGAACCAAACACAAATTATATAAGTATTACTTTAAAAACCGACTGTCTACAATGAAACTAATTACAAAAGATAAAGAAATAAATAAATTAAATTCCTAATTAACATAGCAATAAGAGCATACGACCGACACGAGCTTCATAAGTACAAGGACAACTTACTAAAACCTGCTGAATTCTAAAGACTATTATAGGAAGGAAAAACGAATTATATCTAATGACCAGTTACTAATTGATGGTAAATTAACAAAAAATAAAGAGCACATAGCTGATCAATTTAATGAATATTTACGAATATAGGCCAACAATTGGCTGATAAGATACCAGTTGTATTGGTTGATTGATTGATTGATTGATTGATTGATTGATTGATTGATTGATTGATTGATTGATTGATTGATTGATTGATTGATTGATTGATTGATTGATTGATTGATTGATTGATTGATTGATTGATTGATTGATTGATTGATTGACAATTTCATTTCTTCTCGGTGACAGGGAGTCCTGATCAATATCTCAAAGGTGTCTATAGAAATGCAATGTTTCTGTCGCCAGCCACTCCAGATGAGATAAAAGGAATTATCTAGAATCTTAAAAAACTAGATCTGGATGGGATGGAATAAAACCTATCATTCTGAAGCAGGCCCTCTCCAACCTACTTCAACCGTTATGTTACATTGTAAACTTATCACTTGATCAAGGATATGTTCCTGATCAACGGAAAAAAGCTGAAATAGTCCCGATATTTAAAAATGGTGATACAACATTAATTATCAACTACAGGCCGATATCTATCTTGCCTGTATTTTCAAAGGTTTTTAAAAGATTAATATATAACAGATTAATAAATTATGTAACGAAACAAAAAATCCTGTCTAATTTTCAATTTGGATTTAGGAGAGGATATTCCACTGATATGGCTATTTCAATGCTAATGGATAACATTAGTGAGGCAATTGATAACACAGAACATGTAATTGGGGTATTTCTGGATTTCACCAAAGCGTTTGTTACTATTAAACATAATATCTTATTGAGAAAATTAGCACATTACGGAATTAGGGGAAACATACTCGAATGGATACATAACTATTTAACCGACAGGCAACAACAAGTAATATTTAAAGGAACAAAATCCACCCTTAACAATATAACATGTGGTGTTCCACATGGATCAATTTGGGGACCTTTACTCTTTTTTATCTACATAAATTACCTGACTACTTTATCTGGCACGACGCTTACTGTCATGTTTGCTGATGACACGAGTATCTTTATACAAGGCAACAATATACATGAAATAGACATTGTTATGAACTGTGAAATAAAAAAAACTATCTCTACGGCTTACAATTGATAAACTTTCTTTAAATATACGGAAAACTCATACAATGACCTTTAGTGATACGAATAGCATAAGACAAAGGGACAACAACATTTACATAGACGGTATACAAATTGACACTATAAACAAGGCAAAGTTTGAACTGGAGCACTCACATTAAATATATATAAAATAAAATATCAAAGAATATTGACGTTATAAAAAAGGTGATGAACAAATTAGATAAAGCCTATTGGTAAATCTATATTATTTATGTTTATTTACCCATATATTACCTATTGTAATATTGTTTGGGGAAGGGCCCCGGGTGTATATTTAGCAAAAAAATATATATTGTTGTAAAATGAATTTTGGGCGTAATTAAAGTGTACTACAAGGCAAAAATAGCATATGAAATACCATATTGCAAAACGAATTGCAGTCAGTTATCTTTGGCCTATGTTGGTCCTAAAATTTTGAATACTTTTATTATAAATAAGTTTCTACAATATTGTGCTACTTTACATATCTTCAAAAAAGGGTCAAACGTCTGGTTCTGCATAGTCAGTAAAATAGATTATAGTTTTGTTTCTACTTTGAATCTATTGTTATGTTATGATGCACCTTGTTATATTTGTATTACACATTTATTCAAAGACACTATCATTAGCATATGTACATTGACTATGTAATTTCGTTTGTACACATATAATGTACTGTTGATTAATCAGTTAGAATATCACGATGGCAGTTGTTCTCTTTCACGAATTATGATTTACTTATAATTTGAGCACATGAATAAGGAATATAAGCAAATTTGTTGCTTCATTCCAGTTGTTGCATATTGTATATGTATAATATTTGCATTGCACTGTACTGTACTGAACATTATTATGTAACAGTAAAAGTTATTATTAATATTATTATTATAGAAGTCTGGTGCTACAACGGTCAAATATCTAAATCTGAGTACAGATGCTGGTCATTATGACGTATTAGTCCCAAGCACGGGACCAGCCAGAGATGGGTAGAAAAGTCATCACTCCTGCAAAGCTGCCTCCCATCCCAAAACCACCAAGTCGGAAATCATAACCTCCAGTCCATATATAAAACCTGTAATAACAAACATCAAAAAGCACAAAAGTAGGCATAACTCAACAGTTGGCAAGAGAAACATAAATATAGCAAATTCAGTTAAGATAGGAAAAAACAAAAACGGCAGATTTTTCCTGCCAGCCAAAACGAAAATGCAATCAAAGTGAAAACGAAACTTGGTACTGTGTTGTATGTGACGGGGAGTGAAAAGAAACTGTGGTGAAATGTGTACACTGTGGGACATAGATACACCTGAGTTGTGCTGGAAGCCTGCCTCTAACTGCCGATGTGACATGTGTCGGTAAAGGATCGCGTTGGTGATCAGGAACCATCAATTACTAACTAGTATCTTTTGCCATTATTAGACACTCTACTGGCCATTATTTCGTTGGTTTGTTCGTTTATCTGTGACGGATTATATCATGGCAATCACGTTGTTGGTATATTCGTCTATTCGTTGTAAAACATAATTGTTTGTTCTCAGTTCAAAATTAAATTATGTCGAATCTATTTGGCACTTGGTCGTCACATGTCATTTGTATGCTCACTGGAACGCTGTAGTTTCGTGATGTATGCATTAAGCCACTAC
>OZ023209.1:54486096-54693154 GCA_963995525.1 Escarpia spicata
CCCTTCTACTCCACCTTTCTTTCACCGTCTCAAACCAAAAAACACCTTAATCCTCTCAGAAAACCTCGATTTGCACCAGCTCTTGACGCTTGCCAAAAACCAACCATTCAGGGCCACATTTACTGGGGGGGGGGGGCATAAACATGTCTTCCACTCAGCGAAATTCCTTGTTCCCGCGCTGATGGAGGTAGGCGAAGGTAAACTTGTATGAACTTGGTGGCTATGTAGTTCCGTCAAACCTATAACGTAGGCCTTAATACAACATGCAACTTCATAAATAAATCGGCTTAGTTTCATCCATTTGCTGTTATTCTTGTCAACATTGTGTGGCTGATTAAGCCAATGATCGACAATACGCCTGCAACTGTCGAAATCTATTTTCGAATACCTAAACACTTGTCGAAAATAACGAGCCGCTTATAAATACAATGTTTACAATATCCGGTATCCACAATAAAATGTCAGCATATGCCGTTGCAAATGGAGGCACACAATGTTCTACCCCTGTTCTAGACACCGCGTCACACTGCTCCTAAGACACTCTGTATTAGCCCTGTTCAGATGTCGAGCATTCTGTCCAAAACGGGCGGGATGTATTGCTAAATAATTAAACGTGGTGATACTTGTATGTGTTATTTGTTTCAGTAAGAACAAAGCATCGCAGCAGGAGTAGACAACGTGACACTTCGGGTGTATTGACAAGCAACGACGAAGGCTTGGAAAACACCCGAGGTGCGCGCGCCCCTCGCCAACCGGAAGTTGGCCAGAGATCGAATAACGGTGGGTATATGCTTAGATAATTAACGCTGTGTCCACGACTTGTGTGAAGTTTCGTCAGTCTGGAACGTTCAAACCGTTACGCGTTTCACAGTCAATTTATCTTTTCACTCGCTGTCACATAATTTCTTCAGACAACTAGCGTCAGATGGCGGCACAGTAATCCTTTGGGCTGTGTTGTCACTGACGGGGCGCCTGGCCGTGGCCTCGGTGCCTCTTCCGGAGTTCGTCGTCTAGATATGTGAGAGTATTCAAGAAAAAACCTAACACAGATAATATGACTAAAATAAATGCATAGTAGACTGGAGAGAACCAAGTGTAGAGACAGTGAGTCGGACTGGAGAACAAAAGTTATAAAACAAGCTATCTGGATAAGGAAAACCAAAGTCAACCTGGATCAAAATGAGGGTTGGTATTATTGTAGCACTACGCAGAAGAATTACTGTGTCGTCTCTGTTCTGAAAATTCTAAAAATAAACGAAACGTTACGAGACAAAAAGGTAAATTGACTGCGAAATACTTTTAAAATGTAACACTGACATCTCAAATGCCTCAACTCATTTATGATGTGATATCACCATAGTTGTATACAACACTATCACCCTTTCGAACCGCGAAGACTCTCCAACACTACCCCTTCCCCACCCGTCTTCCGATGCCGTGTCAGATGGCAGCGAGGTGATGAGACTCTGGCTCCGGCTCAGCCCTCTCCACATGTTCAGCTCGTTCCGACGCTTGTGCGTTGAGAATAATGTGCAGGTTCTGTTAAATGCCACTAGAGTCGCCAACCCGCCATCCTGGTGCACTAACGCGTGATTCGCATACCTTGAACAATTCAGGGATTGTCTGACCAGCAATTACGTTGCACACTTTCGACTCTAACTATATGTGTGTTACCGACGTGTGCTTCGTTGGCAGGTCATGGGCTCAGGGAAGGCACTACACTCTACCAAAGTAGAGACGAGAACAAAACATCACCATATATCGACGACAGACGTAAGCTCCCTTCCTCTTTCGTCGCACGTCAAACATCATGCGCGTGGCTGTTCTCTCCCTTGTCTCAATGTGTGGTGTCACCATTGCTGCGTTTTACATCACCCATATAAAGGTGCAGAAGAACGTTAAGCTGTAATATAAATGTGTTCTCGGAGAATGTTATACCATTCCGCCAATATACATTGTGTAGTTGCTGATCTTTATGTGCCACAATCACTACGTCTTCCGCATACAATGTCTCAGTACTTCCTCTTCTGACACCTTGCCACTGATCAGGTTTATCATAACAAAAAGCATGACCCGGGCTCAAGACACTTCCTATTTGATCCCAACAACTACTCCAAACCCATCATAATTAGTTCTCAACATTTCTTCCTTTATCCACTTCATAACTCTAAACGATAGTTCCCTCGACACTGTGTCAAACGCCTTCTACAAGTCCACTGCACCTCATCTTCTCATCTCAAATAAACCATCATCTTCCCTCTACCTCTCCGAAGTCACTCTCACTTATGTTAGTATCCACAGTGCATTTCTAGCTGCCTGAGCTCTGTCATACGCCCGCTACTCCAATATTTTATTATCGACACCTGTCAACTCTTTAGCTTCCAGTGTGTGTTCTAAAAAGTCAAACAGTTGTTAAGAAATGGCATAACTAGTTTGCATATAAAACTTTAATTGGTTGTGATATCTCGTTTTTTGATCTTCCATTAAAATGAATGGTAACTTTAATAATTTCCTCCAATCGTTAACAAAGATTTGCCAAAGAACTGTAACTTTGCATTTTAAAAGCGGCATTGATTTCTGGCGGAAAAGTAACGACAGGCATGGTTGGTGCATGCAACATCGAATCCTATAATTAACCCTATCTGCCTTGTTAAACAATGTGCGACTACGTAACTATCTAGAAGCAGCCACGCAATCGCGATTCAGTTCCTATCGGCACACGCCACGCTAACAAAGATTAACGCGCTCTTTAACCAAGACTTTCCGGAAAGTTTCACTTAGTGCGAAAGAATGCGAGCCCAATCAAATCGTCGTAACGGGATTGATACAACTGTCAGGTAAGCAGTATATCCACATTGTCGTCTTTCTGCTTCTAGATAGTTATGTTGACATAGTCGTTCGAATGTCAGACATAATTCACATAATACAAACCAAATCAAACTAAAAGTGATATTGTCAGTTCTGTGAAGGAAGTGTATAATGTCGTTTACGTCTACATAACACTTAGATTTATCTCAATAGAATTGTGAGATACTATTATTGCAACCACTGCATAAATCGACCTTTGTGCAGTTAATAGCATCAGTTGAACTATAAATCGACCATAGTGCAATTACGAGTATCATTAGACAGAATTATTACTAACTGACGTCGTTTTCTGCAATCGAAACGCGAAATGGAAAATATGCCAAACAGAACAACAACAACGACAACGACAACAACGAATAATGAGTCCGTTGCTGGTGTCGTTGCAGGCAGAGGGGAGACGATGTGGTACGACACACCGTCATCCAGACGCGAACGACCAAGACCGGAAGTCGACGAACCAACGAGACACAAACAACATCAGCATACCGGAACTAGACAGACAAAGCGATACAGCGATCGACCGCGCAGGCCTGTAGAACTCTCGCGCTACGAAGTCAAACCGTCAGCGTCTCCACAGCGGCGAACAGAATGTCGCTCGCCCAGGTCACTGTCGCCACGCCAGCTTCCTCGTTCCCCGCGAACGCCGTCCTGGTCGCAAGAGCGAGACCAGAAATCGCGCGCCGACGTCAACAATCACCGGCCGAGGCGGCACCGAGTGCCTTCTGCTGAAGATGATACCTGTGACGGGGAACATGCCTTCGCCGTGTGCCCTCACTGCAACAAGAGACTGAGTGGGCGACAACGACGAAGGCTGGTCAGACAGACGTCTCGGGTGATGCGAGAATGCGAGGACGATGCCCCTCGGCCTCCGCGCACACAACGATTATCCTGCCATCGACGGGATCGGCACGTGGAAGAGGAAGCGGAGACGCGAGGATTTCGCCCCGAACGCTCAGTTGAAGCCACGAAACCTCGGCAGCACGCGAATCCACTGGGTTGCGCGCCACAATTCGGTGTGCTTAGAACAAGTATGCCGCGATTGTCCTGCCATCGACGGGATCGTCACGTGGAAGAGGAAGCGGAGACGCGAGGATTTGGCCCCGAACGCTCGGTTGAAGCCACGATACGTCGGCAACACGCGAATCCATTGGGTTGCGCGCCACAATTCGGTGTGCTTAGAACAAGTATGTCGAAGAAGTCACCACCCAGTGGCGATACTGTAAGCTTCGCGAGCGTGGTAGAGAGACGGTATACGGACGAATTGGGATATGAGCCCATTGATCGCTTAGAGCCGGTGACATGGACAGTGAACAATGATCTGGGGTCACGCAAAGGCAACACACGGACACACTCGGCTGCAGTTGAGTTCGCAGAAGACCATATCGATATGTTCAGCGATCACGCAATAATATTAACTGCTTTTATTTTCTTGACAGGAACATTTATCTGGTTGTGGCATCTGATACCGAGAACATCACCACCAGACCACTTCCCTTATTATTACGACAACATATAATTGTGGCCCGAATAAACACCTTCAAATTATATCTTTAGTTCTTATATGCGAGTTTCACGTCCATGGCTCGAAATCGGGCTTCTCAAATACACAATATGTTAGTCAAACCATGGGCTGCGCTGGTTAATGCTATGACGTGCCGCTGCTGTTGTCGGCTATGGTGGGAACAATTGCATCAGCACGTGGTTGCAGCGCACTGCCCAATGCAAGTGTGAAGACACCTAATTTTGGTTATTCCGTCGAAATTAGCACTTAGCACGGCAACGGCTTTCGGATGTGTACAGGTGGCGCTGTGTTTCTAGGAACGAAAATTACGAATTATTGTTATCGAATTACAGTGGTTCACTATCATACTGCTGATATCGAATTACAGTGGTTCACTATCATACTGCTGACATCGAATTACAGTGGTACACTATCATACTGCTGATATCGAATTACAGTGGTACACTATCATACTGCTGATATCGAATTACAGTGGTTCACTATCATACTGCTGATATCGAATTACAGTGGTTCACTATCAAACTGCTGATATCGAATTACAATGGTACATTTTCATACTGCTGATATCGAATTACAGTGGTACACTATCATACTGCTAATATCGAATTACAATGGAACACTATCATACTGCTGAAATCGAATTACAGTGGTTCACTATCATACTGCTGATATCGAATTACAGTGGTTCACTATCATACTGCTGATATCGAATTACAGTGGTTCACTATCATACTGCTGATATCGAATTACAGTGGTTCACTATCATACTGCTGATATCGAATTACAATGGTACATTTTCATACTGCTGATATCGAATTACAGTGGTACACTATCATACTGCTAATATCGAATTACAATGGAACACTATCATACTGCTGATATCGAATTACAATGGAACACTATCATACTGCTGACATCGAATTACAATGGAACACTATCATACTGCTGATATCGAATTACAGTGGTTCACTATCATACTGCTGATATCGAATTACAGTGGTTCACTATCATACTGCTGATATCGAATTACAGTGGTTCACTATCATACTGCTGATATCGAATTACAATGGAACCCTATCATACTGCTGATATCGAATTACAATGGAACACTATCATACTGCTGATATCGAATTACAATGGAACACTATCATACTGCTGATATCGAATTACAATGGAACACTATCATACTGCTGATATCGAATTACAATGGTACATTATCATACTGCTGATATCGAATTACAATACGGACTGTGATGATGATTTCAAAATTCAATATCATGTGGACGCCATATATTCTGATATTTGTTTCCAGGAGAATAATTAAACACTTCTACTTTGATTATACCCCTTGGTGGTCTGTTTAAATTCCAGTTATGCAAAGTATATGCAGAAATTAGTTCGGAGGCGGCCATTTTTTATTTACCAGTTTGAAGGGTATAGAGTGACCGGTATAGAGTGACCGGTCTAGAGTGACCGGTCTAGAGTGACCGGACACCAAAACAGAAACCGCAATTTAATTAGGCAGAGTCTAATCATCGTTTTTAAAAGTGGTCTGTCAACTTTTCCATAAAACAACCGGATATGCGGGCAAACAAACCCGAGGAATCAACTGTAAGATACATTAGAGCCTGTCTTGGGCTTTCTCTCGTTGTCCACAATCCTAGACACGGATTAGTTCAAACAGTAACGCCTGCCAAACGAAACCAACCACCATAAGAAACTGTCTCGGTACCACTATGTCACCTGCTATGAGTGATCATGACACGGTGACAGTCAAAACTCGACCATTACAGCCCTCGAAATAATCGACTGCACAGCGGAAAATGTTTGCGATGTGCAAGTAATTTGCGTAACACAAACCGATGCTACAATTTCAATACCATCCACGCCCATTGGAAAACCTTTTTTCGTTAAGCGTCATGGGTGATGATTGGCTGAAGCGTTCACATCCTGTGTCATGGACGAGGTTTATTCACGCAGAGTCGATTGCTTACTGTGGGTTGTCTTCCTTTATCTCTATAAAAACGACACCCTGTTTTATGTTTATGTTTATTTGTGTATGATTTATACCAGTCCGAAAATAACGTATATTTATATTTGTACATTGCAAACAATTGCGCGTTATTCAAACTTTCACGCGGTGAAAAGAAACAACAGACACATTCAGGACCCGCACAATCTTCCAGTGTACTTCGACCATGCAGGATTCTTGATGTTCCAATTGTAGCAATAAAGTCACACCGGATAAGGTAATAACTACATATAGAACAGAAGATTAATCCAATAATGATTGGGTAGTATAGGCCTACTGTACTAGCAATGGCCCGTTATCCGCGACATAGAATACCTCAACATATATTCGTTATATACCAGCATCCTGCCGTGGGCGACCATCTGTCTTGAACGGCGGCTTTGGCTGGGCAGATGGGGAGGTCGCCAAAAACAGGTTCTAAAAGAATCAAGCTCTTGGAACTGTAAAAGTAAATAGTCCTAGTAGTGTCGCCACCTAGCAGCTAAATGCGAGTGAAACAACTGCAACACAGTTACACTGCTGGTTGACGCATACAGAAATTATATATAATTAATATTACGAATGTCAGACAAAATGTTGCAACGCGCAACTTCACGAGATGACTTACTGCATTTTCGTTCACACACACACACACACACACACACACACACACACACACACACACACACACACACACACACACACACACACACACACACACACACACACACACACACACACACACACACACACACACACACACACACACACACACACACACACACACACACACACACACACACACACACACACACACACACTCACACACACACACACACACACACACACACACACACACACACACATGGTTGATTATGTGAACGAACAGTCTTCGCACAGTAACAGCAGCGTGGCTGAATGCTTCCCAGAGATTTTGAACTGTTTTTCTGGCAGAGGGTGAAGTGCAAAGTACTTTTTACATTGTTCTGAGGCCCTAAGTTGTATGAACATACCGTATACTTTTACCTTTTCGTTATCATTATCATTGAGTCATTAATTCAGATCGATTATGTATCAACGAGTGTTTACGCGCCATCAACAAACCCAGTTACGACGTACAATATCGTTGTACCGTTGTTTCAGATCATCAATGCGTGTGTCTGTTCCAGTCAGCAAACCTTCACACAACGTACAATTTCAAAGGAATGGTAATATTTCAGATGGAAGTCTCATCGACGAGCGTACCCTGTCTTCTGAACACACTTCAGTACAAAGTAGGCCGATCGTCTCAGCGACAGTATCGCAGTTACAACGGGTACAAGACGTTAGGCTGCCGGGAAACCATTCATCACTGCCGCGTCCGTGTCGCTCTATGACAACACCAGCCACAGCGTCCGTCCATAGAGCGAGTCGTGCCGCTTGGGAAGAACGCGTTCCTTGGTCTGGTAAGAATGCCTCTGAAAAAGCGATACTACAAGTGTTTTTCCACGCACAATGTATGTATAGTAACTAAAAGACATGGTAAGGTACCTCGTCAATTCGATGTTTTCGTTCATATCAATTACAATATGCCTGCTCGTTTGTACAACCCTTATAAATAGTTTCGTTGAAATCGCCATACCAATTATCAACTCAGTACACAGGCGCCGGAAGCTAGATGAGCTCCCCCAATATTTTGGCGAGGGCTGGAGATGGAATTCCCCCAATATTTAGGGAAGTGGGGTAATTTTGGGGTGCAATTGGAGATTTTTGGTGAGCTAGAAAAATAATGAACGTCACTGCGAAAATAGTGTTCCGATGCCATGGTCCATCAACGGAGTGGTGCTGAAGCTCCGGCTCAGCCCACCCAATATTAAATTCCGTCCGGCGCCAGTGTAGTAACTGAGCGATCCAGCTTTGCACGGGGAACATATTATTTTATATAATGCCGCGTCTATGCCAATTGGTATCTACAAATTGAATTTTAGGAGTGGTCCCCCAAATACTGTGCACTGGAATATGGTCCATCTTCCAATTATTTGCATTGAAATCTGACCTTCAATTTGTACCAACAAAATACCGTTGCCATAATTGTGAACATTGAAAATTGACCCCAAACCGCCAACCAGAACGTGATTGCTATTCCGGGATTGTGCGTTATCTCGACCTCACCTGCGTAATTGCGTGAAATTAGTGAAATATCGACCTCACATTGCCAGATCGTGATTGCGACGTCGTGATTGGGTATCGACCTAACTTCGACAACATGTGATTGAGTCGTCAGGGTTGGCCATTTTGCTACGTCGCGTTACGAAGTGACAAAGCCGTATCTGCGAATCCTCATTACACTCGTGACTGTGACGTTTTTATGTAACTGACATAGAACAGAAGACGCATGTGCGACGTAAATTCATACCTTTTGTTACATACAAAACGTTGCATTTCAACGTGGTCTGACGACGTGCAAAAAGCGTGATAACATAACGCAATAAACACCAGTTCGTGATACACTTTTTATTGTGTGAAATGTCATAATTGAAAATAAATTCAACCCTTGTTATCAGTCGCTATAATTTTGCGTTCTTACGATAATCCAATAAAATGTACAATGTTTCATTTACGATCTATCCTAACACACTCTACTTTCAGGTTTGGACACAGGAAGAGACTACCAGCAGACACGTGCGGGAGGAAGTCACGTTACCGGGACTCACTCTCGATGTCGTGGGCCTGTCCCAGCTCCCTTCCGTTCTCCCGAGTCTTTCAACGTTGTTTCTGAAGCATCAAAGCCTCTGGAGAAGCCACCGAAAGCTACTCGCTTGACCAAGCACGTACCGTACATGCGTGATGCCCGTAAGCACATACGTGCCGACGTGCGAGCGCCTCCTTGTGGCCACAAGGTGGCGCTACTGTCGATGAAGTCAGGCAGACCGATACGCGGCGGTGTCGACTCACCGATATGCATTAGAAGATATTCCGACAGGCGGAAGTCTAACGTCGTCGCCGAAGTGAAGGTCCCCTACCGGTCTCGGAAGGAACCTCTTTTGTCACGTGTTGTCAGACGGCGCGTCAGCGACACACTGTCAGTTGGTCGTTATGGCTTCATTGCCGGCAGAAGCCGCATTAATAAAGCCAGTCAGACGCTCTCAGAACGATATAACTGCTACGCTGAGAGGCCACGAGCTAGATATGCGAACATGTCACGTGACCTCTATGGAAATGATTCATGTGATCACAGTGCAAGCGGATCAGGAGACAGGTATGATGATGATGACAATATGGATAACAAGTGCGCATGTTGCGAAGCGCCTCGTCAGCAAGACATGGAGCGCGGGGATGTGCTGCGCAGATACGCGGATGTTGCGTCGGCCACGTCACAATATACAAGGCATGTGCAAAAGACGTCTTCGTCTACAAGAGATGTACAAAATATGTCTTCTTCTACAAGTGATATACAAAAGACGTCTGCGTCTACAAGAGATATACAAAAGACGTCTGCGTCTACAAGCGATATGAAAAAGACGTCTTCGCCTAAAAGAGGTATGCAACAGACGCCTTTATCTACAAGGGATATGCAAAAGTCGTCTTCGTCTAACAGGGATATGGACAAGACCCCTTCGTGTGCAAATTATATGCAAAACACGGTTTCCTCTACAAGGGATATGCATAAGGTGTATTCATCCACAAGGGATATGCATAAGACATCTTCGTCTACAGAGAATATGCAAAGTATGTCTTCGTCTACAAGGGATATGCACAATGCCCTGTCACCATCAAACGGGAATAATGTCGCTCACATATCGGCCTCACCTTCGGAAGTATCCGGTAAACCTCCGAAACTGCGAGAAGAGGACACGGAGGCCCAACTGCAGACGTTTGCACACGACTTTGTTGACAACCTCATGGAAGACGTCCATCTTAGGATGGCGGAAAACGACACGGACGTGATGGATGAACCGGAGCTTGTCCACGCAACCACGTCACATGAGGAACTGGCGATATCGTCGTCGATGGCGATATCTTTACACGCAGATTGTACGAATAACGCATCGACGCATTCCGAGGACGATAACGAGCTGTTGTCAACATACAATCGGTCTTCCGGTAATAGCGGTATGAAAGTTGACGATACGCAATGCCAAAGATTCGTCCTTAGTGACTCAGAAACAGATGCTCAAATTATTTACGTAGTGCCACGTGTTGACAACTTCGATTCTTCGGAACCACCAGAAGGGCAACACCCGTCACGGTATCGCGTTGATGTAGATGCAACTAAAAAACGGCGCGTCGTCATTTTTAACGACATAGAAACCGACGCGCAAATCATGTATTTATCGTCACCTACTACAGATAATGAAAATGGAGGTGACCCTACTTCTTTCGTTCACCCGGCTATAAAGGCGAATCATTCCGTGCTCTCCGATATATCAAACAACAACTCGGGCACAGAGGTGAACGGCTATCCGACATATACTTGGGCGGATGTCGTGTCGAGCCATAAGACTGTCAGACAGTCCAATGACCCCGGCGTGAAGACAGTAAAACCACTGTCAACGTTGACCATCGAGAACAACCACGGGGATATAGTGGAGTCCGGCATCCAGTGTAGCCTCATGGTGCCGCAAGAACGGGAACGTCAAGAGAGACAGTCTGTCTACAGTGGCATGGCCCGCAGCCAACAGACCAGTTCCGCCTCCCCGGTGCATCTCGCCGATCGGGCGCAACAGCGAGTCAACGAAGTAACACAGCTACTGCCTACCCCAGCCAGACGGCTGCAGTACGACTCGGAAGCGAGCCTGGAATCCGATCAGTATAAAGTTGTCGCAAAACCGCCGCCATATATCAAGGACACGGGCCATATATCACAACTTCCCGCCTACGAGGCGACGTCGAGGCATCGCCGGGTCGTTCATACCCGCGACCAGTCAACATATGTCCGGGTGCGACGGCGACCTGGGTCAATCATCTCTGTCTTAGGGAAAAGTTCATTTCAAAAGGGCATTAATAGGCCGGCCGGCCTATATGCGCCACACAGTAAGAAACACGCCCCGCCTATCGATGTTGACGCGAAACGAGGCCACCGACACAACAGACATACTGTATCGGAGCCATTTATGTATTCAAATACGCAAAGAACGAAATACGACGAGAACGACAGAAAGGGAGAATTCGACGTGAACAGTTATAAACAGAAATCTCAGCATAGCCGACACCACGGCGACCAACGCCCCAAGCCGGAAATCGAATTTCGCAACGAGGACGGCGGACAGTTCAACGCGAGTCGTTTGCGTTCGTTGAATAAACGCGCGCAAGGAGAACCTCTCTCTGCTGTCGAATCTGACGACGAAGATGACGACAGTCAGCTATCGGCCAACTCCGATACCCGACGTAATAAGCGGGAAGTCGAATGTCGTTCATGGATAAAACGCCAGGAATGTGATCACGGAGACTGCGACAGACGGTTGTCGGCATACTCCCACGCTCGACGCGACAAACCGGGAGTCGACGAATACGAAGGTGGATATGCTGTCAGATCGGTGCGTTCGTGGACTAAACAACAAAAGTCCACGGAGGGTAATTACGAAGACTACAGCAGTCGGTTGTCCGTACATTCCCGCGCTCGACGCGGTGAGCCGGAAGTTGACGAAGACGACAGTCAGTATGCCGTCAAACCGGTGCGTTCATGTACTAAACAACAAAAAACACAACCTGTTTACATTGCGGGTAACTATGAAGACTACGACAGTCGGTTTTCGGCAAACTCCCGCGCTAAACGCAACAAACCGGAAGTTGACGAAGACGACAGTCAGTATGCCGTCAAACCGGTGCGTTCATGTACTAAACAACAAAAAACACAACCTGTTTACATTGCGGGTAACTATGAAGACTACGACAGTCGGTTTTCGGCAAACTCCCGCGCTAAACGCAACAAACCGGAAGTTGACGAAGATGACGGTCAAAATGCCGTCAAACCAGTGCGTTCATGTACTAAACAACAAAAAACACAACCTGTTTACATGAAGGGTAACTATGAAGACTACGACAGTCGTTTTTCGGAAAACTCCCGCGCTAAACGCAGCACACCGGAAGTTGACGAAGACGAAGATCAATATGTCACCAAACCAGTGCGTTCATGGACTAAACAACAAAAGGCACAGCCTCTTTACGCCGAGCGTAATTACGAAGAGTACAACAGTCGATTTTCGGCACACTCCCTCGCTAGACACGGGAAATCGGAGATCAACGAACACGAATGTCAATACAACGTCAGACCAGTGCGTTCGAGGACTAGACAACAAAAGGCACAACCTATTTACGACGGGTGTAACTGCGAAGACTGCGACAGTCGATTGCCGGCACACTCTTGCGGTCGACGCGGCAAACGGGAAGTCAACGAAGACGAAGGTCAAAACACCGCTAGATCGATACGATCATGGACTAAACGCCAAGAGGCACAACCTCTTTACGCCGCGCGTGATGACAAAAACGGCTACGATCGGTTGCCGGCACACTCCCGCGCTCGGCGCCTCAAGCCGGAAGTCGACTGGGGCGACAGTGACTACTCTGACAGACCGGTGCGTCCATGGTTTAACCATCAGTATGAAAAACATCGTCTTGCCGATCGTGATGACAAATACAATGACAGGCCGTTTCGTGCACATTTCCGACGCCGGAAGCCGGAAGTCGACGAGGACGACGGTCAATATACCGCGAGGCCAGTGCTCTCATTGACCAGTCGCCAGTACGCACAACCTCTTTACGCGAAACCTGAGCCGCCCCCGCAAGAATCACGCCTGGGCCGATTCTTTAATCGAGTGAAGTTCTGGTCGAAAAAGAAACCACCAGTAATAGAAGAAGAAGAAGAAGAAGAAGAAGAACCGGAACCGGAAGTGGTTGAGAGTCCTTGGTGGGTACCTTACAAGCGAGAACCGAGCACCGGCACACCGTTGCACCAGGCAGTGCGCAACACTCTGGGCGGCGAAAACAATTACGGCGCCCAGACGTTCATGGGACGCAGAATGTCCGGCTATAGAGGCGGACGAGGAGACGAGGAATACGTACGCCCCGAACCTTCTTCCCCATCTAAGCGAAAACGGTCAGACACGTTGACGACCATCTACTTGGCGCTATTGGTCACTTTGATTTGGTTGCTGTTTATATTCCGAGGCGTCCTCTTTGATACGGTGTTATATGGAATGATGGGCCGCGCTCGTCGGCGGGACTATTTTTACGACTACAGCCTTGATGAATATGATCGCCGCCACTATTTCGGTTAATGCTGCACTTAGAATCGTAGCTTCAACATGTACAATTTCAACAGTTGCTATTTTACGCGCTCTGTTAGATAAACCATAACATTTGTCTGGTGGCGTGAGGAAACATTACCTCCGGCTGATTGTACTGAATGTATACCAGTGACATACAGCACACTCCTATCAGTTGCAATCACTTGCAATCGGTTGGAGTGCTTGGCGTGTCACCAACATTTTTATAGCTGTCGGTTGCTACAGGTTACAGCAATGGAGAGCAATACCCTGGAGCCGATCATACAACAGCTTTCGGTTGACGTACAACCGTCAGCGAAGCGGTGTGTATACATCGCAAGCGCCCTAACAATGGGGAATCTTTTTCTGCAATACAACTATACATACAATCGTGTTAATGTTGTTAGTGACTAATTTATATACAGGCTCCTATAGTCGCACCTGATCCATGACTTTATTTCGGCATTGATTTAAATTCCCCTCGGAACCACGAAATTTTATTTCTTCTGCAATATTAATGTAGACCCGTGTGATCCGTCAGGCCTTCCGCCTGTGCTTACACTGTCTTGTAATCGAGACAACCGTGATGACCTCATTCTCAGCGTGTATCCAAATAACGTTTTTATTTATAGTTTTAACACCTTCCATTGTTGGCTTTCAGCTGGGTGAACATCCTTATGCGTTCAAGCCTGACTGGTTCTTTTTTTAAATCGATTTCGCTCCTAGACAATGGTCTTATTCTGAAAACCGTCAACATCAGGGCGCGTCGTGCACCAGGACACTTTCGCCGATGTGTCACGGAAATGGGGATGGCGAAACGGCGGCGGTTTTCTGCATTTAAAACCTCCTCAAATTTAACAACTAATTATGTTTAATGATGGCCATTCTTTATGTGTTCATTATCTTGGTGAAACGGGTCCCTCACCAAGCGTTTTTATCTCGTCAAACACGACAGGTTCGTTGATTATCATTCAATGCTAACCGCCTATGCTAATGTATAGATTACTGTTTTTGCATGATGTGCTAGACATTTTGCGCAGTGTCCAATGCAATGCTACCGGTTGCAACCGATTGCAATACCAGATTCACCCGTTTAGTACAATCAAATATGGACAGAATCGTCTTCTTCGTCATAGTCGTTCGCTCAGACAGGGACTCCGGTTCCTCGTATGAAGATGGCTCTGCGCCGCAGATCCTCCAGAAGGCCAAATATCGTTTTTCTGTCATGATGTTTCTGTAGGCCAGCCTGCCTTCCTCTCGTACTGGTGTGTTGGATAATTTTGCAGGAGATGATTCATTGTCTTTGGCGCCGTGCCACAATGGTACATGTCGGTTTCTCCAATGTGAAGTTTGGATGGAATAATATGCCTGCTGTAACGCTTTGCTAAACGACGCACCTTTCGTGTCGCTCAAAAGAATAAATTTATGTTTGCCTTAAGTTTTCAATTCAATTCAATTCTTCTTTATTTCCAATTGAACATAGCATATATTGCATTCAAGATATGCACACATTATAAATTTAAAAAAATTCAAGTGAAAATGGTGAAAGTAGAAGTGTATTACTTTTTTCGCAATTTCCCCAGCATCAATAATGCAACATGTGCATTACAGTAAAGACACTGTAGAACAACTTAAATGATGCGGACATCGACTGTATTGATCTATGTTACACACATAAAATTAAAATGCTATATTGCCATAAAAGTTCAGGCTGCAGTGTACTGTGTGTTGTCACTTGCGTTCTTGATCCAGGTAAAGGAACTTTTTCGTTTCGTCGAAATGTCTCACAGAGTTGGGTACTTTAACTTTTTATTAGATTGGATTACCAAAATCACAATATTAGTTGAGTTGCGCTTTGTCTTAGATCTTGCTCCAATCTACGTAACGGCAACGTATGTTTAATTGTTCATTCTTAAAATTAGCGAATGATACCGTGAATGAGATGACAGCGCCGGCCAGGTATGGCACAATGCGAAGCTGCATCGTGATAGGTGATTGTGGGAGCTTTTGAAGAACCGGAATTAGTATAGTTTTGAAAAATGCAAATCACCAAACTTGGGACAGGTTTCTACTAATGTGAAGCGGTTTCTAAGGGTGACTAAACCTGAATAAATGAGTATTATTATCTGGTAGATTCCCCCGCCGTAGTGATTGCTAAGATTGTGTTCGCAGCGTATGGTGAACGAATGGCAATCAGAATTACGTATCGCAGTTACGTGGTATTGCTTAACAGTGTATGGTCGTGACACAGTTCCGCGTACAGGATGAGATCAAGGAAAAGGCCTACTGAGTATTGGCGCACGATCTCCTGTGGCAGTCGCAGTCGATGCTAATATATGTACGGTCCATAACTGTTTGTCGCGTACGTGTTACGTCGAGGTGGTGCCACACGGTAATGCGAATACGTGCATGGTTAATGTGAATGCGTACGTGCATGGCGATGTTTGTAATAAAGTTAGCTTCATTACGTTAGGACTTGATTGTATGTTATCGGCCGCGCAGAAGGCACACAAAATCGTTGAAATGTCACACGTAAATCTGATTTGGAGATGTCGGTTTTTAGTAATGACAGATTGTAAAGTGCAGTTGATCATGTAGCAATGACGCAGTGTGTGTGTGTGTGTGTGTGTGTGTGTGTGTGTGTGTGTGTGTGTGTGTGTGTGTGTGTGCGTGTGTGCGTGTGTGCGTGTGTGCGTGTGTGCGTGTGTGCGTGTTTATGCAACCGGCTATTAGGAAATCTAGTTTCGTTGACATAAGAACAAATGAAAATGGAGGTGACCCTATTTCTTTCGTTCACCCGGCTATAAAGGCGAATCATTCCGTGCTCTTCGATATATCAAACAACAACTCGGTCACAGAGGTGAACGGCTATCCGACATATACTTGGGCGGATGTCGTGTCGAGTCAGAAGACTGTCAGACAGTCCAACGACCCCGGCGTGAAGACAGTAAAACCACTGTCAACGTTGACCATCGAGAACAACCACGGGGATATAGTGGAGTCCGGCATCCAGTGTAGCCTCATGGTGCCGCAAGAACGGGAACGTCAAGAGAGACATTCTGTCTACAGTGGCATGGCCCGCAGCCAACAGACCAGTTCCGCCTCCCCGGTGCATCTCGCCGATCTGGCGCAGCAGCGAGTCAACGAAGTAACACAGCTACTGCCTACCCCAACCAGACGGCTGCAGTACGACTCGGAAGCGAGCCTGGAATCCGATCAGTATAAATTTGTCGCAAATCCGCCGCCATATATCAAGGACACGGGCCATATATCACAACTTCCCGCCTACGAGGCGACGTCGAGGCATCGCCGGGTCGTTCATACCCGCGACCAGTCCGGGTGCGACGGCGACCTGGGTCAATCATCTCTGTCTTAGGGAAAAGTTCATTTCAAAACGGCATTAACAGGCCGGCCGCACAGTAAGAAACACGCCCCGCCTACCGGTGTTGACGCGAAACGAGGCCACCGACACAACAGACATACCGTATCGGAGCCATTTCGGGTTTTTGCTTATCCATTTCCGGACGTTGCAGTCTCGATGGATTGTCTATAGACAGCGTTTGCCAGTCTCCCCACTCGCCAGACGTCGGCTCCCATCCATTCCTCTATGTCTTTCCCCCATTGTCTCCTGGGTCTTCCTCTGCTTCTTCTGCCTTCCACTTTTCCTTCCATTATTAGTCTCTCTATAGACTGATGCCGTTTCACATGGCCGAAATAACTTAGTTTCTGTTTCTTTACAAAGTTCAATAAAGTCTCGGGTATAACACCAAGCTCTTCTGCGATGGATTCGTTAGTTCTGCGTTCAGTCCACGAAACTCGTAATATCTTTCTATAACACTTGTTTTCAAACGCATTTATACGTTTAGTAATGTTCTTATTAAGAGTTCAGGTTTCGCATCCATATGTAGCCGTTGGAAATATGCAGACTCGGATAATTCGTAGTTTCATATCTTTGTTCGTTGCTTTCCACAGCTTCTTCATCTCCGTCAACTTTTTACTCGCCATTGCCAACCTCCGCTTGATCTCTTTCGTCCCATCTCCATCCGCTTCTATCAGTGATCCCAGATATTCAAAACTTTCCACTCGTTCTATTTCCTCGCCACCTACTGTGACTTCTGATGGTTCTCGACATCCCTTCACATCCACAATCTTAGTCTTCTTTATGTTTAGTTTCAATCCGTTCATCTCACTGTGCTCTTTAACAGTAGTTATCAGTTTATCCAATCCCTCTTTTATATCGGATATTAACGCTGTATCATCGGCATATCTCAATTCATATATCTCCTGTCCATTCACTTTCAGTCCATTAAAAAACTTGCTTCTCGTGTCAGTCTCGACTTCTCTCATGATATTCTCTGTGTATAGACTGAATAGGTGGGGGGGAAATGCACCCCTGTCTCACTCCCTTGCCGACTGGGAACCAATCTGTGGTATCACACTCTAATCTCACTGCAGACTGCTGTCCAACATATCCACATTTTGGATATGTGATGTAATTGTCTGGTCAAATCCCATGTGTATCAAGGTTATCCAGAGTTGTTGATGACTAACATTATCAAAAGCTTTTGAGTAATCTATGAAACAGATCCTAAGGTCATGGTTGAATTCTCTGCATTTATGAATTAACATCTTCAGGTTGAAAATGTGATCTCTTGTTCCTCTTCCAGTCCGGAAACCAGCTTATGTTCTGTTGACTTCACATTCTAATTTTGTTGTGATTCTCTTCATTATGATTTTTAGCATAATTTTGCTCGCATGGCTGATGAGGGATATAGTCCTGTGGTTTGAGCATTCTTGTATGTCACCTTTTTTCGGTATTGGTATAAGGATGGCGCGTTTCCAGTCCATGGGCCATGTTCCACTTCTCCATATTTTCTTGCATAATGTGTGATATATATCCACGCCTGCTTCTCCACTTGCTCTTATTAGCTCTGCAGTGATGTCATCAGTGCCAGGTGATTTTCCGTCTTTTATACTTTTTATTGCCCAGTCCACCTCTGAACGCAAAGGCTCAAGTTCATATTTTGGTTATGTCCTCTCTCTGCCTTCATCCATGTCTACCTCTTCTGTTTTTTCTTTCTTAAACATGCTTTCACAATATTGCTTCCATCTTTCAAGTATGTCATCGCTTTCTGTCAGAGTCATTCCCGTTTCATCTTTAATAACGCCAAGTCTAGGTTTGAACGACTGTCATAGACTTGATTTCCTCGAACATACTGCGACTATCGTTCCTTCTCATACATAGTTCTATCTTTTCGCATTTCTTCTCTAGATATTTCTTCTTGTCTTCCTTACACATTCGTTTAATCATCTTGCATTTCTATCTGTATTTCGCATGATAATTCTCACTCATTTCTTTGTTCTTCTTTAACTCTTTCCTTTCGTCAATCATCTGCAGTGTGTCTGCTTATCCATGGTTGTTTTGTCTCCTCTTTTTAGTGAAGTGTTTGTCAGCTGATTCCATAATTATGTTCCTAATTCAAATACGCAAAGAACGAAATACGACGGGAACGACAGAAAGGGAGAATTCGACGTGAACAGGTATAAACAGAAATCTCCGCATAGCCGACACCACGGCGACCAACGCCCCAAGCCGGAAATCGAATTTCGCAACGAGGACGGCGGACAGTTCAACGCGAGTCGTGTGCGTTCGTTGAATAAACGCGCGCAAGGAGAACCTCTCTCTGCAGTCGAATCTGACGACGAAGATGAAGACAGTCAGCTATCGGCCAACTCCGACATCCGACGTAATAAACGGGAAGTCGAACATCGTTCATGGACAAAACGCCAGGAATGTGATCACGAAGACTGCGACAGACGGTTGTCGGCATACTCCCGAGCTCGACGCGGCAAACCGGGAGTCGACGAATACGAATGTGAAGTTTGGACGGAATAATATGCCTGCTGTAACGCTTTGCTAAACGACGCACCTTTCGTGTCGCTCAAAAGAATAAATTTATGCTTGCCTTAAGTTTTAAATTCCATTCAATTCTTCTTTATTTCCAATTGAACATAGCATATATTGCAATCAACATATGCACACATTATAAATTGAAACAAAATTCAAGTAAAACTGGAGAAAGTAGAAATGTAACTACTGAGTATTGGCGCACGATCTCCTGCGGCAGTCGCAGTCGATGCTAATATATGTACGGTCCATAACTGTTTGTCGCGTACGTGTTACGTCGAGGTGGTGCCACACGGTAATGCGAATACGTGCATGGTTAATGAGAATACGTACGTGCATGGCGATGTTTGTAATAAAGCTAGCTTCATTAAGATATGACTTGATTGTATGTTATCGGCCGTGCAGAACGCAAACAAAATCGTTGAAATGTCACACGTAAATCTTATTTGGAGATGTCGGTTTTTAGTAATGACAGATTGTAAAGTGCAGTTGATCATGTAGCAATGACGCAGTGTGTGTATGTGCGTGTGCGTGTGCGTGTGCGTGTGCGTGTGCGTGTGCGTGTGCGTGTGCGTGTGCGTGTGCGTGTGCGTGTGCGTGTGCGTGTGCGTGTGTTTATGCAACCGGCTATTAGGAAATCTAGTTTCGTTGACATAAGAACAACGGCTATGAACCTAGTATACAGTATCCACCACTCATTAACGGAACTTGTGGATGCAGTTTTGGTAATACCATCCGAGAAACTATTAACCTGTTCAATTCTTGCCCAAGTGATTTTCAAAATTGGAATCTTCACGTGAATGCGCGATACGCTTATGCACGTGTTTCTATGTTGATGTCGTCAACTTTACTTGCTCTCATAAAAGTGTATGACTAACACATTTCGTGGGGCAAAGGCTTAATGTCGGCCCGAAAACTGATTTTGGCAGCAAGTTACCAATTGTGACGACAAATATAAATTATGTCGAATATTTAAACAAATTCAAAGATGCGTCGGTATCGGTATATCGAGGGTAGATGGGAGGGAGAGTTAATCGTCGTAAATACACTTGCCACACAAACAAAAAGTACTCGACTCGATATTTTCAGCGTACATGAACAATAAGCAGTCCGTCCTGGAGCACTTATAGAAGTTCAGTTTCCTACCCAGATCGTGTTTAATCGTCCATGAGTATTTCACTACGTTGAGGATAAATAAGGATACGAAGAAAAGGCTCGAGAAGAAAATAGTGGAATAACTACGCCAGTTATTTAAAAAAAAAATAGCCGTATTGTGACCTCGTAGTACTTAATGCAGATATATAAAATGAAGATGATGTGACGTCACAGTCGTAAAAGTCACGGGCGCGTCAAAGAGGCCCAAAACCTCCAATTGCACCCCTTGACCCTCGCAATAGACATCCCCTGGCGCCGGAATGAAATTAATATTGGGTGGACTGAGCCGGAGCTTCAGCACGACGCCGTTCTTTCCCTGTCGGATCATGACATCGGAAAACGGGTGGGTGCTGTCTTCTCTCGCGGCGACGTTCAAAATTTGGGGAAAGCTCACCAAAGCCTCATATTGCATCACCCTGAAACACTCCAAAACAGGGACGCACTCCTAAAGTGTAGGGGCACGTAAAAAGGACACATTGCAAAGGTTTAGGAGGTATACATCACGGCCAAATTGCAAAGGTCTAGCGGTAGTACGTGCTCCCTAGGCCTCCTGAATCCGCCTATGAAAATTGCTAAATGAGTCGAAGAATAAACGCGTAGCTACAATCAAAATTGTACGTGTTCACATGGAACTATTTATTAAGTGTTTTATTACGTAATCGTAAACTAGGTTTATTTCTTATGCATGCTGTTCGCAGTATCTACATACATCGTTACTGTTGGCACCGTCAGTTTGGGCTGTCCTAATATCGCAGTTGAGACAACGACGCCTCCGTGTCGCATCGTCGTCACCTTCTAGACTTTTTTGAATCGATTACATCGTCGAAGAGCAGGTCTTTCCGCTGAACAAACACACTGCAGTAGATATACCACAAGACCACACCGACCCACAGTAGCAGGATAATGTTCACTACTGAAATCACGGAGCCGTTGTTGGAGTCCGACGGATCGAAGTGATATAAAGTCCTAACTTCGCCATTGCTCAAGTGGCAACTGCAAGGACAGTACGCTGGAGGCTTGTGGTCCTCGTCATTGCTGGTCACAGAGTCGCTTGAATCGAAAGATGATGAGCTGTATACTCGTTGTCTGCTCCGCAACCGTACCAGCGATTCGGCCGAGCTGTCATTTGGCCTGCGTGGCGGCGTCTTCGCTCTTGTTGGGTTGGTTCTCTTCGTAATGTCGCGCTTGTTTGAGTTGCCCGACAGCGCGGTGTTAGTCGAACTACAAAAATTCTGAGTAAGCGAGCGACGCCGCCGCGGTCCTGGGTCCGTCATGTTAGCATCTGCGGCGCGTTGGCGCGACACGGGCGAACCCGGCGGCTGCCGAGCGAGTGCCGTGGGCTCAGTGGACGACGCGGCACTCACGCCTACGCCGTTTGTGTGATGCCGTAGCCGCCTCCCGCCAACTCGCGTGACGTCAGCGCGGCCGTGATCGTGACGTTGGATGTGCACAACGTCACGACATGATATCCTTTACATCGCATCCGTTTAGACTGAGGGATATATATAGATAGATAAATAGATAGATAGATAGATAGATAGATAGATAGATAGATAGATAGATAGATAGATAGATAGATAGATAGATAGATAGATAGATAGATAGATAGATAGATAGATAGATAGATAGATAGATAGATAGATAGATAGATAGATAGATAGATAGATAGATAGATAGAGATAGATAGATAGATAGATAGATAGATAGATAGATAGATAGATAGACAGACAGACAGATAGATAGATAGATAGATAGATAGATAGATAGATAGATAGATAGATAGATAGATATATATATATATATATATATATATATAGATAGATAGATAGATAGATAGATAGATAGATAGATAGATAGATAGATAGATAGATAGATAGATAGATAGATAGATAGATAGACAGACAGACAGATAGACAGATAGACAGACAGATAAATAGACAGACAGACAGATAGACAGACAGACAGACAGACAGACAGACAGACAGATAGATGTGGTGGAATTTTGCAACTTCCGACCGAAATTATGTCGAGCCCAACCGAGCGCCGTATAACGGGCCCTGGACATTTCGTCCTTGGAGTCATGAGAATTTCTTAATGTCGAAAGGATTGCATTTAGCGTGGTGAGGTAGTGATCGTGAACAATCACTCCTACCTATTTAGCCCAAGATCAATTTAGGGTTTGGATCCGTTTGCTGATATCTGAATTCGGTCTAGCTGGCCTGGTGAAATGGTTCAACTCAGCTATTGTATGCAAGAAGGCTTTAACAGGAGAGCCTTCTGCTTGTTTACTCATGATCGATATATGATGGATCATCTGTAGCAACTGGAATAGGAGTTTAGCCAAGTTAGTAATGCTACCAGCCTGGCCGTCTACCTTATTCCGAGTGCCCTTGTAGTGGCGATTATAAGCCATACTACGAATTTCAAGTTCAATTTCTCTCTAAATTTACCGACCGGTTTCGACTGAATAGTCTTTATTATGGTAATTTGAATTTCTAACGACGAAACATGTTTTGCGATTATACAGGATCCCAAAGACGTTCAAGATGGTGATAGGTTAACGTCGTTTAGCCAATCAGTGCCCGTTGAATTCGAAAGAAATGATGGTGTACCCTGTGGGCCCTGCCCTGAGCCAATGTGTCGTCATTGTAATCTAGTTGTACCAAGTTTGTAAGGAAAGTGCGTGTGCTAATTAGAGTGTCCGATCTTCGAATACCCCACCGAGGTCGGTTTATAGTTAGGTTTATTAGGGTGGAGGGGGTGAAAGCCAAGTGGTGTGTTGCTATTGTCTTTTGAATATATGACGCCGTCACAAGTCTTGTTTGGGATCCTATCATTGTTGTTACTTAATAATGCCACGTCGCTGAGAGAGATGTATGTCTGTAGAGAGTTATACGTGAGCTCAAACTAGTATGTTTGTCTTTTTGGAGTAACCGTTCCTAGGAAGAAATTCAGAAATTCATTAACCGTCGAGTCCCCGGGTGGGTCTCGTAATTGGTCTTCTGTTTTAGAGAACAAACGCCAACTATACCTACCTGCTCTGGCTAGTAAGTAGTTTAGGAAAATGGGTGGACTAGGCTCAAGTATCCTCTGTTAAGGATTTGGAACATGAACGAAGACTCTAATTCACTGGCAACGGAGTATAGGTGGCGAATGTGAACCCTAAACCCAGACATCTGATAAAATCAATTTAGTCCTTTTGGGTAGATGGTCTTCTCTGCAATTTTTTTAATTAACCCAAAAAAAAAAGTATGATTAATTGTACATCTAAATAACGACTATCGGTCTACTACGGAGACTAGAAAGCGTGATTATCCAATCATGGCACAGGGATGCATTCAGCCGTTACAATCCCATGCTACTGAACATTAAACAATGACCAACTGGACAAGACTGAGGATAGTAACCGGGGGTTACCCTCCTCTGCCCTGTTAAATAACATAGATGAATACATTTTTTTAAACATACATATACATATACAATCACAGAGGGTTCGCTACAAGATAGAAACAGTATTTGCGACACGATGGTGTTCACCTGAATCAGATTTTAAAAAACATACGGTGGCCGTACGAAGGTATGCGCTGAAATTAAAGTAAACACGGGATTGCGAAGTCGTGGTGCTGCCCACAGAGCCGCAACTGCTGACGACCCCACACCTCCACAAACACGTGTCCTGTTATTAATAATTAATACATGGGTATTCAGTAATTATTCCGGACGGTAAACCTGTAAAAACAAAATAAGCCATTAAATTGTGCATGAAATATATATATATATATATATATATATATATATATATATATATATATCCTATCATAGTTGGACAGGAGACGGAAACATGTGAAGCCGTACGAGTCAGCATTGCTGCAACCCGACAACCCCACATGCCGCCTAATCCCCCTAACAACTACACAATTGCACTAACACTACGACGTCTCACAGTGTCCTAAGCGCTAAGGTCATTGTTCTGTGGAAGTCCATTGTTCATTGTAATTTGGTTGCCACCAGCATATCTTTTAGATTCTTGTTCTTTGAGAATGCTGTTATAAATATCGGCGTGTATATTTCTGGATACGCGGTTTGTAGCAGTTTGTAGGTGGATTTAGCTAGTTTAGCAATTGTTCGTCCCTGGTGGGAGAAGCGAATCACAAAAGGTATAATGTCATAAGAGTCCTCTCTAACATTCAGTCCCCCCTGGCTGCGTAGTTTTAAGTCTTGTAAACCATTTTGATTCACAATTCCGTCTGTAAATGTTTTCCAGTGAGGCGACGTCATAAAATGGCTCTGATTCCAAGATTGTAATACACAAATCGGATATTGGGTGACCGGCTCCGTTAAAATGCTTGGCCACTTGTGTGTCGTTGTGATGTCGTATGTCCGATCTGTGATTACTTAGACGTGTTCGGAGTTGATTGCCAGTCTCACCCACGTATCTTGCGGGGCAGGCGTTGCAGGTAATTATGTAAACCACGCTCGATGTACCGCAATTGTTGATTTTGTCCTGTGGTGGCCTCCATGTGTTGTTATAGGTGTGAAATCTACAAATACTGTACAGGCTAGACACCATTTCACGGCCTGTTCTTTCCTGTTCTGATTTTTAATGTCCGCTAGGGTAGTGCTTTTGATATGCCTTAAGAAACGCGATGTATAATTCCTTTGCCTCAGGCTATGAAAAAGTGTTTGTACGGCTTCCTCAAAGTCTGATTTATTGTTACAAACCCTTGAAATCGTAATAGTTGCGACTTGAGGATACCAGAGAAGGCATGTTTCGGTTGGGACGAGTCTTTGTACAGTAGTTGATGTGCATCTGTTGGTTTAAAGTAAACTTTGCTGTCAAGATGCCCCGTCGAATTAAAGCGTTCGCCTTTAAAAATCGTAGTGTCCAAGAAATCTATTGAGTGTTTACTCGTAACTGACGTTAATTTTACAAAATTTTGATGGCTATTTAGTATGTCCAATAAAAACTAGGAGTTCATCATTCCGGTTATCGGGCAGTGCTGTTGGCAAGTCTTTTGTATGCAGCAGAGAACCAACTATCCGATACAGAGTTTTTGGGTTGCCAGCCTGTTCGTTGATTTTGTTGGTATAAAATGTGGCTCTGGCAGTGTACAACATCTTCTTCACTCGTACTCTCTGGTTGATGAAGATTTCTCTGTCGATGGTCAACCTGGATAATCTCCATCTTCGCTCCTTCCGGCGCCTCTCCTTCCTGGCTGATAGAATGTCGTCATCGACCCACGGCGCATCAGGTCGGATGGTGAGCCATTTCGTTTTAAGTGGTGCGTGTTTTTCAAGTAGCTCGCTGAGGACAATGTTGTATTGAGCTACAATGTCATCTAATGATTGTTCACAGTTTGTATGTAATGTGGAGTTCACAATATCCGACGAGAACGATGTGAGATTGATCGCCTTTATCTTGCGGTAAGTCTTCTTTTCTCTCCGAAATGGATGCTTGCGCATTGCAAGACGGCAGTGCACAGCGTGTAGTGATCAGAAATAAGCTCGGCGACCACCGTATCAGCCACACAGGAGTTAGTACGTGCTATCACAAGGTCTAAAATGTGGCCTTCTTGATGCGTTGGTTGTTGGACATACTGCGTCATGTCATGGCAGTGCAACATGTCACGGAAACGTTTCACATGAACGTCAGTGTTAACGTCAAAGTGAAAATTAAAGTCGCCAACTATAACAAGTTCACCAGGTAGTGTCGCATACGTGTCAAGAATATCTGCGAAGTCATTGAAGAAATCGACAACCGATGATCCATTCTTCTTAGTAGGTGGTGGGCGATAAACAACAAGCAAGATTATACTTTTTCCGTGTGATGTTAATTTCGCGCTCATCGCTTCGAAGGACCGAATGTTGTTGAAAGTTTTCACTGCTGTTGTTTTGATCGAATCTTTATGCAGTATCGCAATGCCGCCACCACGACGACTGGATCTAGGATGGTGAATTAGTTTATAACCAGGTGGTGTGAGAGCCCTGGTTACCGGGAGGTCGGAGTCTTTGTTAGAGAGCCAAGTTTCGGTAATGGCCACAACGTCGAGATCGTGTGCACAGACGTGGTATAAAATGTCGGTCGTTTTGTTGCGAACAGATCTTGAATTGATAAGGCATAAGGAGGCTTGTGTAGTCGGACAGCATTGTGGATTTGGGGAAAGAGTCACGGAAATCAGGTTGTCATGTACTTGTGAAGATGTGCGCACGTAGTTGCTGGGTGGTCGAAAACCGATCACTGTGGAGATAGGTAGTTGATTACTTCCACCTCGGCATCCACGCTTCGTTGGTCGTCTTGACGCAATGCCAAGTTCAAGTAAAATGTTCCAAGCACTGGCATTCAAGCGTGAAGAATTGGAACGTGCCCCTTGAGCCAGTTGATGCAGCTGACAAGCTGTGTATGTGTAGCAGGCTTGGTCAGGCGTGGTCATAGTGAGTAGCAATCACTGAAGCGTGACGGCAAAGCTGCACACTGGTTCTGCAGGCTCGTTAGTAATGTCGCCGATTGTTGTCACGCACGAGTAATCACCGGCAGAGCATATCAAGTAAAATGACAGTTCATAAAAACATTTAAAACTCACAGATATGCTGCATATGTATAAAATCGTCCGTTGAACAGCAATCCAAATGTGCTTGCAATTTCCTTTGTCAAATAGTAGCAGTGTTAGACAGTTATAACTCCTACAAAATCAAAATCTCACGGAGCACTTATAAGACGCAGCCACACAGGCGCAGCCATGTAAATATAGGTGTAGCCAGTGGGCTTGTGAGCCGATGTGAGAGGGGTTGTTGCCATACCTCTGCTTCGTTCCGTTGGTGGTGTTGTCGACGAGCTGATAATTACCTTCTTTCTTGGCTGTTTGCGTGGTGGCTTTGTTGTCGTGTGCGTAGAACTGCTTGGCAAAGGTGTTGGTTGTCTCCGTTTCGCACTCTGAGTGCTCACCGTCCGTAGCTGTATTGTTCTCGTCAATGCTGTCTCTCGTCCACGGTTGTGTCGATTGGGTGATTGAGTTTTTCCGCGAAACCTTGCCCATCCTTCCTTCGCCCTGGACACAGTCCCGGAACTACGTCAGTAGTTTCCCATATATGTTCCTACCGTGTCCGTCGTGTCCGGTGTCCCAATAGTTGTCAGACGTATGACTGATGAAGTTCATTCCTTCCGATGTGTCGAGTCTTCTCGCGAAGCACGGGGCGTGGTCGAATTTCCACTGGAAGATCTCCTACTGAAAATCCTCAGCTCGATTATTCCATTTATTGTCGTTGGCCGTGAAAATCCTTGCTATCTTGTTTACCTCCGTCGTTGTGCGAGCAGCGAAAATGGCATCGGCGGCTGCTGGCATGTCGTAATATACAGCCTTGGCAAACATCAGTGCGTGGGTCCCGGACGGGAAGCAAGCGTTGTTGAAGGCATCCTGAAAGCAGACTTGACAAGCGAAAGCTGGTAGTCCAATCGTCTTATGTCCCATATCGTGTCTACGGAGGAGGGAAAAAATTGTCTTTGTTTATTGTGGAGAGCCGCCCGATGTTTCTGAAACATCACTTTGGATGGTCCTGCCTTGGCATAGCCAACCCTATTGGTTAGATTACTTTGTTCAAACGCGGCGACCCTACCCGAATTTGGAAGTCGAGACCTAACTGGGGTGGTGGTGGGATACCAACCCCCTTGATATTTTGGGCTCGAACGTTCCTACCATTTGAATTTATAAAGACAAGGGATCGAACATTAATCCTTGCCCCATTGCCGGAATGGCTTACTGTACCTTGTGCCGAATGTTGTCTAAGCTGGGGTGAATTAAACCTAAAAAGGAGAGAAACATGTATGGTTAATGGTACGTCCAAATAACGACTATCGGTGTACAGCGGACACGAGAATGCTTGATTATCCAACCATCGCAAAGGAATGTATTCAGTCGTTACATTCCCATGTCAATAGACATTAAACAATGCTCAATTGGACAAGATTGGGGATAGCAACCGAGGGTTACCCTCCTCTGTCCTGCTGAATAAAATAGATGAATACATTTTTTTGACGGGATGTGTGGTGTCTAAGTGAACTAGATACATGGTGAATGATGTTCGTGATATACATTGTATAATGAAGACATTGCTCATCCTGGGGCACAGTTTCGTCCGGCGTGTGGCCGATGAGATCAACCGGGAGGGCCTCGATCTAGGAGATCAGGTCGAACAAACAGAGGTGCGGGGCATTGGCGGTATGCGGGTGTCCGGTGTGTACCGACAACTGCCATTTGTCCGCCGGGTGGGACCATCGATCGTCTTTCTAGATATTGGAACTAATGACCTAAGCGACCCGAAAAAATACCCCGTACGGCTAGCAGGGGAGATCAAGGATGTGGCGCGAACTCTTGGGCAGATACCTGGTGTCAATCAAGTGATAGTGTCGGAAGTGATGAGGCGTGCTGACCGGAGGCGGGAGGATTGTAACCGTGTAAGATTCGTACTGACCGATGAACTGAATCGGTTGGCGGTCAGTTTCGATAACATTTATATATGCAATCACAGAGGGTTCGCTACAAGATGGAAAGTATATTTGCGACACGATGGTGTTCTTCTGAATCAGATGGGAACGATGCTCTATTTAAAAAAAAACATACGGTGGCCGTACGAAAGTATGCGCTTAAATGCAAAATAAAAATAAACACGGGAATGCGAAGTCGTGGTGCTGCCCACAGAGCCGCTACTGCTGACCACCCCACACCGCCACAAACACGTGTCGTTGTTGTTAATAATTAATACATGGGTATTCAGTAATTATTTCGGACGGTAAACCTGTAAAAACAAAATAAGCCATTAAATTGTGCATGAAATATATATATATATATATATATGTATATATATATATATATATGAGATAGATAGATAGATAGATAGATAGATAGATAGATAGATAGATAGATAGATAGATAGATAGATAGATAGATAGATAGATAGATAGATAGATAGATAGATAGATAGACAGACAGACAGACAGACAGACAGACAGACAGACACAGACACAGACACAGAGGGACAAAGGGACAGAGCGACCGAGACACCGAGAGACACATAGAGGCATAGCTACATCGAAACATAGAGCGAGAGAACGCGAGCGAGACAGACAAACGGGCAGACAGACAGATACGAAAGAGGACATACAAGTTCTACTAGAACCTTCTAATTGTCCTGATCATTTCCATTACAACCTACTTCCCGACCAGACCACTTTCAACCGTAAACTTCTGGCGGGTGCAATATGGTAAATATTGTGAAAAGCAGAGATCGGTAATGGCTGATTTCTTCACGATTTCCATCTAAGCTTTCGAAGGACGGTCGTTCAGTAACTATATATGTATATTATAAAACAATACGGTCTTATGTCTGTTTTTTTTCTCTGTGGACCCATGACAGATATCTTCATTATCTATGCGATCTGGCGAGCCCATTGGAGTTTTTTCGAAATTTGTCGGGGGTGGGGATCTTGGAGCTCATTATTTCTAAACGGCAGTCCCAATTGTCGTCCAAGAGCTAAAGAGCTACATATAGTGTCAAGTTATTTAATTCAGATATAATTCAGCAAAGATAACCACGATTTGTCGATGTGCAATCACATGCCAAAAATCGCATCCTTCCCCAAAAACAAAATAAACTATGCTATGGTCATGGGCTAGTACGTGCGCCTTGCATGCCGGAGTTCCGAACATTAGTGTAAAACCCTGGCTCTCAACATGGGGGATTGTGTATCTGTCGTGACTCGGAGATCACGTTATTTTGGTCCTGACTCATTAATGTGTAACATAAAAAAAACACCGAGGCAGTCTGACAGTAACCTCGCTCGGTGCCTGCATAGGGCAGCACTAGTTGAACAAGTACATTACATTAAAGAATCCACAACATAATATGTTAGCAACGTTAGTATCAAGTTGTCAAATGCCAGAAACAAATAGAAGCAAAGGTTGTAACTCCGAGAAAAAAGCGACCGAACGGATGTGACGTCATAATATTCTTGCGCTCACGCGATGCGTTTACGTATTACGAAACGTTTCTAGCTAACGTCACTCGTACGGAACACGTTCATAGCTTGCGTCTTTCGTACGAAGTGCGTCCCCATCTTTCGTTTCTCGTACGGAAGGCGTTCCCTGCTTCTGCCTCTCGAGCGATACTCGTCGACACCACGCGTAAATAAATCGTCATCAACTCGCGCCAGCTAGCCCTTGGTAGCGAGTCCAGGCCGACAACGAGAGGTGTACGTCGGTCTGAGGGCAGACGTATGCACGATGTCACAACAAAAGCGCCACGGCCAGACATCAGACCGCATGTATTCCTTTGGCAGTCTCATAAACGAATGGCAACAAAAGGACAGTCGGAAAATGCCACCAGGGGCGCCACTGCATGGTAAATGTAATACTAGATCACCATAATTGTTGATCTACACACAACAATATATCGATATGTTATCGCTTGTGACAACACTTATTAAAATATCTACACACATAGTAGCTTAATGACACTCGGAATTAAAACAAATGTTAACCCCCGCGTAGGACTTATAAATTGCGATTATAATTTAGTTAATATTGTGCTTAAGATTTTGGTTTTGATTTCACAGGAAATTTCAGTAAGCAGATATGATGAACAGTAATTTCCACAGTTTCGGGGTATGTCGCGTGATTGAAAGTGACGTGAAACGTTTAGCGCCGTGGTGCAGTGGCTAGGGATTCGGACTCTCAACCGAGAGAACCCGGGTTCGAATCCTGTGCGGCGTGTCGAACCTTGGGCGAGTTCTTTCACTATACATTGCTCCAGTTCACTCAGCTATATGAATGAGTACCTGGCTATAGAGAGTTGTGGAAATTTGCGTACGAATAGTCTTCGCGCATTAATTGCAGCGTGGCTGGATGCTTTCCAGAGAAGTCGAGATGGTGTTCAATTGACCAGGTCTGCCAGGGAGTAAAGTGTAAAGCGCCTCGAGCAGTCCCGAGGACTCGATACTGTGCCATATGAGAACTTACCAGTCTTGAGGACTGGATACTGTGCCAAATGAGAACTTACCAGTCCTGAGGACTCGATACTGTGCCATATGAGAACTTACCAGTCCTGAGGACTCGATACTGTGCCATATGAGAACTTACCAGTCCTGAGGACTCGATACTGTGCCATATGAGAACTTACCAGTCCTGAGGACTCGATACTGTGCCATATGAAAACTTACCAGTCCCGAGGACTCGATACGGTGCCATATGAGAACTTACCAGTCCCGAGGACTCGATACTGTGCCATATGAGAACTTACCAGACCCGAGGACTCGATACTGTGCCATATGAGAACTTACCAGTCCCGAGGACTCGATACTGTGCCATATGAGAACTTACCAGTCCCGAGGACTCGATACTGTGCCATATGAGAACTTACCAGTCCCGAGGACTCGATACTGTGCCATATGAGAACTTATCAGTCCCGAGGACTCGATACTGTGCCATATGAGAACTTACCAGTCCCGAGGACTGGATACTGCGCCATATGAGAACTTACCAGTCCCGAGGACTCGATACTGCGCCATATGAGAACTTACCAGTCCCGAGGACTCGATACTGTGCCATATGAGAACTTATCAGTCCCGAGGACTCGATACTGTGCCATATGAGAACTTACCAGTCCCGAGGACTGGATACTGCGCCATATGAGAACTTACCAGTCCCGAGGACTCGATACTGCGCCATATGAGAACTTACCAGTCCCGAGGACTCGATACTGTGCCATATGAGAACTTACCAGTCCCGAGGACTCAATACTGTGCCATATGAGAACTTACCAGTCCCGAGGACTCGATACTGTGCCATATGAGAACTTACCTATCCCGAGGACTCGATACTGTGCCATATGAGAACTTACCAGTCCCGAGGACTCGATACTGTGCCATATGAGAACTTACCAGTCCCGAGGACTCGATACTGTGCCATATGAGAACTTACCAGTCCCGAGGACTCGATATTGTGCCATATGAGAACTTACAAGTCCTGAGGACTCGATACTATGCCATATGAGAACTTACCAGTCCTGAGGACTCGATACTGTGCCATATGAGAACTTACCAGTCGCGAGGACTCGATACTGTGCCATATGAGAATTTACCAGTCCCGAGGACTCGATATTGTGCCATATGAGAACTTACCAGTCCCGAGGACTCGATACTGCGCCATATGAGAACTTACCAGTCCCAAGGACTCGATACTGTGCCATATGAGAACTTACCAGTCCCGATGACTCGATACTGTGCCATATGAGAACTTACCAGTCCCGAGGACTCGATACTATGCCATATGAGAACTTACCAGTCCTGAGGACTCGATACTGTGCCATATGAGAACTTACCAGTCCTGAGGACTCGATACTGTGCCATATGAGAACTTACCAGTCCTGAGGACTCGATACTGCGCCATATGAGAACTTACCAGTCCTGAGGACTCGATACTGCGCCATATGAGAACTTACCAGTCCTGAGGACTCGATACTGCGCCATATGAGAACTTACCTTTACATTTTACTTTACATTTAAAACAGCTTTCAGTTTGGCATTTGACCTTTCGAAGTGTGTGTATGTGTGGGTGTGTGCGCATGTGTACGTGCGTGCGTGCATGCGTGTGCGCGTTCACTATCTACTCGAATCGACACTGCTGTTCTCGCAACACTTCTAATAGCTATCGACCGAAGGTACGGTGTTACAAACTTGTTTGTTTCAACGATATCGTATCCCACATAAAAAAACTTCCGGTTGCCTAACTGAGACTTTCCTCTCTTCTACTGTTTCAGTATATCCAGACATGCCAGACCCGCGCACAATCAATGCGCGACGAAGCTCCACGCGCCAAAGTCACACGCCAAGACGATCAACGCACGAGCAACGAGATCACAGCAGGGGTGGCGATTCAAAAAGTTCTCACGGCAAACACCAACCCTCGGAAAGCTCTGACAGCAAACGCCGGCCCTCAGAAAGCCCTCACGGCAAACGCCGACCCTCGAAAAGCCCTCACGGTAAACGCCGACCCTCGAAAAGCCCCCTCGGCAAACACAATTCGTCGCCGAGCCCTCACAGAAAACGCCGAGCCTTGGAAAGTTCTCACAACAAATACAGCGCTTCACAAAGCCCTCACGGCAAATGCCGCGTCAGTCAAAGTTCAAACAGCAAATACACCGCTTTGCAAGACCCACATGAACATGCACAAGGTAGTGTCACGTTCACGCTCGCACACACGCACGCACGCACGCACGCACCCGTACGCCGCACGCCGCACGCCGCACGCCGCACGCCGCACGCCGCACGCCGCACGCCGCACGCCGCACGCCGCACGCCGCACGCCGCACGCCGCACGCACATCACACACACGTACACACGTACACACCTACACACACACACACACACACACACACACACACACACACACACACACACACACACACACACACACACACACACACACACACACACACACACACACACGAGCTATACACAAAACACATTATAATTATTTTTTTAACATTACAAACCTCATCGAATACATTACGGTTTATGTATACATTTTAGAACTGTAACTATTTAAAACAGATTTAACGTAACACTCAGAATGAACGCGATAACGATTTTCCAACACTCGGAATTACACCATCTTTCATAAAAATAATCTCCAAAAACAAATCTTGAGGTTACCGTTTAGAACTTCAGAGCTGTGACAATATTGAAATTATGTTCATTGGAAATTAAATCACAAACGATGGCCTAATTACTTTTTAAACCACGGAACCTAACCATATTTCATCAGAATGATTGCTGAGAGCTGATACATCATGCCTACTTCAAACATATATATATATATATATAATATTATATATGTATACTGCAAACCTTTTATATCACTGCAGTATCTTCTAAGATGAGTCACATATTGACAGTACACGACCATCAGACACAACACGAACCCAGCAGTATTCACGGCGGACCCAACGAATATAGAAGCCATAATGGTGGACACAACGAACACAGAAGCCACAACAGCGGACACAACGAACAGAGCAGCATCCACGGTGAAATCAACGAACGCAGGAGCAGCATCCACGGCGGACATAACGAACCAATCAGCCTCGATAGCGGACAGACGAGTAGAAGTAAGTGTCGTCAGATCAGTCAGTGGATGTGTGGATGTTGGTGTGTGTTAGACATAGTTTTGTCCTCACAGAATGAATTAGTTGACAATGTCAAGATATGTGAGACACTGGGGAGTAGCGATCACAACCAGATACATTTTACCATCAAAGTAAAATCAGAAAGGAATAGCAAAAAGCAGTATAGGAGAAATTTCCACAAAGGAAGGTATAAGGACATGAGGAAATATTTAGCAAAGATAGACTGGAATAAGACACTGAAAAATAAGACGGCAACAGAATGCTGGAATATATTAAAGAGTGAAATTAAGTGCATTGTCGAAAAATTTGTACCCTTAAAAAAACAAGGAAAACGGTCCAAAAAGAAACACTTATCGAAAGAAGCCATTAGAAAAATTAAATATAAACAAATGATGTGGAAGTCATATAGATGTACTGGAAATGATGAAGACTACAACAATTATAAAGAAGCACTTAACCAAGCTACAGCTGAAATTAGAAATTCAAAGAGAAGCTATGAACAACAATTAGCTAGTAATATAAAACATGACAGCAAGAGTTTTTATGCGTATGTTCGAAGCAAACAGAAAGTTCAAGATAAGGTCGGTCCTCTAGAAGATAGTGCTGGAAATATAATATCAGAGGGATTCATAATGGCAGAAGACCTGAATGAGTACTTTAGTTCAGTGTTTACCAGGGAAGATATTAGTTCACTGCCAATACCAGAGGCTAAGTTCAAGGGGGCAGATTCAGACTATTTAGGACAATTAATTGTAACCCCGGAAATGGTAGCTAAGAAAATAAGGGTTATGAAGGATAATAAATCACCTGGAGTGGATGGTATTCCACCCAAACTACTATTGGAAATTGTAGAACAAATTAGCATACCACTTGCAACAGTTTTCAACTTGTCATTAGAAGAGGGAGTGGTTCCTTTAGAATGGAAAGAAGCAAACATTATACCGTTATTAAAAAAAGGTTCGAGAAACAAGTCAGAGAACTATAGACCAGTGAGTTTAACATCAGTGATTTGTAAATTATTAGAAAGACTAATTAAAGATCACATGGTGGATTTTCTTGTTAAACAAAACTTGATAAACCCATCTCAACATGGTTTTTTTAAAGCGAGGTCATGCTTAACAAATATGTTATGTTTTTTGGAAGACATCACTAAGTGGGTAGATGAGGGATCACCAGTAGATATCGTCTACTTAGATTTTCAAAAAGCTTTTGACAAAGTACCACCTCAAAGATTACTGCTTAAACTAAAGGCCCATGGCATAGGAAATGGTATAATAAACTGGATAGAACAATGGCTGATTGACAGTAGACAACGTGTAGTAGTTGATGGGGAGGCTTCAAACTGGAAATCGGTATTGAGTGGGGTACCACAGGGATCAGTATTAGGTCCTATATTATTCTTAATATACATCAACGATTTGGATGATGAAATAACAAGCAAGGTGTTGAAATTTGCGGATGATACAAAAGTGTTTAGAAGGATTAAAAGTGATGGAGATAGACAGCATTTACAAGATGATCTTGACAGGTTGATCAAATGGTCTGAAAAGTGGCAAATGATGTTCAATTTTGGGAAATGTAAATGCCTCCACATAGGACATGGGAACGAAGAGGTAGAATATACAATGGGGGGTACTGTACTAAGTACTACTGTAAAAGAAAAGGACTTAGGGTTAACCGTTAGTGCTGATATGAAGATTTCAGAGCAGTGTGGAATTGCAGCTTCAAAGGGAAATCAAATCCTTGGATTAATTAGGCGAAACATAACGCATAAGGAAAAAGAGCTAATAATACCGCTGTACAAAACAATAGTTAGGCCTCATTTAGAATATTGTATTCAAGCGTGGAGGCCATATCGCAGGAAGGACATAGATATGCTAGAAAGAGTGCAGAGGAGAGCAACTAAAATGATACAAAATCTGAGGGATCTTAGTTATGAAATACGCCTAAAAAATGCGGTTTAACAACACTAGAGACCAGGAGATTGAGAGGAGATCAGATAGAAGTGTTTAAAATATTGAAGGGTTATGAAAATATTGATAGAAATATGTTTTTCTCAGTTAAGAAAGATAGAAGGACTAGAGGACATGATCTTGCATTAGCAAAGGAGCAGAGTAGATTGGATATAAGAAAGTTTTCATTTTCACAAAGGACTGTAAATGAATGGAACAGATTACCTGCTGATTGTGTGGGTGCTAGTGGCGTGAATATGTTTAAAAATAAAATCGACACATACCTCAGACGGGCGGGATACACATAGATAAAAAGGTCGGACTCTCGATAAGCCAAGGGCTTCCTTGTCCACCTGCTACCTAGAGTTAATTCTCTGGGTGGCAATCTTGTTAAATCTTGTGTGTGTGTGTGTGTGTGTGTGTGTATGTGCGTGCGCGCGCGTTCGTATATGTGTATGCGTCGCTGTGTTAATGCTTTAATCCAGTACAATTTGTTTGTCTGCCCGCCTACTGTCTATCAGATGCAGTCCTGGTCGACGTGGTGTTGTAGAACGCACGGCATCTCTCCCGCCGTCCACACACAAACCTATGGGTCCAGGAGAGTTCTTGAGAATTGCAATCAAACCACGAACGCCCGTTGATCCCACACATTCTAGCAGCGTTCATACATGCACGGGCCGAAGTAAGTCATTTAACCTTTAATAAGCTAATTGTCTCATAACAAAATCTTCAGATAATATACAAATACGAAAGTCGTTGGTCTGCTGGGAATCTCTACACGAGGCTACACCATGTCCCGTATTTCTGTATATCGAATGGTAACTGTTGAAGATAAGTAGGATTTAGCTTTGTCAGATTTTACTATATTTTTTAAACACCCGTGAGCTTATTATACCAGCAAGATCTCCTTTCTTTCTGTTAATATGCAACATTAAAAGTGAATTTGTTTTTGGTGGTCTATCGTTTTTTCAAGCATAATTCTATTAAACCCGGAATCAGTTCAATCGTTCTACTCTATATAATAAATATCTTGTAATAACTCATATTGTATTTCTCCTCATTAACCATTAATAAGCAGAAAGTTTTGCAACAGACGTAACTTATTGTTCTCACTCTTTTCTAATACCCAGAGGGTGAGAAAGCCAACTGGAATAATATATGTCATTATTTGCCAATCTGTATTTTGGTGCTTTGCAGAAAGCATTTTGAAGCTAATCAGATGACATCCTACAGTGGTTGTTGATCCTTCTTTCTTCAAACGAAACCTTCTTAACCCATTCTAATGTGAAATCACACGTTAATGTTTATTAACTATGTTAAATGTATATGCCCAAACAAAATAATCGGACTTAACCATCTCTAGTTCACGTCTCCTGTGTAACACTTCAGTTGAAGCATCTGGTACCTATTTTGTTCCTTCGGCACTGGAAGCGTCATGTTATTTTCCCAGCACAGCTTCCGTATGCTCAGATCTTACCCAAACATGGTGCGTTACTCGTTCTTTGAAAATCTCAATTCAGCGTCCCGGAAGTCGTCAACGCCGCTAACATCTGTTCAATTCCGGTCAGAGGACGTTTCAAGCATGGACTCAAGGACGACAAGCAGCGGACAACATGGAGGCGCCGGAAGTAAGCAATGTGAAAGTCGCTTCCATCACCAATGTCATTTAATCTGGGGGAGAGATTATATGATCCAAGTTTTCTACAAAGTGTCACATGTTAGACATACAGGACCAAGTGACTGACCCGTGACAAAGGTCTAGGTGTATCAGTTTAAGGTCACAATCACACGATGAAACCAGCAATACCAACTGAGGTTGCTTTTGGAATTCAGTTTAAAGGTCAGTGGAAGAATGATTTAAAAAGTCGAAGTAAATGCGCGCTATTTTACATAAATGCGTTATTAAACATGCGTTTAATATTTTTAATGCACTAAAAGCATTGCGAATAGGTGTTATATGCTAACGTAGTGAAATCGTTTACTGCTTGGCGCACATGAAAAACAACGGTGAGTTGTCGTAGATTCTATCAACTCAAATGTCACACGATACAATCAGAAGACACGTTGAACATTGCGAACAATGGTACATAGCTTCGTCGTACGAATGTTCTTAATCACCTTAAGTACCTAATCATCCGGAATCTCGCGAACTGGTCTTTTTGAACTGCATACACACTGGAGTCCCTCTTTAGTGAAAGAATCATTGCAGATATTTAAAATAAACAATTGTCTAAATTAGTATGATCAATTGCATAAAACGGTTTCTTTGACCATTAATGACAATAGTGATTTGTGTAAATACACAGGATAAACATGCAAAATATATTACATCTATGGTTTGAAGATGTAATGTCCCTCCCTCCCTCCCTCCCTCCCTCCCTCCCTCCCTCCCTCTCTCTCTCCCTCCCCCTCCCTCCTTTTCTCCCTCCCTCCCTCCCTCCCTTTCTCCCTCCCTCCCTCCCTCCCTCCCTCCCTTTCTCCCTCCCTCCCTCCCTTCCTCCCTCCCTCCCTCCCTCCCTTCCTACCTCCCTCCCTTCCTCCCTCCACATCCCTTCCTCCCTCTCTCTCTCTCTCTCTCTCTCTCTCTCTCTCTCTCTCTCTCTCTCTCTCTCACACACACACACACTCTCTCTCCCCCCTTCCACCCTTCTCTCCCTCTCTCTCACATTCTGTTTTTAAAATTCGGTTAAATCCATGATATTACTACATACATAGGCTCGTTCGATTTTACATAATAATGTTGTAATATATATATATATAAATTATATATATAAACATTATTATGTATAATCGAACGAGCGTACGTGTGTGACTCAGTCAGTCAGTCAGTCAGTCAGTCAGTCAGTCAGTCACTCAGTGTGTGTATGTATGTATATGTGTATGTATGTATGTATGTATGTATGTATGTATGTATGTATGTATGTATGTATTTATGTATGTATGTATCTATGTATGTATGTATGTATGTATGTATGTATGTATGTATGCATGCATGTATATATGTTTGCTTTTTCTTCCTAAACGCTTTGCATATTGGACGCCAAACGTTTAGGGATTCAACAACAGCATCAGCAGCAACGCTTACAACAGTTGCTGCAGACGGAGCTGTTGATGTCTAAGAAGCATTCGTGGTCGCTGTCTGATTCAGTCAAGTCCCTCCAGTTTTGGCAAAGTGAGTGTTCCCTCCAGTTTTGGCAACGTGAGTGTTCCCTCCAGTTTTGGCAGCGTGAGTGTTCCCTCCAGTTTGGGCAGCGTGAGTGTTCCCTCCAGTTTTGGCAACGTGATTGTTCCCTCCAGTTTTGGCAAAGTGAGTGTTCCCTCCAGTTTTGGCGACGTGAGTGTTCCCTCCACTTTTGGCAACGTGATTGTTCCCTCCAGTTTGGGCAGCGTGAGTGTTCCCTCCAGTTTGGGCAGCGTGAGTGTTCCCTCCAGTTTTGGCAAGGTGACTGTTACTTCCAATTTTGGCAACGTGAGTGTTCCCTCCAGTTTGGGCAGCGTGAGTGTTCCCTCCAGTTTGGGCAGCGTGAGTGTTCCCTCCAGTTTGGGCAACGTGAGTGTTCCCTCCAGTTTGGGCAGCGTGAGTGTTCCCTCCAGTTTTGGCAAGGTGACTGTTACTTCCAATTTTGGCAACTTGACTGTTCCCTCCAGTTTTGACAACGTGGATGTTCCCTCCGGTTTTGGCAACGTGAGTGTTCCCTCCAGTTTTGGCAACGTGAGTGTTCCCTCCAGTTTTGGCAACGTGAGTGTTCCCTCCACTTTCAACAACGTGAGTGTTCCCTCCAGTTTTGGCAACGCGAGTGTTCCCTCCAGTTTTGGCAACGTAATTGTTCCCTCCAGTTTTGGCAACGTGAGTGTTCCCTCCAGTTTTGGCAACGTAATTGTTCCCTCCAGTTTTGGCAACGTGAGTGTTCCCTCCAGTTTTGGCAACGTGAGTGTTCCCTCCACTTTCAACAACGTGAGTGTTCCCTCCAGTTTTGGCAACGTTATTGTTCCCTCCTGTTTTGGCAACGTGAGTGTTCCCTCCAGTTTTGGCAACGTGATTGTTCCCTCCAGTTTTGGCAACGTGAGTGTTCCCTCCAATTTTGGCAACGTGATTGTTCCTTCCAGTTTTGGCAACGTGAGTGTTCCCTCCAGTTTTGGCAACGTGATTGTTCCCTCCTGTTTTGGCAACGTGAGTGTTCCCTCCAGTTTTGGCAACGTGAATGTTCCCTCCACTTTCAACAACGTGAAAGTTCCCTTCAGTTTTGGCAACGTGAGTGTTCCCTCCACTTTCAACAACGTGAGTGTTCCCTCCAGTTTTGGCAACGTGATTGTTCCCTCCAGTTTTGGCAACGTGAGTGTTCCCTCCAGTTTTGGCAACGTGATTGTTCCCTCCACTTTCAACAACGTGAGTATTCCCTCCAGTTTGGGCAGCGTGAGTGTTCTCTCCAGTTTGGGCAACGTGAGTGTTCCCTCCAGTTTGGGCAGCGTGAGTGTTCCCTCCAGTTTTGGCAACGTGAGTGTTCCCTCCAGTTTCGGCAGCGTGAGTGTTCCTCCAATTTTGGCAACGTGGATGTTCCCTCCAGTTTTGGCAACGTGACTGTTCCCTCCAGTTTTGGCGACGTGATTGTTCCCTCCACTTTCAACAACATGAGTGTTCCCTCCAGTTTGGGCAGCATGAGTGTTACCTCCAGTTTTGGCAACGTGAGTGTTCCCTCCAGTTTGGGCAGCGTGAGTGTTCCCTCCAGTTTTGGCAACGTGACTGTTCCCTCCAGTTTTGGCAACGTGATTGTTCCCTCCACTTTCAACAACGTGAGTGTTCCCTCCAGTTTGGGCAGCGTAAGTGTTCCCTCCAGTTTTGGCAACGTGAGTGTTCCCTCCAGTTTGGGCAGCGTGAGTGTTTCCTCCAGTTTTTGCAACGTGAGTGTTCCCTCCAGTTTGGGCAGCGTGAGTGTTCCCTCCAGTTTTGGCAACGTGATTGTTCCCTCCTGTTTTGGCAACGTGAGTGTTCCCTCCTGTTTTGGCAACGTGAGTGTTCCCTCCAGTTTTGGCAACGTGAGTGTTCCCTCCAGTTTTGGCAACGTGAGTGTTCCCTCCAGTTTTGGCAACGTGATTGTTCCCTCCAGTTTTGATAACGTGAGTGTTCCCTCCAGTTTTGGCAACGTAAGGGTTCCCTCCAATTTTGGCAACGTGAATGTTCCCTCCAGTTTTGGCAACGTGAGTGTTCCCTCCAGTTTTGGCAACGTGACTGTTCCCTCCAGTTTTGGCAACGTGATTGTTCCCTCCACTTTCAACAACGTGAGTGTTCCCTCCAGTTTGGGCAGCGTGAGTGTTCCCTCCAGTTTTGGCAACGTGAGTGTTCCCTCCAGTTTGGGCAGCGTGAGTGTTCCCTCCAGTCTTGGCAACGTGAGTGTTCCCTCCAGTTTTGGCAACGTGAGTGTTCCCTCCAGTCTTGGCAACGTGAGTGTACCCTCCAGTTTTGGCAACGTGAGTGTTCCCTCCAGTTTTGGCAACGTGATTGTTCCCTCCTGTTTTGGCAACGTGAGTGTTCCCTTCAGTTTTGGCAACGTGAGTGTTCCCTCCAGTTTTGACAACGTGATTGTTCCCTCCAGTTTTGACAACGTGAGTGTTCCCTCCAGTTTTGGCAACGTGAGTGTTCCCTCCAATTTTGGCAACGTGAATGTTCCCTCCAGTTTTGGCAACGTGAGTGTTCCCTCCAGTTTTGGCAACGTGAGTGTTCCCTCCAATTTTGGCAACGTGAATGTTCCCTCCAGTTTTGGCAACGTGAGTGTTCCCTCCAGTTTTGGCAACGTGAGTGTTCCCTCCAGTTTTGGCAACGTGAGTGTTCCCTCCAGTTTTGGCAACGTGAGTGTTCCGTCCAGTTTTGGCAACGTGAGTTTTCCCTCCAGTTTTGGCAACGTGAGTGTTCCCTCCAGTTTTGGCAACGTGAGTGTTCCCTCCAGTTTGAGCAACGTGAGTGTTCCCTCAGGTTTTGGCAACGTGAGTGTTCCCTCCAGTTTTGGCAACGTGAGTATTCCCTCCAGTCAAATTAGGCATGCTTTGGTGAAGAAAATGAGAAATAAAAAATCGGTTTTCTAATTACCCCTTTTTGCGTGACCATCGTCATCGGTTTAGATTGGTCCACTACATTAATGTATTACTGTCATTGCAGGGTATTTCGACAAGTATTATTTTCTTTCAGAGTTAATGAAGGAATCCTGAAGAAAAAATGGGGCTAAATCTTAATTTGAGGAAAATTTTGCACATCTTTATTTCAATAGATAAAGTCCTCCTGCTTGTCAAAATAGCTCTTATTTCCAGTTACACGTGCATAATGCCTGTGTAGACAATTTGACCAGAAACACAAGATAATAATAATAATAATAAGATAACTTCTATTGCGCCTAAATCCTTGGAAACCAAGCTCAGAGGCGCATCAAAACAAAAGGGTTGGTCAATCTCAAAGTCCATAAGTAGTTTTCCAGTTGTCAACAGATGGGTCAAGGCGCTAGGGAGCTAAGGTGGATAAGCAAGGTTGTAAAGATACGTTTTTAAATGACGACGGAATTTTGTAATATTTTCAACTGATCTAACACTAAGAGGAAGCATATTCCTCTTAGTGTTAGATCACAGTTAAAATAGTGTATACAGTCGAGCGTAGCTTTATGGTTATCTCAGCAATACAGCCACCTCGCAAATAAGGTCACCACAGGGTTATCCTAAATTAGTTCTGTAACAATAAACTATAGGAAATTAGTCTCGCTAATACGGTCACCTCGCCATTCAGGTCACGTTTGCCATGTCCCGATGGTGACCTTAATAGGGAGGTTCCACTGTACAACAAACACTTTGCCAAACCTACACATATTATTGTACAATTCTCAGCCAATGGTTCGGTCACCCTCCATAGAAAATGTATAAATTATGTTAAAGCAGTGTCGTAACTAATGGAATGGCGCCTGTCTCTCGATCGCAGTAAAGTCACAATGCGTATCGTTTATTTTTCTAGCAGCCGGAAAAACGGGCTCTGGAATTCAACAGAAGAAAAAGAAGGAAATGGCCGTTAGGGCAAGTTTACTAACGGGTTGCTTGCCCATCAAACGAAACTCGATACAGTCCTCGGTCTCTCGAGACCTAACATTGACACCGAGTTTATGCCCGTTAGGGGCATCAGTTTCGACACTTAGATTAGCGGCGGCGCCACATAAACGGTATGTTGCACAGGTGTCTAAGGGTAAAATTACTTAAGCATTTATTTCTTAATGATTACTGTGCACACAAGTAATACGGAAATGGTTAATATATGTACGAAAATATGAATGAGATTGTCTTCTAAAGATATATTTCCATGTTGCTACGATAATTTGTATTATATACTTGTACAAGTTGTGATCGTGCTGGGGAAATGATTAATAAGTATTATTGTGTAAGTGTTTAGAATATTGTATTTGCTTGTCGTTTTTTATATTTTTCATTTGGAAATAAACAATATTATTATTATTATTATCTGTTGTATGTAGGGTTATTAGGCGATTCGTAAATGTGTACCGTGTAGAAATTGTGTACTAATTCACCTGCTTGTGTTGACCTTTCCGAGGATTCGGTGTGTTCCTTTTACCTGTGTACGTTAATGAGGTCGATGACCAGTCTCGTACGTGTTTGTAAACTCGGTGCCGTGTTGTATAACTATAGTGTTTCTACGCCTACTTAGCCAAAGTATGAAACGAAAACATCAACGACCAAGACTGGGACGGGACGATTGTGTTAAGAGAGATTTTGAGGGATTTGGGGAGAAGTGGAAAAGTCAGCGAAAGATAGAGGGGAGTGGAGACGGTTGGTGGTGACAGCAGGGCAAGAACAGTGAGACGAGGAGAAAAAGAAACTGAAGGACATCCAGGGAAGAGAGGAAGATAACAACACGTAAACATCTCTAACGTCATTGCGATGAGTTGGGTGAGCGCGTAATGCCTAAACATAACAAGCTATTCGATTCAAAACGGTTCATTTTCGGGTCTGCGAGGTTTGCAAAGACGTACAAGGGAATTATTTTAGTTTGCTCCCAAAGCTGGTATTCTTCACGATGCTGTTCGGCGCGATCGGATAAGTAGTCGCCGACAGTTGTAGAGGGTCGAGCATTGTATGAACCTGAAAGACGCGATTGTCTAGTTGTGGCGAGTCGTCCATTATGCGGCAGACTTAAATACAATACAGATACTTGCTAGATTTGTTACTAGAACGTCGATTTCTACCGTAATGGGTTGTCAAATTTAGTTTTTTGAAATAGCGAATCGTCATTAAGCAATTATATTAGTTCGGTAGTTGAACTTTTTTGTATTCTGTAAACCATACGTTGATGGGGGTTCTGCGACCTGGACGTTGTAGTTCCAACACAGCCCTACATACAACCATTATCTTTAACATTTCCTATCAACGCATCGTTTGTGTATCTGTCATATAGGTCAAAGTGGCAAGGTTTCGAAGAGAGTAATCAGTCCCACGTGCCTCTTTCTGGAGACTCGTCCTCGGACCAGAATGGCGAGGACGACGTGGACGAGTCTACAGACGACGACATTGACAACATTGAAACCAGACAGCACGGCAACATAGACCAGGATGATACTAAACAAGGCCAAGAAATCGACAGCGACCACGACGACGACAAAAATTATAAAAACGTCGTAGAAAACACAAGTAACAAAGAGATTAAAGGTGGCAACGTCATTACAGACAAATGTGACATTAAAGACAACAACTTCATTAACGACAACAACGTCGTTACAAATGACAACGGCGTTAATGACAACAACATCACTGCAGACAACAACGCCACTACAGACCCCAAAGACGAGACAGAGCACACACACAATGGCTCAGACATACGGAAGAACCACGACCAGCGAACAGACGATAAAAGAGAGCATAACATGGATCGTCTCTACCAGCCGGAGCATCCAACTAACAGCTGGCAACCGCTCAACGATGGAAAGAGAGAACACGAGTGGTCGAGTAAGCTTCAGTTCAAGAAGCAGACACCTATCGCTGTGACACCGGCCGTAGACTCCCGGATGCCCGTCTATTCGAACATCGAACCGGAGATCAGCTACATGACCATGTGTTCGGTTAATCGTCCGTCAAAGACGTCCGTCAATTCGAACATCGTACCGGAAGTCAGCTACCTAACTATGTGTTCGGTTAATCGTCCGTCAAAGGTGTCCGTCAATTCGAATGTGTCAGACGTCAGCTACGTGACTACGTGTTCTCCAAGTCGTCAGTCACAGAAGACCGTCTACTTGGAAATTGAGCGGGAAGTGAGTTACGCGAACACGTGTTCGCCCAGTCATCTGTCACAGAATTATGGCCACACGAACGTCGTGCCGGAAGTCAGTTACCCGACCACGTGTACCCGACCTAGTCGCCAGTCACAGAAGCCCGTTGATACCAACATCGTGACGGACGTAAGCTACCCAACTACGTCTTCGCCCAATCGTCAGTCACAGAACCCCATCTACTCGAACATCGTGCCGGAAGTCAGCTATCCGATCACGTGTTCGCTCAGTCGTCAGCCACAGAAGCCCGTCTACTCGAATATCGTGCCGGAAGTCAGCTACCTGACTACGTGTTCGCCCAGTCGTGAATCACAGAAGTCCGTCAAATCGAACATGTCAGAAGTCAGCTACATGACCACGTGTTCACCTAGTCGCCAGTCACAGAAGCCCGTCTACTCGAACATCGTACCGGGAGTCAGTTACCCGATCACGTGTTCGCCCAGTCGTCAGTCACAGAAGCCTGTTTATACCAACATCGTATCGGAAGTCAGCTACTTGACTACGTGTTCACCCAGTCGTGAATCACAGAACAAGGCATACTCGAACATCGTACCGGAAGTCAGCTACCCACTGTACAAAAAGCCGGCGATCACCGCAAGCGGCACATCTCGTCAACACGACCAGTATGCCGAGACGCCGATCAAAATTTCCCAGTCGGCCAACGTCGGTGGGTTTGTCCCACGGCAGGTGGCCTATGTCTCAACACCGCCGGCACCACCGCAGGCAGATACCTCCACACCGCCGGCACCACCGCCGCCAAATACCGCCACGCTGTCGTCATCGCAGTCTGCATCGCCTTTAACAAAGAGGCTCCGTCAGGTGTTGGAGAAAGCACCAAAGCCTACTGTACGAGAACTCAATGTCCAGGTGAGAAGCAGTGGTGTAAATATAGGGGGTCTACTCTCCCACTTGTGCGTTCATAAGAATGTCCATGAGTGCGTGTGTGCGTGTATGTTTTCGCGTGTGCATGTATGCGTATGCACATAAGCACGTATAACAAAATTACTTATCGCTGGAGTCAGCGAAGGCGTATGCACTTCGCTGCGTGTGAATCCATGAACACACATTCCGTTCCTTGTCATTGTCTCACACACACATACGTAAATCTATGTAGACCTACTACTCCTTCGTATTTGTTGAAACGTCGTTGTAGTGTATTCCCGTTTCCGGCTACCCGTTTAACGTGCTGACTTTCCGTCTATTTAGAGCCGGATTATTGTGTTGTACTATGCTGGCGAATACATTAGTAGGGGTAAGACCACATTAAAGATTCGTCCGCGATTACCGACCGAAAGAGTGCCCTTGAAAATACCGTTTTGGTGTGATGTGTGAATTGTGTTCGAGCACTTTAACGTGATACATGTTCTTCTTCTTCTACGTGCCATGTCTGTCACAGGCGTTGGCGATCATGGCCCTCCAAACCGCACGGTCGTGTGTAGTTTGTAGCAGTACTGTTGTGTTCCTTCCGCACCATGTTGAGAGACTATCTATTATTTTTATTCTCTGGCGTCCTCTTGATCTTTTTCCTTCTATCTTTCCTGTACGGTACACGTTAGTGCAGTGAATACTGAATGTACTACTGCATTAGATCTTTCACGAGGTAGCAATAAATATATGCTAGTCGCTCGCGTATTCGCACAGTGGCTATTTTTCAGAACGCACCAATATTTCAAAATCCGTCAAAAATTGGGTGGATGTTTCTGAAAAATGAGGTATGAGGATTTCACGAGTTTTCCACAGCACTTGTGTCAATGGAGGTTAAATATGCTGTGAAATTTTCAAGAAAATCGTAAGAAAAATTTTGCAGGAAATGAAGGAAACGTTATAATGGCCGCCTATGTAAATTTTAGATGTGGCATTACCCCAGTAGTTGTCGTTTGTCGTTCCTGCGTACCGGGTGTTCTAACCTCACGCAACACCACATTTTGGCGATGAGGATGGCCAAAACCGGTATGAACATGTGCTAAGAGGTATTAAACACATACACGTCGATGACAGTTTGAACTGACGTTCCAAGCAGCCATAAGTAGCTACACACGGCGAGGGGAAATCATTGCCGTTGGTGAATTTGACACGTCATCGCCGCATCCGGGCATCGCCATATTGACGTTTTCTTGTAACTCAGTCTTGATTTAGCATGGCAGCTGAATTAAGTGGACTGGCGGGTGTGCTTGTGTTCGAATTTAACACAACTTATATTTCTGGACTGGCGAATAAATGGAAAAAACTGGAAATATTCCTTCCAGATCTATGTCATCGCATCTGGTGTGACAGTTATTACCCAGTAGAGGGGGCTACTTCTCCATATGGTTGCGGGGACAGCAGCTGCAGAAGCTGTTTCAGACCATGCCTGACACCGGGAACGCCAATGTCTATGATTGGTGTCTACAAGCACTGGATAAATACTTTGAACTGAAGACAATTGTACCCAAGGAGCGACAAAACGTCCTAGCTACTGCACCGGAAGGAGGTGAAACTATAAACAATGTCATTGTCGGATTGAGAATAAAAAGGTCGAACGTTGTGATTATGGATGAAGAAGACAACCAGATGAGAAAGCAGGTCGTGGACTTTATACGTGACAAGACGTTAAATAGGAAACTCTATCGACAAGAAGATTTAACCCTTGCCAGACTTCAGGAAGTCGTGAATATTTTTGATGAACTGAGGGTTTTGCTTTTGGCGGCCGTTGGTACCAGGGAGGAAGCCAACGCCATCTACACCGGACAGTCCGGTAGTTTTACCACTAACTCTCTTACAGCAAATTTCAGGGGAAATGCTGGAAATGTGATGGCACTGGACACATGAGAAAATACTGTAGGAGGTTAAAAAATCATACATATGAGAAATGTGGGAAAATCGGACATTTTTCTGTTTGGTGTCACACAAAACGTCAACAGGCCAGCGCTGCAAACGCCGGTAGGCCCCAGCGTGGTCGTAGAAGCAGGTGGAGAGGTCGTGGACGTGAGAAACAAAACGTCGGAGCCATGGAGGAAAGAGACAATAAAGTAGAGGAACGTGATACGTTCTACGTGTTCTTTGTGAGTCCCAGAGCGCCTGCAATGCCAGTCAACATCGAGGGGAAGTGTGTGAACGTGATTGTAGACTCTGGTTCTGGCTGCAACATAATTCCGGAAGCTGTATTCCGCACGATGCCATACTTAGTTGAACAGCTGAAATAGTCAAGTTTACGCATACGCGTCACGGAGCTCTTTGGAGGTGATGGGCATCTCTTAAATGCGCATGTCAGTTCCAAGAGCTGGAGAAGTCGGTGCAGCACGATTGCTGGTGGTCAGAGGCAACCATGCCGCTCTATTGGGAAGGGAGACCGCCGAGGAGCTCGGAGTGCTCTGAGTTGGCCTGACAGTAAACGCTTGCTCAGCAGACAGACTAACCAAGGAGAAGCTGGGAGACATGCATCCACATGTGTTCAATGGTCTCGACAAACTGAAGAATTATCAACTCAAGCTGAACAAAGATGAGAGTGTGACGCCAGTGGCCCAGCCAATCAGAAGAATACCGTTCAGTGGAAGAGAGAAAGTTGTGCGAAAGCTGAAATAGTTGGAAGACTTAGATGTCATTGAAAAAGTGGATGGTCCTACACAGTGGATGAATCTCCTGGTCACTGAGGAGAAGGCGAATGGAGGTGTCCGGGTGTGCCTGAATATGCGAGAAGTGAACAGGGCCATAATAAAGGAGCACCAACCCATCCCTACAGCAGAAGAGACATTGCAAGAGATGGGGGGAAATTAAAGTGTTCACAAAGCTCGACTTGAACATGACGTTCCACCAGGTGGAGTTACATCCAAACTCACGGGATATCACCACATTCGTAGCACCGATACAGGTACAAACGCCTAGTATTCGGAGTGAACAGCGCCTCTGAGAAATTCAACTACATCATCAGACAAGTGGTGCAGGACTGTCCTGGAGCGTTCAACATCCACGATAATCTGATCGTTGGAGGTGCCGATGATGACCAGCATGATGAGCGACTGCTGGGGGCTGTGAAGAAGTTTGCAGAAAATGGTATGTCGTTCATCTTCGAAAAACTGAACTTCAGAGTGGAAAAGGTCAACTTCATGGGCCATACCATGTCAGACAAAGGTCTGACAAGATCAAGGCAATGGCAGCAGCGCCAAAGCCGAAAAATGCAGCTAAAGTAAGAAGCTTTCTCGGGTCAGCTCCAAGTTCATTCCAGACTTTGCTACGCTCACACAGCCGCTGTGGGAGCCGACACATGACGAAGTGAAGTGGAAATGGACCGAGGAAGAACAGAAGGCGTTTGACGAGGTCAAGAAACAACTCACGGGGGTACCTACATGTTAGACGCCATGGTTTACTACAGGTTAGACGCAGACACGCGCGTCGTGACTGACGCTTCGCCTGTTGGTTTGGGAGCTGACCTTCAACAAAGGCAAGAAGATAGGCAGTACAAGCCAGTGTGCAATGCCAGCAGGAAGCTTCGCGACCCAGAAACCAGGTATTCCCAGTTTGAGAAAGAAGCCTTGGCTGTGAAGTTGGCGTGTGAGAAGTTTCATCTCTATCTGTACGGAAGAGAGCTTGAAGTGAATACAGATCACAAGCCCCTGATACAAGTGTACGGAGGACAGGCTAAGCCACCGAAGGCTAGACTGGAGCGACGACTGTTAAGCCTACAGCAATACAGCTTCAGGATCAAGTGCATCCCATTATGGCAAAATTCAGCAGATGGACTAAGTAGGCTGCCAATAGAAGGAAGCGAGACCGAGTCTGGTGTCAGTGGATAGGATTACGCTTACTCTGTTGTGATAGACTCTGTCCCCGCAGCTATGACGGTCAAGCAAATCGAACGCGAGTCCGCCGTAGATCCGTTGTTATTAGAAGTACGAAGTGGAATCCAAGAAGGCAACTGGACTGACGTTGAGCATACATCAAGGCTGTGCGAGATGAGTTGTGGGTCGTGGGACAGATTGTGATGAGAGGAAGTCGCATCATGATCCCAAAGAAGTTGCAAAGACGACCCTTGGTCCTGGCTCATGAAGGACACCAAGGCGTTGTGCGCACCTAGGCCAGGTTGAGGAAGAAAGTGTGGTGGCCGAGAATGGACAGTGACGTTGAAGCCCTTGTTATCCATGCCAATTGGTGGGTGGCCGACCACGTCCCGAGCCAATGAGGTCGACACCACTGCCACAGGGACTATGGGATGACATCGCAATTGATCTCTGTGGGCCACCGCCAAAGGTAGAAACTCTTCTGGTGGTCGTCGATTATTTCTCCAGGTGACCAGAAGTAGTGTGGATGCGCAACACGAATGCGCAGAACATGAAGTCCTTGGAGACCATGTTTGCCACACATGGTCTGCCATTCAACGTGAGGAGTGACAACGGACCACAGTTTGTTGTTGCAGAAATTGAAGGATGTCTCGAGTATCTAGAGATACAGCACTGGAAGGAGTCCCGTACTGACCACAGAGCAACGGGGAAGTAGAACGCTTTAACTCTACTCCGATGAAGGCCATCAGGATTGCAGAGGTAGAGAAGAAGGGCTGGAAACGAGAACTGCAGAATTTCCTGTTCCAGTACCTGACCACACACAGTCAGAGGTGTGAGGCCAGCGGAGATGCTGATGGGACGTAAACTGAGGAACAAGTTACCGAAAATGCAGATGAGAGCAGAGCACATGGACGAGTTGCAGTGGCAGATGCAAGTTCGAGAAAGAGATGCGATGAGAAAAAGACACGAGAAAGAGTTGGCAGACAAGAAGAGAGGTGCTGAAGTCGGCGACATCGAGGTTGGCGACCGAGTGATACTCAGGCAAAACAAGCATAACAAGCCAAGCACACCGTACAAGGCAGAGCCGTATGATGTAGTGAACCGTGAAGGCAATGCGGCGACTAACCAGAGAGGAGACGCGCAGCGAAAGATGAGAAACATTGCACATATGAAGAAGTTGAATAGCAGCCCGGAGATGGACGAGGAACGTGCAGTGGTGCCCGTTGTCGTCGACACAGATGTCGGAGATGAGGGAGATGTGCTGACGGGAGAGCGAAGCCAGACTTACCGGTGATGCATGACACGCTTGCTGCGTCGTCCGCGCGCCCAGTGCGTGCCAGGGTGCAACCAGCATGGATGAAAGACTACGTGAATATATAGACTGTGTGTATATGCCAGATCAATGGGCATAATAAACCCCACTGGCCAGGAGAGTAAAAAAGCACTCAGGGAAATGCTGCACAAAATAATTGTTAAACAGTTTGAGAGACAATGTGAGAACAATGACTCGTTGAAGTAAAACAACAGGAAGATGTAGTGTAGACTCGTTTCTGGCTACCAGTTTAACGTGCTCACTTTTCCGTTTATTTGGAGCCGGGTTGTTGTTTTGTAGTATACTGGCGAATACATGTGTTAACTAGAAGTTGTCGTTACTGCGTATTCTAACCCTACGCAACACCACCGTTGTATTATATATATATATATATATATATATATATATTCTAACCCTACGCAACACCACCGTTGTATTATATATATAATACAACGGTGGTGTTACGTAGGGTTAGAATATATATATATATATATATATATAATACAACGGTGGTGTTGCGTAGGGTTAGAATATATATATATATATATATATATATATAATACAACGGTGGTGTTGCGAAGGGTTAGAATACGCAGTAACGACAATATATATATATGTTCAAGCATTACAAGGAATGCCAAGAAAGCCTGATTTGTGCAGATGATAAAGGGAGAACCGTTATCTATTAAGTGTTCATCACTGAATGTATGGGAGCCTGACCGAGAGGTTTGTCCCAATGCTATGTGTGAAAAGGGCAGTCACTAGATGAATGTGTGTCAAAGGACCATTGCATCCAATTAGCCATGCAGAAGGACTTCACACTATCCCAGGGTCTCCTGTTATGTAAACGCACGGGGTAACAAATACGCAAGAAGCCAGCTTTACACCAAACGTAAAATAATGAGGCCTAATCTGTGGGCCCTAAAATAATGAGGCCCCATCTGTCACTCACAGGTCTGAGGTGACAGATGCAGACAAAATACTGGTGAATAAATATGGTGACGATGATTTCACTATTATGAGCACACAAATTAAGCTATATAAAATAATTCATTATTTCTCATCAGCACTCGGTTAAAAATTGAACGAACTGTGCGGCATGTTATTTTTAGTGTGCTGATTAAGGTAACTACCGACTGTCAAAGAGGCTATTCTCAACAATCAACAACTTAAGATGTGTAACGAGTGTATTTCGTACAAGCTGCAAACCAGGTAGACAAACTCACCTGGCTTAACACAAATCATAATTTTCAACTATTGAGCTAGGACGCGAATTTCGATGAATAATTGTATTATTTATTATATTAATATGAACATATTCTAAACAATTGCACACACGGCGAAGGGTTTCGAGTAAATAATTCAGTTATATTAACAACATACCATCACTGCGTGTTAGCTTTTATGGATACAATTGGGTGTAAATTAGGCTTAATCAAGCAACAAAATGGAAACAATCTCCACAGACCACATATGAGTCTCACTTTGTTTAAAAACGCACCTCCAAAATGACCTCGTTGTGGGCCTGCTGGGGATGCTAATGTGGTGTTTGTATATAAGATGAAAGAATATAAGACGAAACCACATAGTCCACCAATCTCACACCCACTTCATTGTTCTTCCAGTTAGAAATGTAACCTTCTGCATTATGAGCCCTCACGTGAATATGTGGGGCCCTCTGCATTGTGAAAAAATATAACCCCACATGAACTTGTGGCGCCCCTGGAGTCTGAATTGATAAAATGTGAACCCCCATTGTGAAAAAGCTGGCTACGGGCCTAACACGTTTGAGCATGTGTGCGCGCGCGCCCATGTGTGTGTGTGTGTGTGTGTGTGTGTGTGTGTGTGTGTGTGTGTGTGTGTGTGTGTGTGTGTGTGTGTGTGTGTGTGTGTGTGTGTGTGTGTGTGTGTGTGTGTGTGCGCGCATATATGCCGCTCATGTGCTGCACCCTGCGTCACAGTTCCGCGCTGTTCCTGTTTCCGCCGAATATGGACACCAAGTTAATAAATTTCAACAACTATCTTTGTGTCTTTTCCAAATACTTCGCTAATTGGTACACCAGTGGCCAATGGTCCTAGGACGCAAATGAACGTATGAATAGGCAAGTTAACTTTGACACCTGGGAGGAGGTGCACTTAAACTGATTCCATATTCGCATAGTAGTAGTTAGTATAGAGTTAGAGGCTGTACGTGTTTGTGAGGACGATAGAAACGTAAAACCACGTTCGCCTTAAATAGGACAAATGGATGACGAATAAAGAGAAAAAGACCACATTCGCACGCACGACGACTGATCCTGTCACAACAATACCACGGTTGTACGAATTCCAACCCAAAACCGAGACAGACATGCTCGCCAGCAAAGCTGCTGGTGACAGAGTCGACATACAGGAAAAGAAATATATGCAGGTGTGGTGTTTTATGATGTTTTCACGAAGGCGCATGCCTCTAAAAGCACGGAAAATGGGTCAAATTCAAAAATATAACATAATTAAATCACCACATCAGGAAAGCATAATTTTGCCGCCAGAGTTTTCTTATTACCACTGATTTCACGACTTTTTATATATTTTATTTTAGATCATATTATATTATATTATAGTATATATATATATATATATATATATATATATATATGCCATATATAATATTATATATGTCTATTATACCTGTATATATATATATATATATATATATATATATATGTATTATATAATATATACACGCGCACGAAAGCAGAACAAGAGCAGGAACACGCACTCGCACACACACACACGCACACACATGCACGAAAGCTGGTATTGAAGTCCAGTGCAATATACAAGAACAGAGGTTGTTCATAAATCGAATGAATTAACATTTATTCAAAAAATATGGATAACAAATGACACTAGTGTGTTCTGTTCGGTGAATTGTGTACTTGAACTCATGTTGAACTGGACAAATTGCAATCATAGGTGGATTATAATTAACATGTTTCCGTTGTATGTTGCAACAGCAAAATAGTAGATCACGTCCGTATCTCGTGTGTCACGTCCGTATCTCGTGTGTCACGTCCGTATCTCTTGTGTCACGTCCGTATCTCGTGTGTCACGTCCGTATCTCGTATAACACGTCCGTATCTCGTGTGTCACGTCCGTATCTCGTGTGCCACGTCCGTATCTCGTGTAACACGTCCGTATCCTGTGTACCACGTCCGTATATATCGTATCATGTCTGTATATCGTCCGTAACTACAATTATAGTTTGTGTATCTGCAGGACAGAGATTGGCCTCTGGCGGACTCTCGGATGTCGTTGAGCCGGCGCCTTGGTATCGATGACTACCAACGCAAGGTCGTACCGCTAAACACGTACAACGTCGGCATGTCGTGCTTCAAGATGCTAGATAAGAGAAGAGGAAGGAGACAAACATTGAGTAGCAATAGCAGCATGAGCGATGGCGAGGGCCACGGTAATGTGAGGAATAACGAGGGAGCGCCTAAACATAAGATTGAGACGGATTCAGACACCAACTTTGAGCATGACCCCGTACCCCCGGTCAGTCCCAATCGACCAGTGACAGAATTGGATTCGCAACCGGGAGACGACGTTGACTCCGAGGACGCATCAGTGAACGCCATAACCTCTCAGAGTGATGATTCATACTCGTGTACGTGTCTGGACTGTGGTGACACAGATGAGGAGAGTGCGCATCACGTCGGTCCTACAACTTCCGGCTCAGCAGACCGCTTTCCAAGTTACAGAAGCTTCCTTCGGACTGAAGCAGATACCTTCAAGCAGGAAAGCCCCGATACTAGTTACCATAGGGATGACACTGAAAGCAGAAAGAAGGAAAGCCCCGATACCAGCAATCATGAAAAGGAAAATGGAAGGAGAAGAAGTCAGGAAAGCCAAGATACCAGCTACCATAGGGAGGAATCTGGAAGCAGAAGGCAGGAAAGACCAAATACCAGCTACCATAGAAAGGAAAGTGTAAGCAGAAGAAGCCAGGAAAGCCACGATACCAGCTGTCACCAAAAGGAAACTGGAAGCAGAAGCCAAGAAATCCCCGACACCAGCTACGATCGGAAGGAAACTGGAAGCAGATGGCAGGAAAGTCCCGATACCAGCTACGATCGAAAGGAAACTGAAAGCAGAAGCCAAGAAATCCCCGACCCCAGCTACGATCGAAAGGAAACTGGAAGCAGAAGGCAGGAAAGTCCCGATACCAGTTACCATCGAAAGGAAACTGGAAGCAGAAGGCAGGAAAGTCCCGATACCAGCTACCATCGAAAGGAAACTGGAAGCAGAAGCCAAGAAATCCCCGACATCAGCTACGATCGGAAGGAAACTGGAAGCAGACGAAAGGAAAGTCTCGATACCAGCTATCATCGAAAGGAAACTGGAAGTAGAAGAACCCAAGAAAGCCTCGATACAAGCCACAGAAGGCAGGAAAGCACCGATACCAGCTACCATCGAAAGGAAACTGGAAGCAGAAGCCAAGAAATCCCCGACACCAGCTACGATCGGAAGGAAACTGGAAGCAGAAGGAAGGAAAGTCTCGATACCAGCTATCATCGAAAGGAAACTGGAAGCAGAAAAAGCCAAGAAAGCCCCGATACCAGCTACCATCCGTCGGAGACTGAAAGCAGACGACAGTTAAGCCCCGATACAAGCAACCATCGAAAGGAAATTGGAAGCAGAAGAAGCCAGGAAAGCCCCGATACAAGCAACCATCGAAAGGAAACTGGAAGCAGAAGAAGCCAGGAAAACCCCGATACAAGCTACCATCAAAAAGAAACTGGAAGCAGAAGAAGCCGGGAAAGCCCCGATAGTAGTTGCCATCGGAAGGAAACCGGACGCAGCAGAATCCAGGAAAGCTCCGATAGTGGTTACCATCGGAAGGAAACTGGAAGCAGAAGGCAAGAAAGCCCCGATACTAGCTATCATCGGAAGGAAACTGGAAGCAGAAGGCAAGAAAGCCCCGATACTAGCTATCATCGGAAGGAAACTGGAAGCAGAAGGCAAGAAAGCCCCGATACTAGCTATCATCGGAAGGAAACTGGAAGCAGAAGGCAAGAAAGCCCCGATACCAGCTATCATCGGAAGGAAATTGGAAGTCAGAAAAGTCGCTCGTACAGGAGTGAAGGCGACGAAGAGACGGAAGTCGAGACTTCGCGTGACGCTGCTGCTGCCACGTCGTCTTTGGAGAGTAAACATAGCTTACGAACGCCAACGTCGGAATCCCACTCCCCGGACCGCTTTCCAAGCTACAGTAGCTACCTTCGGAGGCAAGCAGAACACAAAAAGCATATATACCCCGATACCAGCTACCGTCGGAGAGAAACTGGAAGCATCGACAGAGGAGCAACGGGCTTTGGCAGCATCTCGAAGAGCTCACAGGAAGAAAACATGCGGAGCAGGTGTGTGCGTTCGTGTGTGTGTGTGTGTGTGTGTGTGTGTATGTGTGCGTGTTTGTGTGTGTGTGCGTGTTTGTGTGTGTACGTGTTTGTGTGTGTGTGTGTGCGTGCGTGTGTGTGCGTGCGTGCGTGCATGCGTGCATGCGTGCATGCGTGCATGCGTGTGTGACGTATGCATGTGAACGTGTCCCTGTTTGCCTGTGGTGCTGTGGTTGCTGTGACAATGTTTGTGCTTTAGCAACGATGTCGTTGTGATAATATTTTCCTTATGATGCCAATGTCCTTGTGACAACATTGTCCTTGTGAACTCATTGTCCTTGTGACAAACTGTTTCTGGTGTTTCACTGCCGACGTTGCTACGCTGCTTTTCCGGTGTGTTTTCGATTCACTCGGTCTATTTTAACTGTTGACGTTTGGAACACACCTAACGACTAGGCGGTTGCTGTTTAGGTTGCAGCAGCGGCAGGAAGCAGATACGAGGAGTTTGCCGACGAGTATTGAATCGGGGAATGTGGACGAGGCAGTGGACACGGAAACGGACGACTTCGAGGAGACTCACTTCCTGCTCTACGTCGCCGTCGTCATCGCTGTCGTTGCCGTTCTCTTTGTCGTCCGCCACGTCATTTGTTCTTGGTACTTCCCGAAAGAGTTCGGCAGTTATTACACCGACAATCGTGACTGCGCATACGGCTTTTTCACTGGAAACAAGTGTACGCATAGCTAGTACGTCATTGTTCATTGACAACAAATGCACTAGCTAGTAAGTCGTTCTTTACTGACAAACAGTCAACTAGTACGTCGTTGTTTGCGGGCTAGCAGAGCAACAGCTGGCTAGTACGTCGCTGTTCACTAACAGGAAATGCACTAACTAGTAAGGTTTTGCCAAGTGACAACAAGTGTCCCAGCTAATAATATATCGTTGTTCATTTGCAACAATTATAACAGCTAGCACGTCATTGCTCACTAGGAACAATGCACTAACTAATACATCGCTCTTCACTAACAACAAATGTAACAATTATCTTGCGTTATTTGTTACTGACAAGTATAACAATTGGTACGTCGTTGTTCGCTGTCGGTGAATGTAGTAGTCACACAGCCTACCGTGAGCCGTTTTCAGCGACAACAAATGTGTCGAGTTTAACGGCGGAATATTGACGCAGCATCTTTCAATAAAACGAGTTATATTAAACAACGCTATTTAACGAATCTCGCCAGGGTTACTACAGTTCATTTGCGGTGCATGTACGTATAGTGACATTGCTTAGCAACGTATTTTGCACAAGACATTAGCGTACCGAGGTCCTGTGCCTACATTCCTCATGTTATATATACCTAATTATAGACGCTATCCGAAATGACCCGTGTATACGCTGGAAGTAGATATCAAGGCAAGCATTTGTTGACATGCTCCAAGGTTGCAGCAGCGGCAGGAACTAGACGTGAGGAGTTTTCTAAAAATGATATGAACTATACAGAACTGGTGGCATTGTGATAAGGAAGATAATATCTAGCCTTGTGTTTTTTAATCCCTGGATCGCGACCCAAAATGCGCCAAAAGAATCCAGTTATTGTTCGAACTTTTTGTTTTTTGTTCCGCTTATCCGAACTAGATGCAAACGAGACGAATTTATGCCATCTGAATGTTCCATGGATTTGAAACGCCGTGTGATATTGACCTATACTTGGCAATTATCCCGGAATTTCCGGGATCGAGTCTCCTTGATTTTGGATGTATCTCCCGGTCCCCCGCAACACAGGCAAATCTCCTGGAATTCCGCTTAATATCTCCACCAGCACGTACCCCTCGCACCCCCACCCGTCTTCCGATGTCAAGATTCGAAACAGTGCGACGAGATAGTGCGACATAGAAAGCGTGCTGGACCGCTGTGAATCTCCCGGAATTCAAAAGTTGGCAAATATATTATAGTATTTTGCCGCCGGCCTTCTGTATTATTTTTTCTTTGCTCTCCTCCTTGTTCCCTATTGTACAGGCCCGGGTGAGGGTAATGTAAAATAAAGCTGAACCACTCGCTGTATCTTTTCCTTCGACAGTTTTCTGTCCATAGCTCCCTCTTTCCACGTTTCATCCTCCCCTGATCTTCTCATGTCCCTCCTTACGCAGTCCTCCCATTTCAGCTGTGGCCTTACCCTTTTCCTGTGTCCTTTATGTTGTTCTGCCTCTGCTCTCTTCGCTAGTACATCCGGCATCCATCATTGCCAAGTGGCCTGCCCATCTCATCAGGCTTCGCGACCTCAGTCCGTGTATCTTGAACAGCCTGTTCCATTCCTCCGACATGTCTTGTAGCTCTTGTTTGCTTTCTGCTACTATGGCCAGATCGTCCGCATTCATAATCTTTCTGAGAACATCCTTCGTGCTGATGTTCCTGCTGATTAGTTCCATCACCATGATAAATAGTATTGGGCTTAGGGCACTTCCTTGCCTCAATCCAATGTTAACTGGATACTCTTCCGACATCCCAGATCCAGCCACAACTCTTCATGTTGTTCTTTCATACATTGCTTCTGGTGTAGTCTCCCCTCAAATAATGGGACCTCCCGTCTCTGACGAGAGACCACGAGGAAGATCAACATCGCTTAACAGTGATTTGCTGGCTCACGCTATTGTGTAACAATTAACCGTTTTTGCTACGTAATAAACAATGTTTGGTTCTGTTGCTATATCTCATTGAGTATAAGCTTTAACATGGCGCAGTCGGCAAAAGGCCACGAACTCAAAATAAGACGTTAAAAGGTCAGTTTGTCTGTAAACGGTAGCGACAAAATGGACAGAAAATCCCGCGCCGCGGAGCTGTCAAAAACTCCGCAAAAGTGCGCCACAAGCGTTGACGTTCACCAAAGTCCGCGCTGCGGTGACACAATCGCACCAGACTGGCTTGCGACATTCTTGTCTAAACAAGAAGAACGGGACAACAAACGTGAACAGCGAGAACAGGAACGGGAGCGCACACTCGACGAAAAACATGAACTATCGATGCGTCTATTCTGCGAGACCTTCGACAGATGCGCCCATAAATCACCATCGCGCGCACACAGCAACGGCGCCAATGATGATTCTAGTGGTCCAAAGACTCAACACACAGACACTGTGACCAACGTCCAGCGTACTTCTACAGGCCAACACGCCAAAACTAGACCGCCGGAGCCAATGGCAGCAGACATAACACTACGAGAACTAGCAGCATGGAGGCGATCATGGGAAGATTTCGTGGAGTTAGAACAGCTCGACCGTCTCCCAGGACGTCAACAGAGAGCCATGTTGCGTACTAGCCTCTCTATTGAAATGCGTGCTACATTGCAGTTAGCCATCGGTGTAGACAATGATGACGACATAACCGTCACAGCGATCTTAGACCGAATCCAAGAACACATTCGAGCCAAACGAAATGTTACACTGGACAGGGTGGCACTAGAAGAACGCAAACAAGAAGAAGGCGAACCGTTCGACCACTTCTACATGGAATTGCGGGAAATTGCCAACAACGCAGACCTTTGCCAGCTGTGCTTAGACGATCGTCTTACTACGCGAATTATGTCGGGAATCCGTGACCCAGAAACAAGACGAAAGTTATTAGCAATCACGCCTGCCCCTTCTCTACTGACAACAGTTGATATCTGCAGGAGTGAAGAATCAGCAAGGAATGATGAAGCTGCACTTGCAAACAATGACAAAGGACATACGAAGATAGACAGAATTGGCAAGAAAACCTGGCAACGTAGTAAAACAAGGAATAACGCCACTTCAAAACATAACTACAGACGCGGTTATTGTGGAAAATCGGCTCATAAAACGCGAGATGAATGTCCTACACGCACAACACAGTGCATGTTCAGTCTGTAAGAAAATGGGTCATTGAGCTACGTGTTGCCGCCAGAACAATCCACAGAATAAGAGTACACGTCGATCGACCACAATGAGTCAGATTCGCGTACTGGACATTCTGGGAAAGAAAAAACACCGTCGCGCCCCGCGCATTAAGGTACAACTTCATCATAATGCTGATGATAGCTTCATCACAACAGCACAGGCAACACCAGATACAGGGGCCGAAGCCACTGTTGCAGGGCTTGATATCCTAAAACAAATAGGATTAGACACCGGAAATACATGTCCCCCGCCCGAAGACACAATCATTGCTGCCAATGGTACATAATTCGAATGTATTGGCACAGTAGACCTCCACATCCATGCAGCAGACAAATATACGAAAGAGACGGTTCTTATCTGCAAAGAGCAAAAAGGACTTCTGCTGGCATGGTATGTTTGCCGAGACTTAGGAATCGTGCCGAACGATTATCCCAAACCAATTCGTGCCGTAAGACGGTCACGCGAAACAAAATCGCCAAAAAAGATTCCTCCAGAACACGAGTCATCCGACACACGAACACGCAAGCGCAATGACTTACTTGAAGAATTCAAAGACGTTCGACACAGGTGACCAACTGAAGACAATGTTGGGTGAACCAATGAAAATCCACTTGAACGAGAACGTTGAGACATTTGCAATATCTGCCACTCGCCCCATTCCTTTCGCATGGCGGGATGAAGTCAAAACAAATCTCGACCAGATGTCAAGGCAAGGCATTATCAAGCCATTGGGAGACGTTCCCACCAGATGGTGTCATCCGCTCGTGGTAGTGCCAAAACCACGAGGGGGTATACGTCTTTGTGTGGACCTCACATGTCTCAACAAATCCGTTCGTCGACCAATTCATCATATGAAGACACCGAAAGAAGCTGTCTCCAACATCAAACCAGGGTCAAGATACTTCACGACGTTAGACGCAAAACAAGAGTACTGGCAGATACCACTCTCGCCCGAATGCCAAGAACTGACGACTTCCTTGACCCCTTGGGGACGTTATCTCTTCTTGAGAAGCCCCATGCGACTGTCCTCAACCGGCGATGAATATTGCAGACGCGGCGACATAGCGATAGCCGGCTTAAACAACGTCGAAAAGGTCATGGATGACGTCGTTGTACACGATGAAAACTTTGAGCAACACATCGAAAGAGTTCGCTCAGTGTTGCTCCGTTGTCGGGAGCACAGCATCACACTGAATCCCGACAAGTTCAAGTTCGCGGAAAATGAGGTGAATTACGTTGGCTTCAAAATCAACGCAGAAGGCGTCAGCACAGATCCGGAAAAGCTGAAAGCAATCGCCGAATTCCCTACACCAACCTGCTTGACAGAACTACGATCTATTATGGGCCTTATCAACCAGCTTGGTGACTTCACGACAGCGGTCAGTACAACTGCTGATCCATTGCGTGATATACTGAAGAGCAAGAACGAGTTTCGATGGACTGAAACACACAGCAAAGCCTTTCACGCCACCAAGAAAGCGTTGGTAACTGCTCCTACGCTGGCACACTTTGATCCATCAAAACCAACGGCGCTACACACAGATGCATCGCGACGCAAAGGTCTGGGCTACGCTCTTTTGCAGCAACACGCAGACAAATGGCGACTGATTCAGTGCGGATCACGCTTTCATACAGACACGGAAAGTCGCTATGCCATGGTGGAATTAGAGCTACTGGCAGCCACCTGGGCAATGAAGAAATGTCGCATTCAACTACTCGGACTGTCACATTTTGAGTTGGTCGTCGATCACAAACCATTGGTGACAATTCTCGATCGCCATCGCCTTGACGATATCGCCAACACGCGTCTTCAACGTCTCAAAGAAAAGACATCAGTCTTCTCGTTCACAACACGCTGGACAAAGACCATTGCATCCCAGATGCTTTGTCACGTGCACCTGTGTCGGATCCATCAGAGGAGGATCAAGAAGCAGAAGAAGACGTAGAACACCACGTTCACGCGGTAACCATCAATGCATCCAGAATGGTACATGAAGACGACCAAGATGATCAGCAAGATCACCTGTGTGACCCGATACTAGATCGACTTAGAACAGTCGCTATGCAAGACAAAAAGTACAAAACTCTCATTGACAACGTCCAGATTGGCTTCCCGTCTTCAAGAGACAAAGCAAACGCTAGTGTCATACCATTCTGGAACATCATAAACGAGCTGTCAGTGGACGACGGGATAGTCCTGTATGGACCTCGTATTGTCGTGCCCAAGTCAGCTCGACGTGAAGTCTTAGCGCGTCTTCATGACTCGCACCAAGGGACCGATAGAACGAAACGCAGGGCGAGACAAAACGTGTACTGGCCTGGCATTAGTAACGATATCGCTACGACAGTTGCAATCAATGCCAAAGACTCCGACCTTCTCAGCAACGCGAACCACTGAGATCAGAACCTCTACCAAACAGGGTGTTTGAAGATGTGTCAGCAGACTTCTTCCACTACGCCGGACGAGATTATCTCGTCTATGTAGATCGACTCTCAGGATGGCCTGTGGTCTTCCATTTCCCAAAGGCTAAGACTACATCCCGCCACACCATCTATGCATGTCGACGTGCATTCGTGGAGCTTGGAGTCCCAGTGCGATTTAGATCTGATGGTGATCCTCAGTTCGCGTCTCGTGAGTTTAACCAGTTCTTAAAACGCTGGGGCGTTCGTCACGCACCATCCACACCACATTACCACCAATCTAACGGACATGCCGAGGCTGCGGTGAAAACAATGAAAAAACTAATTGCATCAACAACAACCGTGAATGGAGATCTGGACGATGAGAATTTCCAGCGAGGACTTCTAGAATACCGCAATACTCCTCGTGCAGGTGGCCTCCCCCTGCACAAATCCTATTTGGACACCCACTGCGATCGGCAGTACCCGCTCACCGACAATCGTTTGCAAGCAAGTGGCAAAATGTGGCGGATAAGCTGAATTCTGGCTGCGGGCAAACACATGCACGGGTCGAAGAGCGTTACAACAGGCAATCCCGTCCTCTACCACAGCTACGCATTGGCGCACAAGTAAGATTGCAAAATCCCCTTACAAAAAGTGGGATAAAGTATGCGTGATCGTCGGGCATGGTATATTCGGGAGAGAACGATATTCGTATCCACAATACTGCGGAAGGTAGCCACGTTGAACGAGACATCCCATCGTCCTCCCACAACGAACTGCGACGTAGCAAACGTCAGAAGATGCCTCCCAGTAAACTGCGACTCTAATAATAATAATAATTCCGTTTTTTAATATAGCGCTTTTTAAGTAGGTAAATACTAATCAAAGCGCTTCACATACTAAAATTACGTGTTGGCTAAATGTTAAAATATAAATTAATTAAATAAATAAGCTAAGATAAAAAAAATACATAAATAAAAATAAATAAATTAGAGTGTAAAAATACAATTTCAAACAATTAAATTAAAAACCAATCAATACTATAAAATAGAAACCAGTGTCATTTAGATGTTGCAGCAATGCTTGCATCAAGGCATGTAGTGCATGCGAAATAGATGGGTTTTAAGTTGTTACCGGAAAGCCGCCAATGTTCCAACCGATCGCACACACTTTGGCAAGCTATTCCACATATGTGAGCCTGTCACTGCAAAGCTGCCCTGTCCGATAGTTCTCTTAGACACTGTCACCGCGAGAAGCGTTGCGTCACTCGCCGATCGCAATGCACGTGTGGGCGCGTTGCGAACTATCGCACAGTTGAGGTAGTTCGGGGTTAAGACATGCAGGATCTTAAATATGTAAGTACATATCTTGAAAGTAATTCTCATTCTGATCGGCAGCCAATGCAGTGATTGCAGAATTGGTGTGATGTGATCGGCTGAGTTTTGTGCTCGTTGAAGTCGGTTGGTCTGTCCATTGTTCAATTCACCGAGTAGAGCATTGCAGTAGTCGAGGCGACTTAGCACAAGACAGCGTACTGCAGCATGGCACGCGTCTCGCATCAGCAGGTGACGAATTCTGCCGATCAGGCGTAGATGGTAGAAGGCCGAAGAATAGTAGCTGGAGACGAGGCGGTCTAACTGCATGTGTCGGTCGAAGTAACAGCCTAGATTTCTCGCTGCATCTGTTGATTGCAAGGTAAGTCCAGGTAGTTCCAAGCTGGGGCTGCCGTAAACACGTAGATTGTGCGGTGACTGCAGCACGATAAACTCAGTTTTATCATTGTTGAGTTTAAGTTGATGAATCAGCATCCAGGATCTAATTTCGGCGATGCACTGGATGAGCAGCTGTTTAGCGTTTTCCAGTTCGTCAGACACCATAGGGTTATAGCTGACATATAGCTGGATGTCATCAACGAATCGGTGGTAAAGCACATTATGTTTCTTGCAGATGTCAGCAATGGGTGTCGTATATGCGTTGAACATCACTGGTCCAAGTACACCGTGGTAGATGGGGATTGCGTTCGAAGAAGACGAACCAATCGTGACACACTGAGATCTGCCGGTCAAGTATGATCTAAACCAGTCAAGTGTCATACCGCCGATGTTGAAACGTGAAACCAGAGTGTTCAACAATTCGTCAATGTTGATTGTATCGAATGCTGCACTCGTGTCAAGAAGAACCAGCATGACACAACGTCCCGTGTCAAGGTTGCGCACGATGTCGTGTTGTACTTTCATCAGCGCTGTTTCTGTAGAATGATGTTGTCTATAAGCCGATTGCATTTCATCAGTCAGCGTATTCGTTGCCATGTGCAGATTCAGGCGTTTGAGGACGACTAGCTCGATCAACTTTCCTATGAAAGCGAGGTTGGAGATGGGACAATAGTTCTCCAGTTCGTTCTGGTCAAGTGAGGCTTTCTTCAGTAACGGTTTTCAGTTCACCAGGAAACACTCCTGTGTTTAGTGACGCATTTACAATGTTGACGAGTGTGGGTAGCGTAACGGTTAATGTAGTTTTAAGTAGCCATGTAGGTAGCACATCGAGTGGACAGCATTTCGTTGGTCTGGACATGATGATCGTTTGCAGCTCTTCAGCATCAGTTGAACAGAGATTGTTTAGACCTTGCAATACAGGTAGAGCAGCAGGCAGGAGTGGCATCACGATAGATTCTGTTGTCACTTTCGCACGCGTAACATCGACGACTTTTTTAATCTTTTCTTCAAAGAACTCGGCAAAGGCATGACACATTGATTCATCGTTCTCGCGATCAGGTAATTTCCGGTCACTGCATTTGGTTAGTGAATGTAACACTTGGAATGTTGTTTTTGCGTCAGCGTTGTTCAGTGCTGCACGGTAGTAGGCGATTTTCGCGTTTCGAACATGATGTTTAACGTTGTTTATTTGCGACAAGTAGATCTGCTTGTCGATTTCGAGTCCGGTTAGGCGCCATTTTCTCTCAAGTGCTCGTCGCTTACGCCTTAAACTCAAGGTTTCGTCATCAAACCATGGCTGGCTTTTCTTTGATCGTCGAGTTCGCGACACAACTGGAGCATGAATGTCGAGTGTGACAGAAACGGAATGTTGATACTGTTGTAGGAGATTGTCGACGCTATCGCTGTTATTGTCATTGTGTGAGGTTAGTGCGGCGTGAAGGTAAGTTTTGAAGATATCCAGGTCTACATGACGGTAGTCACGCCCTCGCCACTTGTTGGTTGGTAGACGTGGCGCGTCTCCTTCAATAGAAAATGTTATTGTGTGGTGATCCGAAAACGTGTTAGGTAGGACAGCAGCGGGAGATGTGAGGATGGTGTCTTCTTTCCGGGAGATAACGGCGTCCAGCGTGTGGCCGGAACGGTGCGTAGGACCAGTCACATGCTGGACTAGTCCTGTCGAAGCCAGAATTTTCGTTATTCGACTTACTCCCGGCGATAATGCGTCGTTGAAGTGAAAATTGAAATCGCCCAATATCAACAGTCGTCCTGGAATGGTCACAAGTGATGTTACGAGATCTTCGAATTCGTCCAGAAAGCCGGATATATTGGAAGATGGTGGCCTGTATATCAATACAAAGTAGTACGATGGCTTGTCACACGACAGTTGTAAAAGCTCGAAGTGGATCGGTGTCACGGCAGGTCTACGTACAACCAGTTTCAGCGAACTTCTGTGCAGAACACCCAGACCACCGCCCCGTTTCAGCGATCGGTTGAGTTTCTTAAACTCGAACCCCGGCAGTGTTAAATAGTTGACGATGTCTTCATGCTCATCTCGCAGCCAGGTCTCTGTGAAGAAGGAGATGTCGGCATCAGCGTCTAGTAACGTCTCGCTCACAACATATACTTTGTTGCAGATAGATCTAGTGTTCAATAAAAACAAGTTTCAGTGATGGCGATGGTGTCCTTGTGCTGATACACTTTAGGTAGCGTGCTCGAGGTACAGGCTTAACGGATGCTGTTGGTTGCGCTGACACAAGTACATGTATCGATCGTTGTTTGCGTGCACCCCCACGACAACCTCGATGGGTGGGCCGATGGAGTGCCACCCCCGCTTCACAAGCAGCTCTCCAGGCAGCATTGTTGAGCCGAATGTGACTGTGACCGCTGGGCCGTAACCGGTACAGGCAGTCTTGGTTCATGGGCGTGTAAACAATGTTCACTTTGTCCGGGTCACACATGACTGATCACCAGCGTGTCAATGTCACACAGGTGCAATCGCAAATGTAAAATGTAAGTCGGTTAAAATAGTAAAAAGTCACAAACACTTGAAAAAACACTTAGTCCAGTGTCCTCTTGGTGTATTCTAAGTCCTCCAATGTTCGGACTTTTAAAAAAAGAGAGGAGGGAATTGGTGCAGTCTCCCCTCAAATAATAGGACCTCCCGTCTCTGACGAGAGACCAGGAGGAAAATCAACATCGCTTAACAGTGATTTGATGGCTCACGCTATTGTGTAACAATTAACAGTTTCTGGTACGTAATAAACAATGTTTGGTTCTGTTGCTATATCTCATTGAGTATAAGCTTTAACAGCTTCTACCATCCTGGCTTCTGCTTCTATATTACAAATAAATTGTATTTGTATTAAATAAAATAATTATGTAGCATTCTGTAGTTTTCTATATCATCCATAGATTATTCCATGGGAATTTTTCATTTTCTGTAAAATATTTTGTACTATAGAATTCTACAGAATCTGTAGTAGACCTATTCGATAGTTTCCTATACCATATTTTACTATGCAATGTACATTTCCATAGAAATCTACACATTTCTGAAGAATTATAACATTTTTCTAAAAACTATAACTTTTATAAGACTTGTTTACTAAGGGAAACTTCGGAAAACAATGTTCGAGCGCAGCAACGGTGTAAAGGGGTCGTACGTCTCAGCGCTGCCAGGTTGAGTTGGTAAATATGCGTGAGCTACAGTTCCTTAAAATTACACCAGATGGCAGCACTGGCATGTTCCAACAGGACACTGGGTGACAGCACTACTAGTTATAAACAATCCAGAAAACAACAGTATATACATGTTACTGACAATAATAAGATGTCGTGGATTCTTTCTTCAATATTCACCAGTGCATAATTAATAAATTTATCGACTTGTGCATGAAAATAAGCCTGTCTGTATGAATAGCTTTTGAAATGGCAAGTATGCGTGCGATTTTCATGAGAGCGTGAGACCGATGTTAAATGTGTGAGACTCACCCCAAATGCGTGGGACTTTGAAGCTCTGCCATCTGATAGTGAGTCAGGTAAAACCTTTGGCATTGCCGAGGCATCGATTTACAGAATTGCTTTCAATTGGTCCACCAGAGGGCACTACCGTAATAGCTGCTTGGGACACTCACAACATCAGAAGAAATTAGGCTGGTGCCAGGTCCACCGAGTGGCGCCACCGAGTGAGAAAGTGTATGACATAATAATTGATGTGTGTAATTATGTATGTTACCTAGTGAATATATGCAAGGGTGCATACAGTGTCCCAGAATAGGGGGTAAACATGAGAACATGATGCATCGACACAATGCATGACATTGTCTAAGTGTTATAATTAGTAATTTTTTTAATTTCTATAGAACTATAAATTAATTATTATGGCTACTTAAGTTTCTATAGAATTCTATAAAATATTCTACAGGATGTTTTGCTAAGGGCTTTTTGGGGGTTCATTATTCTCCTTGACAATTATACAACTATAACATAGCTATTTAAAATCGGTTACAAATTCCTATAATATCCATAACAATGTTATAGATTTATGTAGAATGCTATAGAATATTCTATAGAATCAGGCATGGGTTAATTTCAGTTGTTATTTTTATATTTAAATAACTTAATTCAAATAATTAACACAAATTAATGTAATTAATCAACTTTACTGGAAGAGTTTAATTAATTTTTTTAATTTCAATTAACTTCGTTTTGTTGGGTATTCTGTCACGCATCCTGCGATAATTGTCACTGGCCTGCTGTCAGTAGTTAGAATTAGTTTGGGGATCATAGTGCACACTAGACACAGTCAATGGGTGAATTAACTGTTCAAGTCAATTACCCCTAACAAATTGAAGGGACCATATCATTATATATATTTCTATTTAAAAATTGTATTAATTATTCCACAGAATTCCATAAAAAATTGATGTTGCCACAACAATTCCATATAATTCTGTAGATATAATTCTACAGAATGTTTTGTTATGGGTTTACACACAGCTCAATTCATATAACCGAACACACAATAACATACTTAGACAAAAGGCTGGCAGTTAAAAATTACATGCATTTATTTGTGTTCATACTATTTTATTTCTTAGAAAAATTGCCAACATTAATTTAGCTATATTTTTCTTTCTTACATTAATTGAAGGTTGTCTGTTAATTTTTATTGTTAAATCATGTTATACACTAATACAGTATAAACTATATCGATTATAACATATTTACTGTCCAAATGTGTCCTAATGACACATTTTTGTAGAAATTCAAGTTTCAGAAGGAAAGAGTGTGAGCTTTGCCAATGGTGCCTGCCTGCCTGCCTGCCTGCCTGCCTGCCTGCCTGCCTGCCTGCCTGCCTGCCTGCCTGCCTGCCTGCCTGCCTGCCTGCCTGCCTGCCTGCCTGCCTGCCTGCCTGCCTGCCTGCCTGCCTGCCTGCCTGTATGTATGTGTGTCTGTCGGTCTTGTAGGTATGCGTGCAAGCCAATTAGCGTTGTTTGTAGTTGGTAGATTTTGTGTTTTCTTTATTTCACCCCAGTGGGGTATTAAAAGGTGTTTCTGCTTGTGAAATGTCAAAGACAGGTGGGGGGGGGGGAGATATGACACAGTGGGATTCTCACAACATCAAGAAGAAATCCTGTTTGTTGGAGGAGCTTTAGGATCCTCCTGTTGGAGATAGTTCAATTTTAAGCCATATTTACTTCATTCTGGTGCATGCAGATATGTAAATATAAACATTCTTTAAATCAGGTTATATTGTATATTTGGTTTCAAATTTTGTAAATTTTATTAAACTAGAAATTGTATTTTGATAGTAGATTTTGGCTCAAAATCTGTGATTGTGACATTCTGAATGAGTTTATTTCAAAATACATGAGACATTCAGGCACATATCTGAAAACAAACAAAGGTGAAATAGGGAAGAAAGCAGAAGTCTTTCGACTTATATAAGGTGTGCCTCTCCCTCAAAAAAGACAAAATAAATTCTGTAGTTGAGATGGGAGACCTGACACCTCAATTTTTTTGTATAAATTTGTATCTCTCAGCTTAGTAACAGCCACTGATTGATGCGCTGCATCTCTACATTCTTACAGACATAGTCTTTTTATTTAGAAAAAGCGGATATGAACAATACTCGGTAGTCAGGTTCAACATTTGAAATGCACTTCCAGCTTATTAAGAAACACTTCAGGTGCAAATTGATGATAATGTGCCTTCCATAAAGTATGAACACTATCTCTGTTGCTTCATAATGCCCACATGTACGCCCCTTCTAAAATTACTTTATTTTTTGCATGGTTGTACATTGATTCATTGTTTACAAGTAAAATATAGGTTTGTAAAAGTTATAAAAGCAACAGTACTTTGTTGGTTTTCGATTGTAATGTCGTTGATATCTACCAAAAAACTGGTTGAACAGTTAATGCTTTATCTGTCTTGTATTGATAACTTGACAAGTCAACATTTCAAAATTTGTAACGTAGGGCTCTCCCAAAGACACAACCCCCCTTGCAATGCTTCATCATGCATGAACACAGCCCCTCAGCTATTTAGTAGAAAAAATACTTCAGCTGGGAGGGATCACATCACTATGTGTACCTGTTATTCCTAACCCTGTTGTTTAAAAAGCACAGTGTAAATTAATTAGCCATTTCATAGGAGCAAACTGCAAAATGCATGATCCTGTTAATCGGAGTCTTCTGTATGTAAATGCCTTGCGTGCATCCATGCATGAACTGACGGATCACGTGACCTTACAAAGGTTAAAAAATGAATCGCTATCATGTTAAACATATTTTGATGCAAGCTCGATCAAGATTAAGTTGTACGATATGCATTTCCTAATAAACCTAGTTTTTCAAAATATTTTTTTCCTGAATGAAAGTGGAACAAATTAAAATCTGGCCTACTCAGGCTACTGCGGTAACAGCAAAACATGATAGGGATCACTATAATAAAATGCCATTACGTTTTAAAAAGCTGTTCTATACTCAGATATTAATTATAACTACCTCACCTCGTAAATCAATGTTTGCTAGCTAGCTATAGGCCCTACGCATACAGCACATTTTTAACCTCAATTATGAACCTTTATAAAAGTTACCTAGCTAACTAGCAAACATTGATTTACCAGGTGAGGTAGTTATAATTAATATCTTATATAGTGTATAGGGCATGTGTGCTGTATACGTTATACACTATATACGTTTTAAAATGGTCACATTAATTACTAAATTAGTGGAAACTATTATTTTAATATTGAAAGAACAATCATAACAGTAATCATATTATAGTGATCCAGATCAAATTCAAACGTCCGGCATGATCTGGGATCGGTCATTAATACTATACTTATCCCCGTACGTGCAGGTTACACTTAATAATACTCCGGTATTCGCTGAAACAGCTTGCACTAGCCTGGTCGTGTGTGTTGACAAAGCGTGTACACATGTGCAATGGAGGTGAACGTTACGCTTCGAGCGAGCGCGCTCGACAACAAGACCTCAGCCACACCAACAGACCACGCCCACTCGCGCCGCCGTCAAGCGCCGCCTGGCGGCGGGCGTGCGAGAACGTGCTCAGCGAGCGCAATAACAATGGCGCGACAGAGAGAGGCGCGCAAAGAGTGACAGCGACCAACTTTCACGAACTCTTTCTCGAAGAGGTAAGTCGTTCGCCCAGCGATCACATATTCATGACACTGCGGCGTCATTGTCAAATATTCGTTGATATTTCGGGGGTATGACCCTGTCGTTGTCGCCGAGTTTGGCCTTGCGCGAGCGGCGCTGGCAAGCAGAGACGAGTGGGGCTCGACCGCGCCGGAGTTGCGGGGAAACTTGATCGGTCGATCCCGCCCCCCCCCCTCTCTAACTCGCGTCTCCCGACTTAAAAACTTATGCCGTGGGTCGATTCCCAGAACAGTTTTGCGGTGGTGTATCGCCGCTGGCGATCGAGTTTGCGAAGTTGTTTTTTGTTTCAACACTGGGGGGCGGTGGTCGGCGATGTAAGTGCGCGGTGCCGAGCCGAGTCAAGCTAAAATTGAGGTCGTCCTGACTGCGCGCCGAGCGAAGGCCAGCCGCGCTGTTCACGCCAGCTCGGCAACGCAGATAGCCTATTTATAGCCGGGAGCTAACGACTGCGTCGAGTTTCTGCCGAGCTGCATAGGCGAGTGTACACTCACTCAACTAGTGGGACTCAGTCTCAGTCAGTGGCTGTCATATCCTGGCATTAATTACTTGGACACAAGACAGTCACAGGGCCTTTAAAACCCAACTAACACAAGTACATTATAGCCATTTAGGGTTCCAAATAGTTTTGCTGCACAACAAAAATGCAGCATCCTATTTGCATCATTAACCCTTTTGCAGTTAAAAAAGTCATTTAAAGCGAGATGCCGTCTGCTCTTGTAGAAAAACCTTCCATTGCCACGGAGACATCGGGTGAAATTCATTTTGCCAGATCTTTCTCGGAGTTTCAGTGTTGCTGATGAAATGATTGTATGCATGCATGCGTAATGAAAGCAGTGTTCACCGAAGATTTTATTGTGATGAAATATACTGCTTGTTGTTTATATTTGTATCAATTCATAAACACCAGCCGAAGTAAAGTGGCGAAGATATACACATTATTATTGGTGGTGTGTTGTAAATTTTATAACGAATATACTCTTAAATAATTTTACAATATTTTGGTTGTACAAATAAAAAAATATGTTATCTAAATAAGGACATTGGTTTTGAAAATAAAAAAATTGCAAACTTCTTTTACCATGTAATGTTAATTAAGTACAGGTTAATTTTACTGTGTCAAAACATCAAAAGGAGTGATTGATCTAGATACCTCACTAGTGTTGATGGAAGTGATTGGCCCCAACACATACCCTATTGTTTTTGTTATGAACATCTAACCAACAACAAATATTTCGACAGCCGAAATCGTTGTGCATATTGCATAATGTATGTAAATTGTCAGTCACTTTTTTTGTAAATGTCAAAAGTGTAATTTTGATTATGATCTTTTTCACAAAGTCAAATTTGGCATGACTTATGTTAACTGCCACGTATGTTGAAAGGCAAACTTGTATTTGGGAACTGATAGATCAGTTTAAAAAAGTGGTAAATTTGGTCATATTGGATTTTCATGACCGAAAAAGATTTATAGAGAGGTTGTCTGTTCTGTTATCCTGAATCAACCACAGTTGGAAATTATTAGCGAGTTTCACTGAATCAGCTGTACTCAATGATCAATCCCACTTTGCAATTAATTTATCGAGTAACATAAAACTAAAAGGCCAAAGTGATAAAATTATAATAGCAAGTATGATAAAATACATAAATATTGACCATGTTGTACATACATTTAAACATAATTAAAAATGGTAGTTTAACTCAATGCAACTTTAACACATTGATATTATGACATCCGTGAAACTGTTGTCATTCTGGACGGAGGATAGAGCTTTGGTTCAGCGTCATGCATCAGTGCACATTTCCCCCAAACACTGTTTATTTTGCCAATTACAGGCCACAAAGGTGTTACAATTGCTGAATATAATAATAACTATAAGTACCTTTATTTAGCACCATTAATTTGGACAGTCTTTCAGATCATAATATTATGCACTTGTTTTTAAGACCAATTGATATACATGTAAACGTTTCAAAATGTCACTAACGCTGCTTCCTCAAGTAGTTTACGTTTTTCCCATCACAAATCCGATACTTTAATGTCCAAATATGTACATCAGGCATCTTGCCTTGCAGGGCTGACAATTAGCCTGCATCCAACTGAATTTGTCAATGAAATGCTTTTTGAGAGAGCAATAAAAGTTGACCACATCAACACAGAAACATGCTCATATCGTATCATGTATTTATAAGAAGATTCCAGTTTTGAAAATAACTTGAATTAATTCTTGGGTAGGAATTAAAAACGTTAATGGTTTGTCTGATGATTTCACCAAAACTACGTGTTTGAAAATTGCAGTAACTTGTCATTATGGAGACCATGTACCAGCAGGGATTCCTTTGGACAGCGGAAACGCATTAATGACGCATTGTGCGCTGGAATGCCGCATACTTTTTACAGCATGTGCCCAAAACATGCATACAAAAACATTGTGTTTATCTGAGAAAATTTAGAGGCACTTGTGTAAAAACCGGGTCCACCCACCTCGATTTTGCGATTATAACTATAGTTTGCCTAAATTTTAAATGTCAATGCAATAATTAAATCATTCCACATAATCCCAAGCATATTTACGCTATAAAAATATTGCGTCAGGGCCTCACCCATGGACCTGTCCACCCGTCATTTGGACGGGTAAAATTCAAAAATCTCGTTTTTTGGACGGGTTAAAATTGATTGTGGACGGGTCTGTCGGGCTGGCCCTTCCATACCCGTCCATGTCGTGTTTTTGCACTGGCCAGCCCAGCCCGTCCATGTAATTTTTATGACATCATTGAAACTGCTGCGAAGCCAGTTACAAAATCAATGGAGATTGGTTTTGAAAATCGACCACCCGGATTGCCTGGCCAGCTGCCCGACACACGACAGAAACCAATTAAGGCCTTGACTTGCTAGGGTAGTTGTCACCTAACCGCTAGCGGTGGTTGCTTGAAAAGCAGGCAACACTTGTGTAAACCAAATAATCAGGGCGGGGAGATACAATAAACACTCGTCGATTATGACGAGACTCAATTGGATGGTTTAGTGAACTGTTTGGGTGATGTTACGCAGGCACCAATTGAGTGTATTGCTGTAATTATTAGTGCCTGGGAAGAACCTGCTCTTTCCATTCCCAAACTATTTCCTAGACCTAATTGTAACCGCATCAAAGGCACTGGCGACCACTAACAGACAACAGTGACTATCACAATGTCTAACTAGTATTACCACAGCGACCACTGCGGCTGTTGGATCTGGCCAGATCTGGTGCAAAACTATGACAAACCACCGGGCACGCCACCCTTACATCGTTCAGTATCATTGGAACGACGACATAACATTATTTACAATGGTATAAAGTTTTTAGAAGTATTTCTTTATTTGACGAACTTGTCGTCCGTGATTTAGCGAAAATGCGCACCAAGAAAGATGCATCGCGAATGAACGGTTTTCGCAAAAACAGGTCACTGCAAATCGAAAACCCACACTTGTAATCATATTTGGATCGTATGGTTTTTAATCAACCAATGAGGAGATGTGTTAGTGTTCGGATTTTCCGTAATCATTATGGAAATTCACCTCAGATTACGGCATTATGGAAACTGCCGCCGTATTATGGGAATACAAATATCCAACTACAGAAAATGATTCACATTAAAGAATTGCTCAGTATCTAAATACTGCTGCTCAGATGCCCTGAAGAAAATGTAATCATTCACTTGTGGCAATTTATCAACAAATATTTAGTCTTCTACAAAATCAGTATGGTGATGTCATCCAAAGCTGTGCCTGTGTACAATGTTACAACTTTGACTGCCAGCAGCCAGCTGATGACTGCTGTGATAGTGGGCATATTATTATTATATCTGCATCTGTCAGTCAACAGCAATTACAGCAGCTAAAATATCAGTGTCATTAATGCGCGTCTAGACATTAATACAATTTACAGGTGTAGAATTATATAATGAAATAAATAAATTCAGATGATGTTAGTTTAACCATTAAATTACATTAAATAGATATGGTTTTCTGAAAGTTATGAATATAATTATAAAATGTCTTCTAAGAATATAAAATGAATATTATAATTGTTGTAATGGCAATATAAAACTAGCATAGTTTTATTTAAAGGTTTTCATTTGAATATACAACAATTTAACTTTGTCATTGACTGTTAGTAATAATTATAATGTTACCTGCTGTGTGTTGTAAATTTTGAAGCTCGTTTGATGATTATTGGCTATTCACTGGCACTGTCTTTCCCTCAGTGATGCTCTACAGACGTAAACACTTGGGCATGTCTGGCCATGCAGGCACTTTGACAGCTGTAATTAACACAATGTAACTTATTGGATGTTGCTAGACAAGCATCTCTTTGAAGTCCTAACCTATGACCTTAACTGCTGACAGGAGTTACAGTGTAGCAACTCAATAATTATGTTGAAACAAAGTATATCTACTTTTGATGATTACATTAGTAACTTCCTAGATTCCTAGACACTTAAACAGGCTAGGCTTGTCACTGTATCCATCTTCACGCACCAGGGATCGGTGCTACTGATTCCGTCAGTGCCATCCAGCAGTACCCCCTGGCTGATCGCTTTGCGAAACTCTGAATTTAAGCTCAGCCTATGAAATCGCTCACTAGATCAGTGGTTGGCGGCAGGTCAGGTGGTCATAATAAAACTAATTTCAACCAACCATGGTTCGTGTTACATGCAATGTTTAGGAAGTAGAAACAATTATTTGAATACACAATACCGCTCAGTTGCTCATGCTAATGGGCGAATTATATATTGGGATTCCCAGAAGTCATTTATCCGTCTTCAAATTGGGGCGGGTATTTGCGCTGTTCTCATGGGTGATGCAGTCGCGACTGGCGAAGTCAATTACTAGTTTGACTCAGCTAACTTCCGCACTTCGCGTAGGAGATCAGCCAGGGCTAGTTTTGCATGGCAAACAGCCCTGGCTTGCGAGGATGACTATCTATTTCAGAGAAAGGTTTGATTGGCAACCTTGTGGACTGGGGAGTGACACGGGATGCGATGGGGGGTGGATCAGTACGGACATTTTTTTTTTCAGGTAGGCAGCCCTAACTGTTTGTTACACGAAGTCGATGCTGTCAGAGAAACGAAAGTTGTGATCAGTTGAAGTGTAAACGTGTCGGTTTACCTATGTTATCGCCTGATAATTGAACATGATTTACAAGTGCAGAAACTAGATTTTGTTCGACGATGTCGCATGATTTTTTAACATTGCGATAATCAGCCAGCAGTGGAGCCTGCCGGCTGACGAGCGGCAATTAGATTTAGTTACATCTGCGATATTTTTAGCGCGTTACCATGGCGAGTCCCACTCGTCGCAAGTTATTTGGACGCCCGTTGGGTGGTCTAAGGCATGGAATTAAATTAATTAATGTTTTGACTGATTTATAGTTTAACAATTGAAACATTCACAGCAACACGAATACACAATGTTTTAATTAATAACTGTGACTTAGTATGGCCATTATATGGCGACTTATTAAAAAAAATATTTGTCAATCTAATATTTTGTTTTCTAAATTTAAAAAAAATCGAACTCATATTTCTAATATTATGATATGGTACTTGTATAACAAAAAAAGAATGCTTTAAAATTCCAAATATTACCTTCCACAGTCCATTATACCTTGTATACAATTTGTATACACACATTTTAATTGTATATAAAAATTGGGATTCCAAATTAAATATGTTTGCTAATTTGTTACAGTTTTGTTAGTAATTTTTGCAAATTGTGGCAAATAAATGTGTTCTAATAAAACCACTTATATGTGCCATGTGAATCACATGCTTTGAACAAAAATTACATACAAATTGGGAATTCTCATCAATATGTTCGATCGCGCATCCGGTTGCATACCCGACCGTGCTTCGTAGCATGTCGGAACAAATTTGGACTGGCAAAAATGTTATCCTGGGTGAGGCCCTGTATTGCGTCTTAGTGCATTTTTAGTTCCAACTAGCACTCTGGTTTGGTTTGGGAGTTATTTAAATCACATCTTACATTGATGACTGGACATTGAGAACAGTCTAATGATTCTAATCAATACCCTTGTGCGTTGCCTATACCTTGCCTATTGTTGACATTGTTTAAAAGCCTTAGACGTGCACCATGAACAGCATTTGTTGCCAACGACACCATATTAACGCCCATCGTCAACTTTCAAGTCTTGCCGAACAAAGTGCAATCCGTTTACATCTATGCAAATAATATCCATCCATATATGTACATTATATGCACTTTTAAAATGAATGTATGTTTGCTAAATTTTACAATTTCAGTTCATTAGTATCAAAAAACAAACATTTAAACATTTAAAAGCATGTTTATAAATCATGCCTCCATCACCAAGGCTCACAAACAGTACATTCATTAAAAATGCCCCTTCACCTTGGGTCATAAACTTTGGAAAAAAGACAATGCTATGTTCTAGTCTTACATGTAATAGTCTTACTCTATAGTATAATTTAATTGGGCGATTTTCTCACAATTTATAATCAAATTTCCCCTCAAAAGACTGCACCAACGCAGTCTCAACCACAGACTGAGTGAGTCTATTCCATACATCTGTTCATCGGTGCATCAATGAGATTTTAGTCCTTTGGGCTGACTTATGCCATCACTCTGCGTCCACTGTGCGCCGTTAGCTGCCATCATATCTCAGAAATCATTCAGCAACTTTTTCTCTAATTTTGCACAGACATATCTTAGAGAGTTGCCACGAGAAATCAGTATTTGATTGAGTCATTCTAAGGGCCCCCAGGTGCCCCAAAAATGCAAAATTTTCCTGCTATTTCTCTACTGGTGTAAGCCTCCTGCAGCCACTGATCTCTGTTTATAACTGGATAGTGGACTTTGCCCTGATCACTGGGGTGGCTGTGTGGAGGGCCAGCTATAAATCTGTGTATTGGACTAGCCTTGGCTCACTGCCTGCCATTGTCCCAGTATCAAATGGAATGTCTCCATGTGGGCTGTAACTGTAATGTGTAATGGGAATCCCTACTGCACAGGCAGAACATGAGAAACTTTAAAACAGCAATAGACATGATTATAAATGCAATATAACGATATGATCTAAGATTAAAATAAAATAACTTATAGGTATACTCGAAAAGGTTAAAGATTATTTGGCCAAAATTATAAGGCATATTATTCAAATGTTTTACTATACATGTTGCAGCTATTACTTCACTCCAGTTCAATCAGTATTATGTCATTAATTGCTACTGTTTTTAAGTCAAAATGTATGCTGTGTAAATGTACCTTGTGAACAAATAAAGTTTTATCATAGTTCATCTCTTCTTTCCATTCTGAGGGAGAGTTTTAGGGGCAAAATGAAAACAGAAACTGTGTGCACATTTTCTTAAACAACCTTTAACTGTGCTACATGCGAGATTGCAGCTCACCATCTCTCCTGCTAGGTTTCTACAACCACTGGAAATCGGCCTAAATAGCAAAGGATAACATTCTACATTATTTTTAATAACACATTAACCAATATATACAATCTTCACGAAATGATCTACTCGAATATTTTATTTCCTGGTGTATCTTCATTGGCATGCATATAGTTTCCACTAAATATGTCAACATTTTACTGTGATTACTATGATTCACCAAAAAACATTTCATTAATAATTACAAACTCACGATATAGTCCGAAGGACTTCAGGGCCTCTTGGCCCGTTTTTTTAAAGTTTAATCAACATTGTTCTTTGAATATTTTTAGGTGGCATTCTCTCGTATGTTTATCGTTGTCCCTCAAAGTCACAAACTGCTGCATCGTATTTCTCAGTTAGAACCTCCCTATCTGTGCAGCAGTAGACTGGTAGCATGACCAGTCCACGAAAAATTAATCTAGATTTGTAACATTACAGATTTTGAAGACATTTTAAAAATTTTAATCACCTGATTTTAGGCACATAAAATGTCGAAAAGGCACATAGTTCTATACCTGATGTGCCCAAAGGGCATATGCATGTATTTTTCCAGATCGATCCCTATACCGGGTAGGCTTATTTTTTCACAAAATAGATTTGAAACGAGATGGGCGGAAAAGTTGAATTGAGGAGCCACCTTTAAGTTGTGCGTGGGTTAAACAACCTTGTATGTAGGTATTTTGAGATCATCCCTGAATGGTTAGAATTATGGAAATTGTGCGAACCTGCTACTCTTGGTGGATCTTTGGCACGTTCGACTGCACCGTGTTTTCTCATCGATTGTTTCTTTTTTACCTAAGCACAGAATCTCTCATTCTATGATTCTAATCAACTGAAGGTTACATCTACGACGTGGCATAAGATGAGTAATAAATGGTTTTAGTTCAGATGGAAGGTTATTACAGGTCTGTTTTTTACGTATATTAAGACATTTAAAGTAACATCACGTAATTAAGAGTTATGATCTAATGTGTAAATGGAGAATATCAAGACTGTCGACTGTGAGTGATTGAATATTGATAGTTCAGCGAAAACATTTATAGTTGCGGTATGTATGCGATAGCTTCATATAATACAAATTATTGTGTAAATTATTTGTTAGTAATGTCAACCATTCATGAGAGGATAACATCAAACTATGGTGCATCGCTGCCTTAATATTTGAGGGGAAACGAGGAGTTGCGATGCAATGTTGCATATGCCGCATCGTGAAGTTTCCAAAGGCGGCACATGTATGTACACGAATGGCTGCACAGTGTGATAAGTTGACTATTAGCGGGCGTGATCGCGGCGGGCTATGGCCACCCATAGTTGCGAACCAACAGCAGCTGCTGACTGACACGTTTACGAAGGTGGCAGTATCCAGTTGCTATGGCAACTGCGCTATCAATGAGCCACCTGGCGCTACAGGATGTGGCATTTTTGGTAAATAACTCCCCCCACTAATCATGCATGCTCTTTATTTTTAGCAGTAATGACATATAAAGCAGCTTAATAGAATGTTGGTTGAACGGGTTTCCTACACGGTGGCCCTATTGTGGTGCCCAGATAATTTAATATAATATTTTTATTTCCAGTGATACGTTTGCTTATTATTATGCGGGATGACTTTGGGAAGTTTCCGTTGAAAGTTATCCTTGATTTGGTTGAAGTTCGAGCACGTGCTTCAGATGTTGGCTGTATCATTGCAGACACACTTGAATTTGATGCAGAATATTGTTTAATATTGACTGCACAAAAGTTGCAATACTGCCAAGCGTTTCATCCACACACGTATGATATTAATGGTATCATTCTGCTGTACACATAAACTCTGCTTTCATGGGGCTGAAAAAATTAGAGGATATAATTTATAATTATGAATAGACTGGTTACCTCCCACTGATATACATGTATACAAGTGGTTGTCTGCTGTATGAGTTCAATTTATCGATGACGTTGTGTTAAATATGCTAACTCTGGTCTCGTATGTAGGTCGCTGTACGTCGCAGGTGTTAAATATGATATTTACATATTGTGTAGTTGCCATTAAAAAAATAGTTTTTAGCGAGCTACCTTTGTGGGGAGATATTTGACGGGATTGGGAAGGGAGTGGTGAGCAAGAGATGGGGAAGTGGGTGGTGGAAACAGCAGAAGGGGATCAATGAGGGAAAATGGGAAAAGCAATCGAGGCCAATCTCATCCCGGACTTCAGGATCACAGAGGAAGTAAATATTGTTCTAGTTTAAGTTGCCTTTGTGTAACCGAGTGGATTCTAGCAATGCATCACAGCCTGTTATGTAGCAGGGGTACAAAGTTCAGTTCCACTTTGGCTACGTGCGCCAAAGTTCTGAAATTCCACAGCATGATGTCCTCACAGCAGTTCCGTCAACAACCATATTACCTTGTGTTGCAGTTTGTTGATTTTCAGTTGAATTTTAACTTAAGTATTTAAGTGCATCTCCCTCTCCGAGGTTCGCTATGTCCATTCGTTGCCAATTTCTATGTCCATTCATTGCCACTGTTTAGTCCTTTCGTTGCCACTTTCTATGGCTATTCGTTGTCACTTTCTATGGCCATTCATTGCCACTTTCTATGGCCATTCATTGCCATGTTCTATAGCCATTCATTGTCACTTTCTATGGCCATTTGTTGCCACTTTCTATGGCCATTCGTTGCCACTTTCTATGTCCTTTCGTTGCCACTTTCTATGGCCATTCGTTGCCACTTTCTATGGCCATTCGTTGCCATTTTCTATGTCCATTTGTTGCCACTTTCTATGCCCATTCGCATCATTGGACCATTTGCCATCGACCTACCCATTAGTGATGTATTTCAGAAAGTAAAACAATAGGTTTTGGGAGTGATTTACGTAGATGTTTTCATTGATTTGATGACATAAACCAACCACTCGTACTCTTTAGCTGATCATATACATGCATCGTACATAAATGATAAACGCACACAATATTTTTTTCTGATGTTAGCAACTGTCTGTATGTTACTTGTCATCTGAAATGCCAGATATTTAGAATTAATAAATACAACATTGAGGGTACATCCATGTGTATGTCAAATATATTGCAGCTTTGGTACATATCCAGTCTGTTTCAGGGGTTCTCAGCCTGGCATATGTGTACCCCCGGGGGTCTATGTAAGATGTTTTCTAGGGGGTACTGGGAAAGGTGGCTGAAGTACAGGTCAAGTTCAATAATTTAACCTCTTTGTGTAGTGTGTGAATGAAGAATGACGCTGCAAATATTCATTCTTTCACTGTTGTTAATCTTTTTAATGTCGGATGCTTCAAAATTACAATGGACAAAACTATATTCTGCACCGTTTCCCCCAAAGAAATGATGCAAGATATTGTTGTATTGAAGGTATGACTGTGTATATTAGAATTTACATAAATATGGGAGGAAACCATCATAACCATGACATTTTTTATACATACACAGAAACACTGCCAGAACGCAGTTACCTGGAATAATCGTAAATTACAATTGTTATCAGGTAAATTTGGCACCGTTTTTCACATTAACGTAAGTTACGTAAAACGTCTCCAATTGATTGGCGTTTCTCGGAACAATCGCAGAAAATACGAACGGCGTTGTGAACTACTGATTTACATCCATGTAACGTATGGTATTTTGGGTTCATACCATGTACATTAAAATGCTAAAACCGGTAAGAATACTTGACCAACGGCTAAGGATCGTAGATTAAAACCTGAACGTCTTATGCCCGAGATATATACTGTGTAGGAGAAAACTGTAACATACCCCCTCCACCCGCACGCACGCACACACACACACCTGCTAGCTAGCTCGATTATAGTGAAATTTACAGTGTTAAAAATATTTTTGGATATAGCACTTTATAATATGTATATATATAGTATTATTACTTTTATTTAAGCAGTTATATTAAGTGGATTGTGCAGTTATGTTTCCAGAAGTCGTGAGCTCCAGGCGTACAGGTTACCAGAGTACTACAGTAATGCTGGTAACTTGTTCAAAGCTCCCAGATTCAACCCTATCACGTGGGGACTGGAACCAATTGATGGTGCAAACTGGATCAGTTTTAATTTGTGTCTCTGCCAGACGCATTCAATATTTAGACAAGTACAACATTGGTTCTCATTGCGTGAGAAAGTGGCCGTAGTCTATGACATTTCACTTTCACAACAGTTTTCTAAAGGTTGTGGCCAGCCTGTTTACTTGGTTGTCAGTGAATGAGTGGTCTATATTTAGTGGCACCCCCTAATGGATGAGTTCAGTGGGGTAGGGTGGAAAACAGCAGGGGTCAGGATGGGCTTCCTCCAGCAGGGTTTAATCTCCACCCCAATCTGGACACCTGGAATAATCTCCAGTTGGTTTCCTCTAGGCTTTGCATGTTGTGTAATTCCAGTGGGCAGAGTGGACAGCTGGTCCCAAAGGGGGAGACCTCATTTCCTGGGGGGAAGGGGGGCAGTGAAAGACTTCACTCCTAGGAACACAATTTATTTTCTGTTAATTAATTGTTGGTAATGCCTTTTTGGAAGGCTGTCACTTTACAATAAAAGCTTTGTAGTAAATATAAAATAAAGTCCATAGAATGTTCTCCTGACCATCCTGCTTGTAAACCTATCACCCTCGAGGGAATGTTTCCGTGATTCCTTTCCTGTGCAGTGTCATGCATCTAGATGTGCATTTGTTTTGAACAGTGCTTCTCTGGTGTATAAAGTCAAGAGTTTGTCTTTTGTAGGTTTCATTCGTTTGTTCGTAATATCATCCTTGAACATGCCTGTATGCGATATCCACAAAAGCGTATTACGAATGCTTCACGAGAAGTCATACAATCGTTTTTATTGTAAAATCGTGGTATTCAGTAGTACATATCCAAATATTTGTCAACGAAGAAGAAACAATGTTTTAATTCAACAGTTCACTGTTTAAAAAATTCGCTGAGCGTTTCAATATGTGTAGGTTTTATTTAAATGGCTGCAATCCAACGGAGGCTGTAACTAGTCTTTGTTAAACATGATCAAGTTACACATGGTCACCTGCAAAGCCACCCTTGTCTGATTTGAAGTACTCACAATGACACGTTGGGTGGGGCCGTTCAGTGGTAAATGTAACATATGGCCAAAAGTGTGGCCACAGGACTCTCTGGACCTAAGGGATCATCTCAGAAGTGTGGCTACAGGGCTCTCTGGACCTAAGGGATCATCTCAGAATGTCAATGTCTGATATCATTAAAATTCTTTCATCTGGCCCCAGCCTCCCTCCCTCAGACGAAAGTTCGGAAACATTGATACGATGGTATCAAAATAGTAACATTATCAGTCTGAAGCGTAAAATATCAATGTGTGAGAGAAGAAAACTGCCGCTGATCAGATTATGAACGTTTTTGTTGATATAATTATATAGACTTAAAGTCGTATTGTTGTTATTCTATTTGTTTTCTTCATCGCCTTACGGAAAAATACAGACTCGTCTTTTTTAACAATACAGCCTCATCTCACATCAGACGCAACAATAGTAATGAGAAATAAGTAATAAAAACATTATGTTTTTTTTATCGGGGTAACGAGATCCAGTGTGTAGAACTACATTGGCATACTTTGTGGCAATAAGTTATTTTTTAATGGTGTGATGATTCTGAGAAATTTTCTTCTGTCATTTTACTCTGAAGAACAGCTTATTATCAGTGTTACAAGCTCAAGAAACGCCAAAGATACAAATATAACTTTGTGACAATAGCCTGAGAACAGGTGGTTGAAAATAAAGAGTGTGTAGAAATGGGTTATTGAACTGTTATTGATGTAGCTTTAGTTAATTATGTTGCTGACGTGAATCAGGCAAGACAGTCGGGAAAATAACAGACCTCAATTAGACTGCCAGTTCCTTGAATTCATTTGAAGTGATGCTTGATTCGGATAATCTGAATATCTTTTTTGCTATGTTTCATTCGTATCAATCATTTGTTTTCCAACTCCCTTTGATTTGTGCAGCATTATAGTTGTTTAGCCTAGTTGAAACGCACACCATTTAGTTCTCATTCTATAGACGGTGATGTGAACTCAATGCATTTTTTTCGTAGCCACCGCATTTATAGGATTAAATAGCCCTATGCGTACAGAAAACCTTACGAATAGGACATCATTGTGCAAAATTCTTTGATTAAAACCTACTCTCTATCAATGCTTAAACCATGTCTAGTTCCACTTTCGAGTAAATCAACTGATGTTTCTTCAAATGTTGGCAACAGTGAAGTGAAGATGGGATTATACGGCGTTCCAATACAGTTCTATTCATGCATCATAATTCCGAGTTCATGACCCCTGTGTGACTCGATTTACCTGTGGTGAAGTTGAAAATTTAAACGCCTAAGTTGACAACTGGTAAATTACCGTGAACCTGTATTCAAGTAAACATGAGCACTTCTCAACATGGCATTATAGACGTCATAAAAATCATTGGCCACCTTTCTTATACAAGGTCATAAGAAGACGCAGTGTCTTAAATACAGTCAACAGTTGAGAAAGAGAAACGCTTGTACTAATGTTGTGATGCGGCAGTGCCTGATAAAAAGAATTTCTACTGGTGAATAACTAGACATCTTCACCGCAATGATATGGCAGTTTGACATGAGGTGGACTTTGGACATTTCATGTGACACATTGCCAAGGCCTCTGGTGGAATTGGATCTTTGACCTGTGTCAGCCGCTCTGTCTACGCATAATGCATGATTCACAGCATCACTCAGAGGTCACAGAAGTTCTGGTAAATAATATTCTGTGGTTTTAATTTGAATCATCCTAGCTGAAACAGAAATAATATAATTCCCTGTCATTTTTATTGAACAGAGTTATCTAAACCGACACCACTTCTAAATAACTTGACTTGTACACAACATTTCACATGATGTAAACTTGTTCTAATCTTCCCCAGATATTCAGGCCAGATAATATTGCCTTTGGCAGACTTGTTTCGGGAATGTGTGTCATATGACCACAGTAAAGACGGACTGGTCGGAGCTCCTTGCTGACATCTCGGTTCCGGCAGGTTTCGTCCAATGTCTTGTATAACTCATAATGAATGTGTCCGTGTTTGATGGTGTACTGTTTTCGTTGCACATTTGTTTGTGCTGGTTTGTTGTGCGATTGCACAAATCGTCAGCCCGATATTGCTATTAGGAGCACGTGTCGCACCAACGTGACATCTTGGTGATAATTGGATGAGTAAAGTCGATGATTGGTTGAGACGGTCTCAATGCAAAAATCTCAAACAATACCGATTAATAGAATAGTATGATAAGCTGCTAAGAAATGTTTATCCATGCAAATTTACTATTTGTTATCGGTGTCTCATAGTAAATGTTACAGGTAGCAAAATGATGCATACAATGGTGTTATCGCTCACTTAATCGGTGTTGAGCACTAGAATCGATGTAAGCATAATAGTTTGTTTCTGACGGACAATTCCCGCGTGCACGCCGAAACCCACGTCTGGTGCAATGGTGCTGCAGGAATGAATACGCATAGAATTCGATTGTAAACCCGCAGCAACATGTGACTGTTGCAGCATGGCTGCAGCAAAATCACTGCTGTTTGAGCAAGAGATCAAGGCTGAATAAGCTGTCAACATGAAGGACAATGGAAACACCAGGAACATTGATTACCCAATACATTGCGTTGTATTATGTAACAGCTAGCCATGGTGATATCTCTACGAAACCGTATTGCGAATGTTTAACGGAAAGTTGTACATTTGTTTTTATTGTAAAGTCATGTTATATAGTATAAACTATTTATTATACTGCCTAAATATGTGTTAACGAAGAGGAACTAACTTTTAAATTAAACAGTTCACTGTTTACAAAAATCGCGGTGCTCTCACTCAAATCCCTGAATACTGAGCACAGATAATTTGAGGAGTGTGATGACATGTTGCACGTATACATCTCATTAGAATTCAGACCTGAGGCCGCACCTTTAAAAGTTGCGTGTTGCCATGAAAACAAATCGTTTCCTCCCGAAACACCAAATTTCAACAACAAAAACTGGTTTGTTAAAACAGATTTGAGTGGTCAGTAATGAGTATGTTAGAAAAGTTTATTGTGTATAACGTGATTTTATGATAGAAACCTCCCTTTAATGTGGGATCTCAGAACGAGACGCAGTTCAATAGATTCAGAAGATAATTATCTTTTTCTGGAGGATAATGTGTGATTGTTTGTGATATAAGGCCGCAAATCCGTCCGCGATTTGGGACACCGGACGTAGATTTACGACACCACAAAGTATCCATAATGCTATTATAGTTAGTTAAAAGTCATCTCATGCAGTCTATAACAATATCTAGTAACAATCAAATTAACATTTTGCAAGTTACGTAAGCCATACCCAAAGTTCTCATCAGTAGATGGTTTACATAGGTTGGAACGATCGTAGAAATCATGCATAATATTACAAACGACCAATCATAGCTATGTAATCTTCGTCAGATGTACATGCGAGATCCATGGCAGTTGTAGCGAACTCGTTGTTGAACAAGAACAGCATGTTTACATCTATACAAAAAGTGTAAATATACATTAAAAAGTGAATAAGTTAATTTGTTATTATATAGCGCGAATAACACAGTGTGTTGACGAGACTTGAGTGTTGTTCATTGGTTCCAGCTGTTATCCACACTCGTAACATATACACATCGTGTGTTGTTCCCGTAGTAATTAATATACATAGTGATACACAATCAAGTTTGTGATTTGGTGTTTGTTGATCCATCAGCGAGTATAGTGTCCGTTTTGCCACAATATCCTCTGCTGTGCCTGATCTGGTGGTTCAACGATCTCCCCCATTAATATCACTGAATGCTAAGCGTGGGTTCTGTTAATGGTTTATAGCGCTCTGGTGTGTGCATGCTTGCAGACACGACAGATGCGAGTGTGAAGACACTTTCACGTCATTAGAAGTTGTTTAGACAGTTTCGCATGTTGCCTTCTCCATGTGTCATGACTTTGGTCATGTGATCTCAGCCGTTCCGGTTCTTGCTGGCTGCGAATAGGAAGACTAAGTAAAAAAGTAAGTTCTTACGTATAGCGCAGTATCCAGCCCTTAGGACTGCTCAAAGTGCTTTACTCCCTGTTTAATTGAACACCATCTCGACTTCTCTGGGAAGCATTCAGTCATGCTGCAATTAATGCGCAAAGGGTTTTCTTACACAAATATCTACCACTGTCTATTGCCAGGTACTCATTTATACAGCTGAGTGAGCTAAAGCTTGCAACATCACTACGAACTTGCCCAAGATTCGCCACGGCAACACAGGATTTTAACCTGGGTTTTCTCAATGAAGAGTCCAAAGCTTTAGCCACTGCCCCACTGGGCTCCAGAATGAGATGTTTTGGAAGATAATGCACCATTCTTGACAATACTGATACAGTATGAAGCAGCCAATTTTGTTGCAATTTGGGACATGTGTCATAGATTTACGACACCACTAAGTATCCATAATACTATAATTTGTTTAATTTCTGTGAACAATCAAATTAACATTTTGCAAGCTACGTAAACCATCCCCAAAGTTGTGATCAGTAGATAGCTTACATAGGTTGGAACGATCGTAGGAAATCTTATACATATGAATATTAAAATATGCTTTTTCTAGATGTCCAATGTTATTTGCGATCATTTCCACCACTCACAGTGAACCATGTTGATTTTGAGGAGAAATAAACTTTGAACCCTGAAACTGTGATGGCATGTATAGAAAGACGCAGGCTGACTTCCCGTGGATTGTTATCCAGTGCAGTTGGTGGTGTCATTTGAGTTCAGAGGTCATCCTCACTGGGGAGCGGCTGCATAGGCTTGTGCTGTAGCTGATGCCTTTGATGTCTATACCTACTGGTTAAAGCATCTTGCATATCAACATACATGTATGCCATTGTTCCTTTTCAATTCAAGTTTCCACACTAATAAGCGTGTTATAACATAACATTAACCTTCCCTAGGACAATCTGAACATTTATCGCAGTCAGCATTCATAGAAGTCTGCCGGTTGCGATCAGCCAACTAGACCACTGACGCCCCCAAACAAGAGGAAGTGTCCATCAGCAATCCATATTTGATAAGGTATTAAGATTTCAGTGCGACTGATTATTTTGTTGATAAGTTATCGGTTGGCTGTAATGACTGTTATTTCTGCTGATGTTTTTGTGGGAGTGCCTTTGATTATGCACAAGTTTGCACCGCTCAGCAGTATGCAAAAATGATGTTAATGTGTCCTGTTTCTAGGGCGGTCATTGTAGAGCGTATAGCGATGTGGTCTCGTATATCAACCCAGGGTTTTTTAAGCTTTTTATACGGACATTTCACACATGTGAAGTCTTGCTCTGCTCATTTGACTACGGGATAGATGTGTAATTTTCCCCTGACAACAACAATTTAAAAACCCCGCTTTTGCCTATGCAACATTCCACACTACTTGTTCGGGTTTAGCCTATAAACAGCATGTACCCTTTGTCTGATAGCTTGCACTGCATACTGGGGTAATTATGTAACACATATTTTTATTTGTTGCAAAAGTGCATGGAATAACTGTTATGCACCTAAGCAGATACTTTCGGTCGATCGAATCTTTATAAATTATGTCTTTGTGAAATATCAAAGAATCGCGACTTAATTGTGCATAGACGCATATCTCGTTTCGACTCGTTCAGACTCCCCATGGAGTTGTAAAGTTGCTACAATAGTTTACCCAGTGTCATTATATAGTACATGCTTTACAGCTTGCCACACTGTTGGGCCACACTGTTCGGTTGGAGGCACAGTTGTGCCTTTTATGTGGGAACAAGTTCCGTTTGCCTTGAGTGCACCTGGCAGCTCGGAGCATCCTTGGCACTACACAGCACTGCGCCGCGCAAATGTCATCACACTAATCCTCAAAGCCATAACTACAGCCAGCTGGCATCGAAAACCATGATGGAGGAGTGCATGTTGGTGGCGAGAGTTTCACAGCACGGTCGTCATCAGCAATCCGTTGTAGCGAGGATGAGTTTTCCATGAATTGTCGGTGTCATTTGGTGTGTGTTCGTAAATTACTTATGTGTCTCTTTGCTTGGCACAGTTTCCTAGAATGAGAACACGAATAAAGAGGATGTGTAAAGAGTGGTTTTTGTAGCTCTAATCATTCTAGTCTCACGCTTTTTTGCTAAGTTTGTTAGTCCATTGGATCCAATAACATTGTGCCGTTTTGAGTAATCAACCGCCATTTAGTACAGCATGGTAGACTTTATGGAAACCGCATCGGTGAGCGCAGCAAATACACTGCTGGCTTGTGTATTATGTGAATTTGTATTTGAATGTTGAGCATTTAAATGCGCATTCAAATGAAGCTGTGAAATTGTCTTTGATGCATTTCATTGCGACGCCAAAACATTTGCTTTTGAAAGTGATCCTGACAAATGGCATTTGTATTTACATTTTAATAAATTGAATCACTTGCACTCAAATGCATTGACATGCATTTGTTTTTGAAAACAAGCAACATGCGACATTGTCTCTTTCTATCTGAACCATGTTGAAGACTTGATGTTGACTGCGATTCGAGATGTTGGCCAAGTAGGTCGCATAAACATATCAAAGGGTTTTAAACATTTCAAGTCCTCATTACACCCCCTACGTAAAACGAAACTTTCTAAAACTGGTTTCAGGTCGTCCAAAGATAAACAGATGCCTGCTTTGTTTAGTAGTGTCCTGCCTGTGTGCTGCCAGTGTAGCACAGCATGAGGGTGCTGCACTGTTCAGTTCAACTCAAAGTGAGCCATGGAAGTTGGAACAAGTCAAGTCAAGCTCTAACAGACTTGACACAGTCCCCTACTGTTCTTATCAGGTCATTTATAAGCCCAATTTTGTTCTTTAAAATCGATTTTGCCAATTAACAGCGATCTTGTATAATGACGACTGTCTACACTAGGGTGCGCCAGTGTCCACTTGGACATTTTCGCTGGCATATCACGGAAATAGTGTCCTCTGTGGTATGGCAGCTTTGCATTTTTTTTAAACGGTCCTTATATTTAACAACTGTTTAATGACAGATTGTCCTTAAATGAGCACATTCTCTGGGTGTGGCAGTTGCTTTGCAGTATCGTTAAATAGGTCACAGTATCCACCTGAGTAAACAGTGTTTGTACCCAAAGCATGTCTTGCCATTGCAGCCATACGTAATATGTAGACCTGGGACCATTTCACGGGGCATTCTTGCTTTTAAGAATCTTTTACGAAGGATTCCACTTTTTGTAGTTATGTACAATCGTTCGCAGCACTCTTAGGGTTCATCCCAGAATGTCGATGTTTGATATCAGACGAAATTACATTTATCTGGCCTCGGCATTGATGCTGTATATTGTGATATCAACATATATACATTAACAGTATCGGTCCGAAGTATAGAATATCGACGTCCGACACGAGACGAAACTACGTCTCCCCAAACGAAAGTAATCTTGTCTGATATCGGACATCGACCTTCTGAGATGATCCCTTAGTACTGTATCATCTAGAATTGTTCGAAGTTATATAATCTACGTCAAACGTCCCCATATAAACGTATGTGCAGTACGAACGCTTCGTGAAATCAGCCTATGTTAGTTGAGTTTCACATAAGATCAGGCTGTCGCATCTTGTAGAACGCAGGGTCCAGGATGTGGTGCACTTTACTATTACTGATTACGGATTTCGTCAGTATTATTCTGTATAATAATGTTTTCAGTCTGTTACATTGTAACCTTGGAACATCATGATGTTGTCTTACATAGCGAGCTTTGAAATTAAACAAAATAGTGGTCTCTAAATCTTGATAAAACGGTAGAAATTAATCCAAGTCTGTTTAAGCTAAGAGCAATGACATGCACAGGACAGGAAACCCCGATAGGTTTTGAGAGAGGTGGCTGTGGGTGCCTTTGGTACAACTTTTGCAAAGGTGGAAATTGACGTAAATGGTCCATAACCACAACACTATTTAGATGTGATCCGGCTTGCGTTAACCTCCTAACCAAAATCTCTGCTGACTGACGTGACTTCACACTTCAAGTACTGTTAGGACAGTGAATCGAACCATTGGTACAGTTGGAATACCCGTGCTATTACAGATACAAAATTTACCCAAACAAATTATGGCCTTGCGTGTAAAGAATGCAGTGCTTCAAAACTAACATTTTGTACAAAAACAGAAATTGAACCATGTGAAAGTACTGATGGCCATGCATGTGCTATGTAAAAGTAAAGTAAAGTAAGGTAAGTTCTTATATAACGCAGTATCCTGTCCTCAGGACTGCTCAAAGCGCTTTACACTTTACTCCCTGGCAGACCTGTTCAATCAAACACCATCTCGACTTCTCTTGAAAGCATTCAGCCACGCTGCAGTTAATGCATGAAGCCTATTCATACACAAATATCCACCACTATCTATAGCCAGGTACTTATTCATACAACTGAGTGAACTGAAGCAATGTAGAATAAACGAACTTGCCCAACAGGATTCGAACCCGCGTTCTCTCAGTCGAGAGTCTGGAGCTCTTGCCACACACAATGTTCAACAAACAGCGGTATGTGCGAAGCAGCTGTCTTGGAACGATAAAACACTCGCCAGTCACACCGATCAACAGGTTGACCACGATATCGACCTTTTGCTTCAGCAACTGGAATATTCTGCTTTTCAGTGGCATTGTTTCCATGTAGAATACTGTATTAGAAGTCGAAATCGGCCACCGACTTAGAAATGTATTTGTTACTTGGTATGCCACATCATCATCTTATTTTGCTTGTGTACACCAAGTAAGATCACATTCTGTGAAATGGTAAGTACAAATCGTCTTATTCGAATTGCCGATATACAGCGTTAATCGGCTGGCCCTTGTGACTTGTTTCGTCCTCAGTTTAAAATGCGGCTATAATTACAAACCGTGGTCGACTTTGGACATTATATGACTGGTGTGACCTTGACCTGTGATGTCACTTAGCATCTGTCAGTCAGTGGACCAGTGAAGCCAGGCAGCCAGCTTACCTCCCAATCCTACTAGCACACAACCTAATGACCTGCACTGGCTGGCAAAGGGTTAAAAGCGGCCCTGGCATGCTGCTGCTGTTGGTGGCTCATTATCAATTCAAGTGGTGCTGGTGCGTTCAAACGAGCACTGCTAGTGCACCAAGCTTTGTGGGGACTGGCCAGAAACCTCTGTGCAACGCATCTATCAAGGATTGGGCGTTCACCAAACACGTTGACGCACATCTGTTTATGCACACCTCTCGTCTGCTGATTCAGTAACGAGGGCCGCAGTCGCATTGCTGCTTACTTGTGTGTTGTCAACCATTCGAATGAACTTATTCAAGTTTTATTCAAGTGAAGTCGCGTTTTACATTTATGTGGTCTTGCTACGAGCATTGTGGGTGAAGACGCAATAAACGTACAGATGTGTGTTTCGGCTTTTTGAGAAAGTAACGGAGGTTGTCATCTTTTCTGAGCGGCCGACGGATGTATATATCTCAAGAAAACTGCCGGATGTTTTCGATGAACTTTCCTGGTTTCTGACTTCGGCACTGTCCATTTACCCAAACACTCATTTTATGACGCTTTAAACTATCGAGCACTTCTGAGGGTTAAGGTTAAAAGTCACATTGTACTCTGCTCAGTGGTATGGTAATAGGGATAAGATCAGGATAAGTGGTATTCTACCTAGGCTTGTCTGCGCTAAAAGACAAGTTACTCACCTGCAAACAAGGTAGCCGTCTATTGCTATGTGCACTATGGTGATCCTGTGTAAAGACCCCACCTGTGCGAGAATGCAGCGATTTCATCTTGAGTAAATGGTGGCTAGTTTTGGTGTTACTTGCCGTATAAATACTGGCACCTTGTGTGGAAGTTAGAAAGTTTGCGAGACTTACTAATAAATTTAAGTTTTCATTGCAATGGGATGTTCATAAACTTAAAATATGGTGGTTTCACTTTCGTTCTTAAAATAGAAGGATGATTGCTACAGAGGTGGTAGACATTGTTTAGATTTCAGATGCTAAGACAATGGAGGAATTGACGGCATGACTTATCGGAAATATTTCTGTAATTGCAGCAGTTTATTCACATTTATTTAACATTGTCAAATATAACTAGGTTAGCAAAATAAAATGAATGCGTCTATTGGCCCTTCAGAGTGAACAAATTACTAAAGGAAATAAGCGTAAATAATGGAGCCCTGCATCGTTTACAAATGGTCTTCTTTCTTTTTAAATATTGTGGTAAGCCCAATTCTGGGCAACATCACACAGTAAAAATCATTTTGATTGGTAGATCTATTATTTGCACAATAGAGATGTTAACAAAATAATAACAAATTCTGTCTGCAGTTTGGGAATGTGATTAAGATTATATGCCCTAGACCACCTGGCGATCTTCAGCTGGGGTCATCGGTCCAGGGTTTTTTCGGCAAACATGCAGATTTATTTTAGAATTGGAAGCACAAAGCTGGCGGGCTGTGCCTGAATTACAGGGTCATTGTGTTCCCCTCTCATAGATGACAACTTAGAAAATATCTTGAAAAACATCATGATCTTGTGATAATCGAAGAATGCTAAAGACCGACATAATGAAAGATTAAATTACTGAAGCAAAGAATGCTGTGAAAAGATGATTAGTGCTCACCAGGTAGCCGGCGGGACAAGAACAACTGCTAAAACATGTTTACAATAGCTTGAGATACACCCATGTGAGGGTCTGCGCCCTCTTGGTGTGGTTATTAAACTGACAGATTGTGCAGATTAAGACATGAAGGGTACCGGCAAAGCACGATGAAACATGTTTTTGTGGGAGTGGGTGAGGGAGGGGGTGTGCACTGCGTCGGTCCAACAGTGATTCGATAGGTCGCACGTAGTCAGTTTTATTGTTTCGTATTCACTTTGTCCATGTAAGTATGGATGGAGTATGGTTGAATAAACAACGAGTAGTTAACGTTATGTTATACAGCGCAGACAATATGTTATGTTAACGTGCGTGAAAAAGCATTAGTTGCATTCACGTTATCAGTTCATAAGGACTGTAACGATCATTGATAACACAAAGGGAGTAATTATACACTAGTTTGTACAGTGAACTATCACTGCATCACAATGGTTGATGTATGATATAGTAGTATCAGACATAAATCTAACTGTCGACTGAAGAAGTTATCACCAATGCTCCTTTGGAGTGACCGAACTATCAACAGTAACAATAGTTGGCAAATAAATCAGCTCATGGTTGCTTGTTCACTATGATAGTGTTAGTATGTTGCTTTTAGAATGTTATTTAGCAATTTGACATATTTATTTAAAATGAACATCAACAGTGATCAACCAGAGAAGTGCCGTTCCAAATCCACATGATGGCGCCTCCTGTCTTTTAAAGGGTGTGATTACTTTCCTGACGACTCACTCTTCCGTGATATTTCGTACAGCAAAGTCAGTGGTACTACTGCGTAGGTGTTACTGCGCTAGTTATTTAGAATGAATAGATCTGTCGGGGGGGGGGGGGGTGTGTGAAGCACCTTCAACTACTAATGATTAGATATCGTGCTGTGTAAAGAACTTGCCATCATTAGTTTGTTGATGTGTAAAAAAACAGGCATTTAGTAGGAAATCTGCCAAGTGAGGTTAATTTACTATTAATTTGTGTTTGCGTGATTCAAATTGAAAAAAGTCTTACGCAGTGGTGTCATGTAATGAAATAAAACTACGTCATTAGTCTAATTGAGTAGTTTCTTGTAGTAATTGACAAGTAACGAAGTGCAATTTCTACTAATTACTGTTTCTTGTAACAGAATAGTTAGGTCTAAGGTAACACTACTTTTTACTTTCTTACTTTCGTTTACTTTGCGAATATTATTATATTTACATAACATTTTGTCTGAACTACGTGCTTCATGACACTCCGCCAGGCCAAAAGCTATCATTATTATCCAATCGCGGGCCAGTTCGCAACCGTATGTGGGAAGTAAGCGCAACATGAGGCCACTTCCAATTGTTATAGTAATTATGGCGGACGCGAACGTTATTGTTAGAGAAATGCGAGATTGTGTTGCTATCGAATTAGAATAAATTAAAGCTTCCGTTATTCTTTAACATCAACAACGTTTACGTTTGGAAAGTAGTTTTACTTTTTACTCGAGTCGCCAAGTAGTTTTTAGATGGTCCTTTTACTCAAATAGTTCTTAAGTGAATTACTTTTATATTTGCTGTATAAAAATACAAAATTTATTGTATTTCAGGCACCACTTGTCTTACACGTGGCCATATGCAGATGACATATTTGGCTTTAGTGTAGTGGGTAATGTCCAGTCATGTCACTTGAATCTAGCAGCTTCTGTCTGGCTGTGCTTTTTGAAGCCATTTTGGATGCTCTGTGTTTTTTGATCCCATACCATGTGAGTGTGTGTGGTGGCTTGAACAAACATAAAACATGTTTTCGTGGATAAAACGAACTTACGAGACATCCCCTTGGTGACCGAGCTGTCTTCGATTATTACCTCCCCCCATGTAACCAAAAGAATTGATCGAAAACAGAACAACATTTGATGTAGATTTGCCATAAAACAAATTATTCACACACAAAGTGCAGCAGAATTCTATGAATGTCCAGATCCTGCAGGCTACGACTGAAGTGTCCGTCTCTCATCACGTGCCAGTGTAAGGAATGAGAAAGGAACCATCGCTTGAGGCTATCCCACTCTCCTGGAGTCAGACATGCGGTCGGTCGGGATAGGGATGTGGAGGTTTTAACCGGAGGAACGGTGACTCAGCCAGGCACTTCTCTAACTCATGCAACGGAAATGAGCAAAAAAAGCCATTTGTCTGCGTTGTAAATGAACGGCTTCTGGCTCGAGTGTACGCAAGGCAGTCAGCTGTAAAAAGTCCAACTCCTCGGGTGGCGCGCGGTCTCACAAAGATTGGGACCGTGCACGGCGAACTCAAAAGTTAGTCATTGATTGTTGGGCTGCTGACTTTGTAGCGTGCGAGTTAGCGGTGGTCTTTCTTGTGCTGTGTTTAATGATGCCATCTGGTGATGATTTCTTCCACTCTTCACGTCAATATTTACACGGGGAAATTCATTGTGTTTATCTTTGTAATAAGCACAGTTACTTTCATATCTCAAGATAGCGGATATTTGATTAAATTGTAGCAATGAATAGGTTTGACATTTTTTTTAATGTGTTGTGATTTATTCAAATGAAATAACAAAAATGGCCCTTTGTGTACACTTTGCACAGTTGTAATTGCGTCGTCCCGTCTGTGGTTATTGGGCCAGTAAGGACGAATCTTATTCATGTGTACATATTGCAAAATGCAAGGAAGTAAACAGATAAAAATTGATTTCGCAAATCATCAATGAACCGAAATGCGTAGCCAATGAAGCTACTGATTTGTGAGTCTCATCCAATAGTGTGCATCAAACGATTCCGATAAGAAATAACCACCAGGAATATCAAAGTTTTACATCTTATTTGTAATAATACTACATTGTGTAATTTTAACATAAAAAAAATTCTGGTCTGCCGTTGGACTGAAGTCTGGTCATTTAGGTCGTTAAAAGTAATATTTTACCGTGTTTTAAATAACAGCGGTTATGATTTGACAGTTATATGTTTATGATATCGCGGTCTGGTATTCAGGAGGTCATGTGATCATGATGGACATATCGTCAACATAATTACGTTTCATCCGCATACATTGTATACACCGCAAAACATTCAAATTAATCAGAGCGGTCAAAGTATACCTTTTAATGTGGTTCATTACGAGATGTTTAGATGTAAAATTCAGTCAAATTTACAAAAAAACAAACCCTATGTACAGTTTTTGAAACGCTTGGTTTTAAAAAGCGACATCTAACAGGGGGGATATCTGCAGTTATGTGGGATGTGTTTTGCGAATCTAAACAAGATCTCGCTGCAGTGACCGTACATCGCTCCGGCGTTGCGCCAAACCGTATCGGTTGACGTGGCATACATCTGGCGCGTATTGATGTGGTTGCGACGTGATCATTGGCACTCGCACACAATCAATAAGTGTAGCTAGGGGGTCTTCTCAGAGATAGCGATCCAAGCAATCTCGTCAGCAGCCGGAGCTGTAAATCAGTGAGCCCTGGGCCGATGTTGATTCTCGGCTGCTATGTTCGGTGGTTTGGTTATGTAATGTAGTCCGTCGATGTGCCCAAAATTGTTCAGCGTTGGCATTTTGGTGTCAAATATCATTAAAGATATGAGCTGGTTGATACTGATAATTTCACATTAGTCTGTCTAGACACGAATGTTTCGTATCAAACTTTGTGTGGAGTCTGGCTTGTATGTGTCTGGACGTAGACAGATGTTTTACAATGAAACAGCGATGATATGTACTATAAGATAACCTCATCCGTCTCACAGACACATCTGTAACATTGCGCTACACCGTAGTGTATGAGTCATTCCACTGCATAATGGTCAGGCCATTTTGAAATGTAACAGTCATACCAATGTGTAATGTAACGAACATGCCATTTCGCCATGTAACGGTAATGTAATTTTCCATGTAACAGTCAATGTAATGGTCATGCCATTCCGCATTGTAACTGTCATGAGATTAAACAGTGTAAGTCATGCCATTCCACAGTGTAACAGTCATGCCATTCCACAGTGCAACAGTCGTGCTTGTTCAAGCATGTAGCCTTCATGTGGTTCCCGCATGTTGATGGCGCAGTGCCCGAGTGTGATGATGCAGTGCGCGGGCCGCACAACCAAATCAATATCGGCGTCGCCAGCACGCTGAACTAATTTAGGTGCCGTCGTCGACCATTTTGTTGTCGTCCCAGTGTTGAGCTGCCGAGCTTCGACTCACACGTTTTGTGCGAGCGTTCGTCTGGCACAAACATCATCTAATCACGTCACACGTGTTGCGATGTCACTGCTGTTGATATACGTATGACGCAACACAGACATAGACACACCCAATGTTGTTTGACATTTTTTAAGATCGTCTTTTTTGCCTTCTTTATCTGAGCTATCTTTGTTATTTCCAGATGCGGCACATGTGGACGACCTTGATTGACAAGTGAAGGTCATTGCCATGGACTACCATCACCAGGAGCAACAGTTTGGCCAGCCACTGCCGCCGCTGATGGACGACCGTATGTTGTACTGTCCACGGCCCGTCATGGCCGGAATGTCGTCCCCATATGATGGCTTCATCAGACAGTACGCGGGTGCCGGCTGCGCCACTCTACCGCACCACATTCCGCACCATGCAATGCCGCCGGTGCCACTCAACCTCGGCTACCAGCAAGTGGCTCCCCCTGTTGGGTATCTTCCGCCACCACCGTCACTGCACATGAGCGCTGCGTATGTGGGCGCAAGGCAGTACCTCAGCAGTATGATGACCTCGCCCCCGATGCTGGTACCCCACTCCCATTCCAGTCTCTACCCAGACTCCCAGGTCGCCCTGACCCCACCCATGCGACCCCTCCCGCCCGTTGTGGGTCACGTGACCTTCCCCGCGAGCGCCGGTGAAAACAACCCCCCGAAAGACGCGATTTTAACACAGCCACCGAAGCTGATCCCGGCATCCGTGGCGTCGCGTAATCGCGAAGTGAACCTCTCTTTGAAACCCCCTCCGCTGAAGTCTCATCCGAACAAGTCGAAAGTGTCGGATTCGCCCTCAACACTCCAATCTCCGCCTGCCTCGGTCGCGCGAACAGCGTATTCAGGGAGCGAACTAGTCAACCATGCACAACGAAACAATCTGCTTTCATACGCATCCAGCGCCCTTCAGTCGTGGAACCGATCAACGGAAAGCCGAAGTTTGGAAATTCCCGAACAGACGTTAGATCTGACGATACGCGGTCTATTGACGTCTAAGACGACCACCGCAGGAACGACGACAGTCACAACAATCAAGACCGAGCAGTCGGACACGCCACCTGTTGAGAGTGTGGCGAATGCCCCACACCCGATTGTAGATGGCGCCACTTACAATGCAGATGAACAGAAATACACATGTCTGTCGTGCAGTTATAGCACAGCTAGTGTGACGAAGATTCAACAGCATATGAAAGCACACGGTGGCCAGTTGATTTGTGAAGACTGTGGCAAGGCCTTCATCCAGGTACGGGCACTTTTATCACGTCTTAATGTTCTCATACTCGTAGATCCAGCGACAATTATGAGGAAATAACCATATTTCAACAACCAATAAGATAATAATAAACTTCTATGGCGTTTAATCCTCAAAACCGGAGCTCAAAAGCACAATAAGCCAGAATTGTTCAGAAAACCTTGGCAAAAGACACTATCAGAGCGAGAGGCCACCAAGATTTCTCTCAGTTTGGCTTGCCATGATGTTTCAACTTCATGGATTTATTTGTTTATTAATTAATGATCTCAATTGATAATATTTCATATCCGTGATATTTTGAAGTTAATAAAGCAATAATAATGATAATTTGTTCTTGATTATCAGTACAAGTGTATAGGTTGAAAATAGCTCAAGTGTGTACCGGTAGTGTTTAAGTTTGATGCATTTTCGTTAATCTAATAAATTAATCCAAAAAAATTATTTTAATATAAATTACATTTAGAATAATGTTATTTCATTGTATTCATCATTCTGTTTTAGACATGTGACTTGGAACGACATTTGAATGCACATTTGCACGGCCGGGCTCGCAACACGGGGTCAAGGTTCAATATGGCCGACATTCTGCTTCCGCAAGAAAATTCAGGGAATTTCGACAACCTTCCTGGTATGATTCATCATCATGGCGACATGGACGCCACTTCCATAGTACAATCTGAGCATGTCCAAGATGGCCGCGCTGTAGATTCGGCAGACTGGCATGCAAAGTCGCCATTCGCTCCCTACTCTGAGCATGCTCTCTCCACACTCTCCTCCCTTCCCAGCATGCAGCATTCCAACTCTTGCACGTCGTCAGACAGTGACCTTGCAATCGTTAACTGCTACAGCATAAGTCAGACCTACCACGATGGTCCAGCCAATCAGGGTGGTGTCGCGCGAAATGTTACGTCTAGCGAGATCCGCAGCGATGAAAGCGAGGCTGCTGTAGTTGCGACGCAGTCACTCAGTGAAGCTGCTTTGATGCGGGAAAGTTACTGGCAACACTTGGACTCCACGCATACTTCTCCGACCGCAGGCACTGTACCGAAAGGTGAGCGCTCTGTGTACAGTGGGGCCCCCTGAAGGCACGTCACATGACTGACAGACTAGTGGTGAAAGGGGGAACTAATAGCAGGACAGGCGAACTCTGCAGCATAAATGTTCTAGCTATTTCGGAATTATCTAGGCATGTAAATTGTGGGTAGTTTGATAGTGTATTATTTATAAAGCCACTTAGTTGTCTTGTTTAGGAAGATAAACATGTTCGCTTGTCTATTTAAAAAAATATCCATTTGGTTAGTTGTAGCTGTTAATAGTTGCATAAATAATCTAACCCATTAGTCACTTGTAATTCTAGATATGGAAATGTGTGATGTATCGGTAGATAGAGGTTGGCTTACATTTAGGTCGTCAGCGTAATAAAACCAATTACACCAACGCCAACCGTCACTTCTGGGTTAAAATACCATCAGACAGTTAAGGGTTTGCAGCATAAATTCTATTACTTGGGATAGTGACAAATTTAAAAGCATTAGAATGTGGTCTTTGAATAAGAATAACTATGAGAAATATAAATGATAACTGCTAAATAATCGCACTAGATAATTATGCCATGTCTAACTGAGTTGGAGAATAGAAGGAGACAGTTAGATTTCTTGAACCAAGGACAGTCGTTGAATATAAAGCAAGGTAAGAAAGTTTGTGATTGGATCCTTACTTTCTTGGGACATAAAGAAGTAACAAATGCCAGCGCGATATAATTATAATTATATTATTGATATAATTAAATGTAATGGTAATTAAAACGGAAAATTCACTAGCAGCAGCCATGTTGTGCAACTGTAAAATATTGTCATTGTGTTGAAACTATTTTACTTAAATTTATACACCGATTTGGGGGCTGATTATATGTTTCTACAAAGTCTGTGGTGGAGGTTTCTCCTGCAATTACTCTGTCAGAACCAAGGATATAAGGTTGTTGTAGTGATCTACACTGATCATGTTAGGTTGCTGTAGCATGGCCACGTTGATCTAACCCGCGCTAGCCGCAGTAGTTAGTAGCATGCAGTGGTCATAGCTTCATTCTCGAACGCTTTGCTGCTCTAGTGGAATAATAATCACAGCTGACATATTAACCCATTCAGCCCTGTCGTCTCTAACACACTGGCTGGGCCTCCTTCATTGCATTGTTTCTATTGTTTGTGCTGTATGTGTGCGTGCATGTGTGTGCATGAACCCTTTAGAAATGGGAAGGTATGGAACAATGTAAGAGTTGTGGACTGATAACTTCTCTTTAAAGATACATTTTTACTGCTATGAATGATTGAAGTGATTCAGTGTGTGGGTTCATGTATTGGCAGACAGATTCCTTATTCACTTATAGTCTGTATTTCTGTGATGAAACAGCATGAAATGTGTACTCACCATCTCAGGCTGCAAATAGTACAGTATCCTAATATGCCCCTGTACCGTACCCCATGTAATATCCCGATAGTATACTACGGTGTAATACCCCCATACAACACATCCTTAGAATATGTCCATATTCCATATCATACCTCCACACAACACCCCTAAGCAGTATCCCTACACCCATGCAGCCCCTCACACAGTGACCTAGACAACACCCCAATGCAATACATTCATGATGCATTACCCCCATGAAATACATTACCCCAATGCAATACTGCAATCATTACCCCAATGCAACACTGCAATCATTACCCCAGTGCAATACCCCTATCCCCATGCAATACTCCTAGGCAATACTCGGATACAATACCCCAGCCATGCAATATTCCATACAGTACCCTAGATATGCAATAGTGTATATTTTGGTCATTTTGTTTCATCATATCCACTTTCAGTCTCTTACACCACAGGTTGCAGTGAGAAGTTGCTTGCCATTTTTCCGAATGCCCCCTTAGTAAGTTAATCAACCCTGCCATTTCACAGAATTGCGATGTTGAGAAAAAACATGCGTGTGCACGTAAGGAACAAACACCACCTGGTTCCCTACCCGCCATCTGTCGTTGCGTCTGGTTGCTCTCTACTTTGTTACCAGGTTATAAGATGTGCGGTATGCAAAAAAAATGTTGAAGGAATGTACAACTATTTTCATCAATTAATATGGACAATGGCGAGAATAGGTTGAAGCAAGAACTGATCTACTTGAGAGTGTACCATAGGAATCAGTGGAAATTACTTTTTAAGTATTCATGATCGTTTAGTACGACTTGAATTGACTTTTTAGTAATTGCTTTAAACACTTTAATGATAGGAACATTTTAGTTATTTAATGTTTATATTAATTAATTTTAGTTTTAAAAACTATCATGGTACATTTTGCGGAATGGCATAAGTGAAACAAACATGAGTCTTCTAACATCTGCTATGCCATAATAATTAAAGCTAAATTAAATTAAAGCTAAAATCTCGAAATTAGCAGTGTTCCACGTCACGTTTTAGTCTTTGTTGTTGGAATAACATATTTGCTGTAAGAAACTAGGAATTCAAGAAAACAGGATAAATCGCCTGTGTTTTCCACTTGGTAATCAACATTAACTTTCTTTTTCTGTATATGGGACATTGTCACACATAATTAATTCATTAATCTAACATCTTAATTTGTCAAAAATTTATTGCATGCAAAATGTGTTACTACTGTAATTATTCATCAATTGATATGTTCAAAAATATATTTCAATTGTTTAAAATAAAAAGCCAATTTCAGGACATTTAAATATCACTTTACGTCAGTTATTGACAGGCCAATAAACCATCCAATGAAAATTGTTGTACATCCTCTTTAAATTACACAAATTATACAAAATGTTGGTGTATATTCCATAGTTTTTGACATGTTCCCTCATTCTGACATGTTTCTGTTATGCAGCACCTGGCATCAGTCATGCAGCTGTCGCCATGGAAACCACAGGCAGCGAGTCGGCCGTGATGAGAACAAGCCCCCAGGTAACAGCACCTTCTGGCGAGAGAACAGTGCAAGACGAGACAGGAAGTGTGACGCATCTCGCTACAGAAACATTACCACAAGAAAGTACGGACTTGGGTGACAGGTTCCCCTACAGTGGCGCCCTCGCCCAGGCTGAGAGAGACATCAACGAGAGATTCAGCACATCAACCAGTGCCCCAGAAAGTGTCATCAATGAAAATGAAAACACGATTGACAGGAACACTGTCGGGCCGACCAGCAAGTCCGGACTTGCGCAGAAAAATTTAGACGATGTTGAAGACACGAATACAAACCAACAGAAGACACAAGTGACGCCCCCCCATGGCAGTGTTAGTCAACAACTCATTGATCACCTTTTGCAGTCTGACGAATCTCCATCGCCATCTCAGGGAAACGATGCAAGTGACGTGTTACTATCCCCCCAGGGGGCGATGTCTTCCCTTCCTGTTGGTGGTATGTTTGGCGAACCCCCGCCGATGTTTCTCCCCGATGGCAGCACCGATGCCATCACTAGTCCTCTTCGCTTCCAGTCGGCGGACATTGTAACATCGCCTCCCCCGCTCGCAGGCGGTGTCTCCCTCTGTTGTACATTGTGTAACTACACGGGGCGGTCACAGCGATCACTACAGAAACATTACAAAGCCCACTCCATGTCGTATAAAATCTGCAGGTACTGCGGGAAGGCATTCGAGCGACCTTCTGACCTCCTGCGCCACGAGGAACGCCACCAGATGGCGATCCAGCGCAACCACACGCCAGTGATCACACGTGGTGGCAACTTCAGCAACAAGAAGTCTGGCGGCGCCACTGGTTCCTCGGGCAGCCGGGCAAAGAGCAAACACGCGAGGGTACTCCATTGCCGACGCTGCGGGTTTGCGACGACCGAACATCACATCCTGGCGCTCCACAACAAGAAGCAACACCAGCCATCGAACTGGTTCTGTACCATCTGTGGGCAGAAGTTCATCTCAAAGACATCGTTGGAGTTACACTGCATCGTGGCGCACCCTGTTGTCGCCGTCCGCATTGACTCCTACATGAAGAACGTCCTCACAGACACGAAAGTCTTGAGCTGCTCTGTTGGGGGTGACAATATCATCCAGCTAGATGACGTCAATACCCTCTGGTTTGACACCTTGAAGGAGCAAGAGGTGCCCACCGTCTCCACAGTGACAGACCTTCACGTGATTGTCGGTCAGTCGGGCAAGCACTTGCCCGATGCCGCCATCGGAGTCAGCGGTGACTTTGGAGGCAACATTGACAGGCCAGTTGATCTATCAATGTACTCAACTTCACATGACAGGAATGATGTCTCACCAGAAGAGGGTCTACTTGATGATTCTGTGCAGGCAGCGGATGTTGCAATTAATAACCTTGGTGGCACATCGCAGAGTGGCGCAATGGCGATCAACGATTCTCACCTGCGGGATCCGTGTTCTGCTGATGACGCATTGGCGCGGGACTACATGTCATCACCTGCGCGTAGCTCGTCATGTGACAGTTTCACAGTGCCTGATTCGCTGAGCCAGGACATAGGTGATTCTCAGCCATCCGCAGCGAGTCAGTCAGGTCGCGAGAGTTCAAAGGTGGGCGTGAAACAGCGAGAACCGCGCCAGCCTCGTATCGGCCGATACACGTGCGATCAGTGCTCATACTCGTCGAACATTCTGCGTAAGATGACCCAGCATAAACATGCCCACGGCGGCCGATACATCTGCAAGATCTGCTACAAGGCGTTCATCAAGACGTCGGACCTGACGCGCCATTGGATCACGCACGGGATCACGCTAGATGGGGAGCTCAAGTGCGACTCATGCGACTACCACAGCAGCGATCGCGAGTCACTCGAGGTCCACATGAAAGTGCACTACCACCAGCGTGGCATATACCGCGTGCACAACTCGGGCAAGCACCGCGCATGCACCATCTGCCATGAGTGGGTGTACAAGAAGGCGATGCGCAAACACTTACTGCGGGTCCACAACTGGCCGCCAGGTGGCAGCACTGCATCAAAACCGGATTCGCCAAAGATCGGTCTTGTGAATCGTTCCCCGCAAAAGTCGCCGGCGGATAAAGCAAAGTTGAAGAAATCACCGAGTTCGGTTCTCACCCTGAAAGTTCCAGGTGGCGCTTTGGCAAAGGCGCCACCTGGAAGCAATATGAGTAAACAGAACAGGTACGCATGCCCGGAATGCGATGAGAGTTTCTCCAGTTCGCGTGCAATCATACAACACCTTCTCGTCGCACATCCGGGCGAGACAGTGGCGCCACACAGTGGCAGGAAGCAGGTACCAAGTGGCACCTCGGGGGCAGTTTGTGAACTATGTAACCGTGAGTTTGCTGACACGATTCGGTTGGCGCGCCACAAGGCGTGGCACACGCGCGTGTCGCACCCATCGCGAAGACAGTGCCCGATCTGTCATAAACAGTTCAAGACAGTCACGTATCTGAACCAACACATGCAGTTGCACTCAAACCAGAAGCCGTATGAATGTGACAGGTGTGGCGCCACCTTCGGGCTGCACCAGACACTACTGAAGCACCAGCAACGCAACTGTTCGCCACTGCGGCGACGGATGCATCATGTGGCTGACGACATCGTCAGTGCGGTGACGACTAAGGACAAAGAGCTCGACAACTACGCTTTCACAAACGGCGATAGTGAAGCACCAACTGTTAGTGCAGTCAAGTAGCTGAATAGTACTAGAGTTTCTTCAGTTATGTTGCTTCATAGCAGTAGGTCTCATGTGAAGGTAGTGCGGTAACATCTGTAAATGTGTACAGTTTCATGTATCTGCAGAGGTGTGTTAGGTGTCGTTCACTGTTGTCAACATTTACCCATTTGTTCAGAGCTTATAAATCTTTGTCGTCCCCTCAATACTTCAAAATGTCGATATTTTCCAGATTGAAAATCATGTAGGTATACTACCGTGCATTATTATAACGTTTACAAACTTTTATTTCCAGTTACATAGTGGACCATTATTTTAATAATTAGTATGCAGGTTTTAACACCCTCCCTTTCTGTTTCAAATAAACAACTATCAACATTTGTGAATGACCCCTTAGAGGCATGTTTAGTGTGCAGATAATAATTATAGAGGGCAGTGTCAAAACGTCACCCTCACTGCAACCTGTCTAAGTGGGCCAGCCATTGTTGATCGGAAGCAGTGTTTTACCTCCACTCATAAAACAAAGGCACACGTACCGTAATGACCATATATATTGGGGCACCGTATGTTTTGGGACCCTTAAAATCCAGAAAAGTAATTATTTTCTGTACCGTCCGTATGTTTTGGGACTCCCTTAAAATCCAGAAAAATTATTATTTTTTGTACCGTCCGTTTGTTTTGGGACAGCCGATAATTTAATTATTTTGAAGTCCCAATACATATGGCCATTGCGGTAGTTAAGTTGCTTTGGTGCAGTGCTTAAAAATGGCATTGTACAAGATTACAGGATGCACCTTTCACAGCTGAACCGTTGCAGAAATTGTTGGAAAAAGAGCACTGCTACTGGTTACAGGGTGTGACATATTCCCCACAAATGCTATACCAAAGAAATCGTGGTCATAATTATGTATTGGATTGACAGTGCTACATAGCGTAGCAGCACTGTTGATGTAGCTTGTAATTGTTAAATCTGTAAAGTGCATAATATAATTAGCCGAGTCAAAAGTGCCAATATATAGTGTTTTGTGTAATTGTTTCGTCTCGTAGCTGTATAGTTCATATGTAATGCCTTAATTATGTCACAATTGGTGTGGTAGCCTGCCAATCAAACAGCTGCAAACACACAATTCTGACTCTTGCTTGCCTGCAGCTTATGTTAAAAGTTGAGAAAATATACCATTATATTATCTCCATTTATTCCTGAGGGTGCAACAGAGTAGACCTTCTGGTAGTCAATGGTAACAGAACCCTACCAGTATCTCTCCGGGGAAGTTTTATTCTAGGCAACTTATCTCTTAAAACATCCACCTTCCATGAATGAGACATGTTATCAAAATTTATCCTTACAAGAATCACTGTGAACCAACTGAAAACTCCTGTCCAACGGAAGGGCATGGAATATCTTTTAATTTGTTGTCCATGAATGCGACATTCCATATTCATCAATATAATCAAATTTGATTTCAATATAATCAAATCTAATTTGTGGAAAAAAGGAAATTTCCATTCAGTTATGTTGTCACGTTTTGGTAGAGGGCATTGTGATGTTGATTAAAGAAACTATGATTATGTTAAAGGGAGATCTTACACTGGTGTTGTCTTATAGAACTAGATCACCTTTTAAACTAGCTCATTTGTGGCAATAATTATTAAAAAACCATTGTTTCGGGTTTGTTTTTGTTCTTCAAATTTTGTAACAGAAAATAATTTGGGAACGTGCTCGGGTGATGATACATGTAATTGCAAGTTGACTGTATTACCATGGCGACTCACTGTAAAGCCAAATTTTACCAAACTGTCCTGAAGAATGTCATATATATTATATGCACTATCTCGTTCTTACTGCATATATTATTATTGTTATATTGAAGGAAATTTTAGCAACATCCTATACGTTTTTTTAAATGAATACGCATACCTGGTTAACGGAAAAAGCTTACCTGAAGAATCACTGGACTGACCTAATGTATTAAACACATTCTTACATAAATTGATATGTAAAAAACAACACAAGGAACATTTACAGATATTGTAACATACACACATCTCAACTGTAGCAGTAAGATCTCCCCTTGATTACATTGTTGTGTTCTGTTTCAGTCTGTCATCTCTTAAAAATAATGTTTTTTCTGAGTGTATTTCGGTGTGTAACAGCTAACAAAGTGCCAATGAATACTAAGGAGTTGATAATTTATTATTGTTGCTGGCAATGTTTGCAAAGTTAACATTGGAAGCCATTTCACTGTTGTGTAAAAGCTGTCTCCATAGAAACGCGTGATATCAGCTCAACATGAAAAATGTTTTTGTACAGAAAGAAAGTAGAATTATCTATAGTAGTCCTGTAAATTAGACCTGCAAATGTGAGCCTGTAGATACGTTAAAATAATATGTAGAAAAGATTGAAGCTCATCGTGGCCTTTCATATTTAACGAGAACAGTATTTTTATGGTAATACGTTTTTCACGATGCTGTCAAACGTTGGCAAGATTGTCTTTTTAAATTTGTTTTATACATGATGTCAGAATGTTCATACGTGCCAACATTCTTGTGAATAGTTGTGAATGGGACACACAGGAGGTCTGTCTATAGGCGGACGGTATTTATAGACGACAGCATTCTCTTGTGGGTGAGAAATGTAAAAGTTGGGCATTGTTTTATTAAAGCAACATCCTCAACTAAGTAGATCTTTGCTTGTGTTGTTTCAGATTTATTTAACAAAAAAGAATGGATCTATGACTTCTGCTAATTTGGGGGGATACTAAAAGGCGGGGATGGTCTGACTGTACTCATTTATTAATTCTAACTACGTACATTATGAAAATGGTCTGGTTTATTATTTTATTAATGTGATTTTTGTAAAGATCAAAGTTACTTGACCCTTCCAGTTGATATTTGTATACAAAATCCGCCGTATTCACTCAAGCAGAAAGACAGGTTTTGGGGCCTCGATCTATACAAGTTTTAAAAAATTCTGAGTTTCTGCATCAGCAATGATTATAAGATGCAAATAATTTACAGAACATAACATTTCCATACTGTATGCACAATTTGAACTACTAAATAGCAGAAAATGAAATAAATTGTTGAATTTCTCACCTCATTTGTGCAAAATTCTTTAAAATTGCAGATATGTCAGCTCAAAGCTAATTAGCTTCCACAAGTCTCTTAAAATAGATTAAGGAGTGCATCTATATAATAATTATTAATACGTTCATATTTGAGTCTTGTAAGTCTGTCACCTCCAAGAAACCAAGGACCGTTTGCTCCTGTCTACATTCATTTGCTTCTTTGAACCAGTGGCCTCTGATCTATCAATTGGCGATGCATTTCAGGAAACACCACCATAGTTAGAGCGATAAAATGGTCAGCAATTTTGCTTTGCCACCTGTTGGAGATGGAAATTGTACTCGACAGAACCATATACCAACTTCCATAGTTTTGGCTTTTTACGGAACTCCCACCCTAACAGAAATGAAGAAAATATCCGTGATTGTAGGCTTCCAGGGGCAGTTGGAGTTTTGTGATAAGCCTCAAGAGGGTACAGTGGGAGGTTTTACAAGTGCAGTTGGAGGATTTAGGTGAGCATAAATGGGTTGCAGTTGGAGGTCCTAGTGGGTACAGCTGAAGGTCCTAGGGGTGCAGTTGGAGGTCCTAGGGGGTGAAGTTGAAGGTCCTAGGGGGTGCAGTTGGAGGTCCTATGGGTGCAGTTGAAGGTCCTAGGGGTGCAGTTGAAGGTTTTTGGTGAGCTTCAAGGGGATGCAGTTGGAGGTCTTAAGGGGGGCCAGTTGGAAATTCTTGGTAAGTCTCAAGGGGTATGCAGTTAGGTCGTAAGGTGAAGTATAGTTCTATGTTTTGATCAACCTAACATGCTCCTGGATTTCAAAACACAAAAGTATCAGACCTGGGGTTGATTCCACATTCCAACTAGCACTTCTAATTCTGACAAACTCTTGATTCTGATTCCACCCACACTTCCAACACGTTTTATTCTGAATCCCTTAAATATTATCGCAATACACTGTATATAATTTTTTACATGTACAATTTTTCTTTGGAAATCTATAATGGTGGCTAGTTGAACCTGAGCCTGCATTTGTGGAGCTGTAGCTTTCTATCTACCTAGTAGTTTATTGCTAATGTCATCAAATGAGCACATCAATCCAGTGGCTTTATTCCACATTGCTCTGTACACATCTCAGAATGTATCAACAGCCTGACTGCTTAACTTAACCCAAAGATCCAGTAGACTGGCGAATGTGGTGATTAATTATTATGCTAGAAGCAACATTTTTAAATGTACCTAAAATATACTTGATATTTTAGCAAGTACATTTTACAACTCACTTTTTCTCCTCCGTACTATTTCTTTATCTATATGAAACACCAATGGCTGTGGATTTTGTTTAATGTTGATTCCAGCAATTACAATTCCATATGATTGTGTCATTCATAACACAAATCGTCAAATTTCTTAGAGAATGACCAACAGTCCAACACAAATATTACAATCTTTTTTATTTGAATTTACACTCCGCAAATCATTACTGAAGACTGATTAACGAAATGTTTGTGCACAGAACTTGATCCGTGGAAGTCTGTATCCATTACTGTTCATGACATCTTGAAGTTTTGCTTGTGACACACATTAAGTCATCAACTTTTGTTTGATTCTCGTTCTCTGCACATACCGTTGAAGTTATTCATTATTTCAAGTGTTGTTAAATTCTCCGTTTTGAATACAGCTCTGTCATCGTTTCCTGAAGCAAAAGATGGGATATCATCATCAGTGGCATGTAGGAACAGTAAAATATTTCAGACAGCTAATCCAACTGTAACTGAGCTAGTGTGTATATGGGGGAGGGACGTATGTTAACCTAAGTTTTCTCATAAATGGTTTGCACCTCGAGTGCCAAACTGTCAGGATGAATCTACATTCTATTGGAAGAGTAACACATGTATTTTTTCTCGAAATTCCCCACTTTGTTGTTTGACTGGTCTTAGGATCTGTACTGTATGTTACACAAGTCAAACATCAATTGATTGTTCATAATATTATGCTTTTTTTTAACACAAATTTTCATTTTTGCTACTATTAGTGAAAGTGGCTAAACAATACACAAAATAGACTTGGACGATGGTTGCGAGTATATAATAATGTGGTCTTATCTAGAGCCAGTATCCGCCTGTCACAAGGCGCTTATGGGAATTACTCCATTATTAGAGCAAGTGTCTTGGCAGCAGTTAACGTAGACCGAGACCCTAGGCTCTGTGATCAATTACAGGGTTTTCCATTTTGTTATGTGGGATTTATTACTTCCCCTGGAATAAACTGCCAACCAAGAGATTCAGAACTACAATTCTAAGAGTATTATTGTATTGTCTAAGTTTCTACTTCTCTGCATTCTTGATATTTAACTCACCAAATTTCACTTCTATCCGTGGGTCTGAATGGTCTGATAGAACATCAATCTTCACTGAACAGTTGACGTTTGTTTGCCGTATCTTCGGTACGTTAACATGGTGCATAAACTCCCTGGAAACACAACAGTGCTACAATAGATATCTTGGCGACAGGTAAGTTCTTATAATATAGTGTGATATCCAGTGGCTATGTTCATGTCTGATCAAAGCCCTGTACACATCATCCCCTGGCACTTCTACATGGTTAATCAGCATAGTCCATAAGTCTGGATTCCGATGCCAGTGTGTATATATAGAATTGTGCTGTGCGAGAAAAAGTATATACAGCTACTGTATACAAAGTGCAAGTAAAGTATGAACGAGGTGCGAGTAAAACAGACCACGGCTTAAAAGTGTGAAACAACCACTCCCCTGAATGCCTGGATAGCTGGAGCTACCAACACATTCCCAGGGAGAATGTTCCACCAGAAGACAGTGCATGGAAAGAAAGAATTTCTGTAGACCTGAATGCGAGCTGGGATAATGTGATATTTATTTTGATGAGAATATCTTGTACTTGGAGAGCATTTGGGGCAAGGTAGTGGTTAATGGCAATCTGTTGGTTTTGGATCCTATACATCAAGAGGCGGGAAGAGAGTTGTCTTCTTTTCTCGACTCATTGCGGTTAAAGTTGCAAATTTTTTTACTCCAATGTGAAGAACATATCTAAAATTTAGCGAGCTGCAAACACATATCTCCTATGTGCCACCAACAGCCCGCTTGGTTACTAACACTACATTTTGGTCGTGCGTGGTCGTTCGTCTTTTAGACATTTAGTGATACCGGTCTTGACCCTGGCCTAGGCTAATCCTATCCCACGGCTACAGAGCTAATAATTTTGGCCAGTTAATTAATTAAAAGATTGCCATACCATCAGCAGTGTCCTTGTTGTGCGAGGGTTTGCCCAGGCTAAGCTATGGCGACTTGTAACTAGAACTTATTGTTTAAATCTTGTTACACTAGCGCAAGGACAACAGTCGACATACGTTTTTTCTGTTATTATCGCTCACTACTCGCTTTAGCCTTTACTTGCAAGTCACTGAAACAACCCACCTGGCAGATTTTGTATGTTCGTGGAAGGGGTCGAATTTAAATATGACCTGTTTAACTGAAGTAAGTCTAAGAGACTTGTAATGATAAGCGACTGCTCGACGTAAACTTAATGTCGCCATCAGTGCATCACCGGCAAGCGTAAACAAAAATCAACGTGATTGCGTTTCCTGACGTGACCGACCTTTACCCCGTGATAAAATTAATTGACATCCCTGATTATACAATCATATTTCAACTGATACATAATTATTTTATTTATTAACAAATATACACATAATATGAAAATACTAAACCAAATGCAAAACTAAATCATGCCACCGTGATGCTTTGCATCTCACTGGAGGACCATTCCGTTTTCCATTTTTAAATATTTAGCTGGCGTCGTGATCTTATGACGTCAAACTCGTGTTTTCGCGGGAAACACCTGAGTGTCTATATTGTCACGATGTCAAAGAATTAAAACAAATTGATTAAAAACAGTCACATGTGTCCAGTGGCAAAATCAGCATGCAACTAAGTCTCGCTTAACCGACTCTCGCCTAGTCTCGCTTAGCCGACTATTGCCTGGCTGCGTGACTTAGCCAGAACGATAGTCATTAAATCTGACTTTGAATGGCCCTTCTGAATGTTATGCCATGACAGCTGTCACCTAGTGAATATGCATGTGCTTAAAAGGCATTAAACTACGAAAAAAGTTTAATGTCGGTTTATTTTGTGTGTGACATGTTTCAATATAAGTTTAATGTTGAATAGTTGTTATAGTATAGTATTATCTGATAAAAGTGTATCCTTATTTAATTTGTTATTTCAGAGTTGCCCTGAGAGCCAATCATCGTCTCTACCCGAATCTGGGGTAAAGCCCCTTACCGGTAACAATGGCTGGAGCTTAATAATTCAGGCCATTGTGACGGGCCTATGCTGCCACCTCACAGCGGCTGAATAATCGAAGCTAAATGCAACTTTAACAATTAAGATTTTAATAGTTTAAGTTTGCCACCAAAAGCAAATATCCAGATGATAATAAAACGAAGGCCGTCTTTTCGATAGTCCAACATTAAAACAATCTACTGATATATCGTAATCAATGTATGTCTTAGAACAATGTTGCTACGGTAATACCGTATATATAACTTTTCAACTCGGCTTTACCAAAAATTACTTTGAAATATAAAATTCATATTGCAGCAAAAATGACATACGTATGCACTGTTGTAACAATTGTGTGTACGAATATGTTTGACTAACATTTTCATAGATGGATCTATAGGAGGGACTGGGGTTACGTATGTGTCCCCCAGACCTTTGGAATTTGGCCGCGCTATGCCTCCGCTAGAGTGGCGTGCCCCAGACCTCTTGAATGTCTCTCCGCGCGCTGCCTACGTAGTCCCTATAGACGTTTTGAAATTATGAAGGTCGCCGCGAAAAATGTCCAACAACACCCCCCCACACACACACTTCACCACTCCCGTCTTCCTATCCGACAGCGCGTCGGCAGAGTGGTGACAGCGGAGCGTTGGGGAATTAAGCTTCGGCGAACATTCTTCAACAGCCCCCGCGTCTTCCGATGTCAGGATCCAACAGCGAAGTCGTGCCGAAGCTCCGGCTCAGCCCACCCAATATGAATTTGGTTCGGCCGCCAGTGGTTTCTGCGAGCCTCAACGGGGGTGCAATTTGAAGTTTTTAGCTCCCCATAGACTACCATCTCTGGTTCAGCCCCTGGGATTCGTTTACTGAGCTGTTTGTGGTCCACCACGTACACTGCATTGAGCGGAACAATCTGGTTGTATCTTACTGTTATGCATACACTTTCACATCACACACAGTAACACATATAAGTTATAACACGATTAGGTGTGAGAATTGCAGATTCAACTGATGTGACATGGCTGCCATATTTATTACCCGGCACGGGGTCTGAATCTGATATTCATCACGGCGTCAATGTGCTGTAATATATAAAAGCATATGTTCCACTGAATATATCATGCCGCTATATATGTCTATTCATCCCCCAACGATACGTGGTGACATTTTATTGTAGTGTATATGTCTAATGATGTAACATTATTTGGTAGCTATGTAATTTGGAAGAACACATCAAAGTAACGAAACATGACGTTGTCTTGCTTTGGAAGAAAATGTCCTTTCATAATACATTAATTATAATGGGACGCCATGCATGCCTGCGTTAGATTATAGTATGTCTTATCTAACTTAATATTTTAAACTAAATCGTCTACCGGGTCAATATATTTTGCCTAGTTTTAGGATCACACAAAAAATCTTTAACGGCGTTCTTCCGAAGTTTAGTTATTATAAAGTCATCAAAATAATTAAAACACCACCATTTTTGCCAAAGCGGTGACGTAACTCGAGGCGCCTCGAAATAATCAGCACTCCCTAAAACCAAGCGATTGGCCGACATTACCGAAGCAAGCTGGATTTTCTGTGGACTAAGTATAACGAAATTCGCTCACGAAATGTAAGTATATTGAAAATATTCTGATGATTTATGTATCCACTAATGTTGGGAATAAAATGGAACATTGATAGGTTTCCAATCAGGGTACTATTTTAGACAACGTATTTCAAAATGCGCACACCTATTCACTCAGTCAATTGTAACAGGGTCATTGATCTACGACTATAATATATGTCAATAGGGTAACCGTTAATAGCATGACCAGCGTTCGCCAAAAGGCGCTCACTGTGCTTGGTTATGTCTACATGGTAATTGGCAAGAACCTGAAGGTTATTATGCCAATGTGGGAACGAGTACCAAAGCACTACATTTGGTTTCAATTTGCTTCAATTTACATGCTATTTAATTTAATACTATTGCATTCCAAATAAGTGTACAGGTCGGAATAACACTTTTAACAGTATTATAGGGTGGACATGCCTCAGAATTTTAATAAGAGTATAGGTCGGAATAACACAGAATAGGGCGGAAATTTCTTGAAATTATAATAGGTGTACAGGGCGGAATAAGAGTACAAGCCAGTAATAAGACGGAATTAAGTTGCAATGTGTGTATTCATAATTTTAATTGGTGTCTTCTTGACAATGCTACAATATAATTATATGTAAACAGGAGTTGCCTACATCAAACAAACAATAATAGTGTACAGTCGCGCCTCGTTATAACGCGGTAGTCGGGGTCCACGAAATGAATCTACGTTATAAACGTGGCGCGTTCCCACATCTGCCGCCAGGGGCGCTACGACAGCGATCGATACTGCTGCAGCATGAAGAACACCATCGAAGCCAAAGTGTGAACGTCGCGCAGTCTATACGCAGTTTATGAAGCTTGTTAAACTGCCAGCCAACGTCAATGTGTATTCTGTTTAAATGTCATACACTGTTGAATGTTGAACTGAATAAAATTCATGAATTGTGTATCGTTTTTAAATAAACAACGATCCAATAAAAAAAACCACGTTCAACTGAACGATAATATGGTACCGTTGACGTAAGATCTAAAATAATGACCTGGCGCTCAGCAGCCGAATACGCAAATGATTTGACAAACGCTGTATTAGAGTTGATTAAGGATTTAAAGTGATAAATACGCTCACAATTGGCTTAACTGTCTTTCGATCAATATAAAAATACCAATTTAGAAAGCACATTTACCATGCCGAACAATATTACGATTCACCAATTCATATGCAGTTAACAAATAAATATTTTGGTGCACCAGTATAGGCAGTAGCTTTGCGTTCATCGCAGCAAAAAGCTAATATTTGTTATGCAATGTTAGCTTACAGATCTTGCCTATTAAGCTGTATTAAACCGTATTTAACCCATTCTTAAGCAAGGCGTATTTGCAAATTTCAATTGCACTTTACAAGCCGCCCTGCGCCGAAACCAGGCGAACTCGCGATCCGCGGAAGCCATGAGCATGACTAGCAAATTGGAAACGATTCGTTTGATGTCGGCACAAAACAAACAATACCTCGCTCCACATTTACGGTTCCTAAAGTTAAAATTGACCATAATTATAGTCCAAGAAACTTATACCCTTGACAGCATTGGCAGTGCAGAATAAACAAAGGCAATGTAGTGACGTTCCTCACACTTAATTCGTTGCAGTTGTACGTCAACATTAAATTTATTGTCCGCCAACTAGTCTTTCAATATACACATGTCATGGACAAAGACGGAGATAACTTCACACAAAACAATTAACAGTTATTACCGTGTTAATAGTTTGTCAAAGTGCCCATTTTCCTCCTGGCGGCAGAAATTCGGGGTCCATGACTTACCGCGTTATAATCGAATCCGCGTTATAACGGGATGCGTTATAACGAGGCGCGACTGTATAACAAAAACATGGCGGACTTTCGTCATGATGGAATGAAACAAGACAACAAGAAGATATTTTAGAGCCATGCCTTGATTGGCTGACCGTTGATGTAAATTTATTTGGATAGACCAATCGTTGGGCTTTAGGTTTAGACCATATGAATGGGAATGTAAATTCCTGACATAGAGCGTAGTAAAATCGGCCATGTTTGGGCATCTACTACTACTACGACATTTGAAAGCTTGGTGGTGATTAGCTATTACTGAATCATGACGCGATAAAACCATTTAATAGAACACATTAACCTGAGTTCTCTTGCAAAATGTTATTGCAATATCTTTAATAGTTTCTGAGAAAATAAGGGTTGAAAATGCCTCAAAATGGTATACTTTGACATATTTAACGATTCGCCATGTTTACACCCCATAGATTTGTGAAATGAAGACTTAGAACACCATAATTTGCAGTAATTATTACCATCGGTACCTAGTTTGTGCATAATTTTTTATAGCTTGCACAGGACTATACTTAATCAGATACAGAACCCTGAAAATACAAAAATCTTCAATTTTGACAGGCGTCGAATGACAAAATTTTACAGCGCAGCACATCCCACCTGAAAAACAGCCATATCTCATTCATTTTTCATCATACAGAAATATGTCAAGTATCCAAATGATCAGGATAACACAGACTCCATTTTGACATGCAAAAAAGCATTGTCAAACATACCTACTTCAGGGTGACTGTTCAAACCTAAGGATGACAGTTTGATAAAAAATACTGTTGAATTTTAACCCGATATTCTGCTATTTAGGCCGATTTCTAGTGGTTGTAGAAACCTTGCAGGAGAGTTGGTGAGCTGCAATCTTGCATGTAGCAAGATTGCAGAAAATTTCTTGTTTAAGAAAATGTGCAAACATTTTCTGTTCTCATTTTGCCCCTACCACCAGAGTGGAAATAACAAAGAGATGAACTATGATAAAACTTTATTTGTTCACAAGGTACATATATATAGCATGCGTTTTGACTTAAAAACACTTAAACAGTAACAATTAATGACAATACTGATTGAATTTGGAATTAATAGCGGCAACATGTATTGCAAAACATCTGAATATAAAAGGTAAGTTCTTATATAGTGCAGTATTCAGTCCTCAGGACTGCTCAAAGCGCTTTACACTTTACTCCCTGATAGACCTGTTCAATCGAACACCATCTCGACTTCTCTGGGAAGCATCCAGCAACGCTGCAGTTAAACTACCCTAAGATACGTCTATGCAAAATTAGAGAAATAGCTGCTGAACGGTTTCTGAGATATGGCAGCTAACGGCACACGACGCACGGCAGACCGCCGTGGACGACGCATGGCAGCACAGCGGAACGCTATGGACGACGCACAGCGGAATGCCGTGGACGATGCACAGCGGACGGTTAGATCATTAGATTTGCGAGACATACGAAAATTAAATACAAAAAGACAATTTGATCAAACACTAAATAAAGAAAATGCCACAGTTACAATCCTTCGTCGCCGAAGTTCCAGAGTGACCGTCGACAGCGGAGCCGGCTGCCGTCATTGGCTACGCCCGATCCGGTCGATCGCGCGACAGACGTATTGGCCTCCAACTTTCACGTACATACACGTCACAGTATGAATTTATACTTAAAAACAATGAACGCCACAAAAAAATAATAACGCTCACCTTTCATTTGCTATAATTCTGAGTGATTTTTATCGCTAGTTTGTCTACAACAGACCCAGAAAAAACTCCATCTACTTCTATCCCATAATTAGAAAAGGAATCCTTTGGCGGTCCCCACATAAAACCCACCAATGAAATTGTCGGAATCCGGGCTTTCCGATTACGTTGTTTCTATAATTATACACACAGACACTGAAACGCGCGAAAAAGTATTTTTAGAAGCCATTGTCAGCGTACCGCACAAATGGCTTCACGGACGCGATTCACACTTGCAAAAACCAGCCAACACCATTTGTCTCCCAGCGCCTGGCGCACGTAAATACTTTATTCAATGAACAACAAAACACCACATTCTGAAAGATAAGATAACAAACTTTATTGCAGTATAAGTCTTGATGTAATATTCTCACATTTACTGAGAGAAATGTCGGGTTGGAAATCAGGTAAAATCGGCTGACACCAGCTCTGTTAGCCACTGCTAGTGTGTGTGTGGGCCTACCTATTAATACATAGCAGTCCATAGTATCCACCGTTTTCAGTTGTTTGGCATTTAGATTATGGGGATTATAGTATTCAGCACACTTTCAGACTGTTATGTTTTATGTATTGGGCATGATGTTACTATATATTATATATATATATACCATTGCAATACAAAAATAAAAAATAAAAATTTCTGCATTTACGTAATAACAGAAAATATATATATACTTCCCAACAATACACATATTTTTTTATGCATAGCCATTTTTTATTATCAATCTGAATATGTATTAGAAATGTGTTCGTATGTATATTAAATCAAAGTTAGTCTATACAGTGTGAAGAGTGAACGTTCTCCGTTTCAACAGGAAACATGTCCATTAACTTCAAAATGTTCAGGAGAAGTAGACCCCTCCATCGTAGTTATGCAGTGTTCATCGAGGGTCCAGTTCCATTTACTCATTTTCGGTACTAGGCTGTGTTTGTTACAATCCTTCACATCTGCAGTGAAACCACTGCCCCTCTTGTAGCAGCATCACTTGTAACAAGATGTGCTCTGTATCATTTTGCTGGGACTACAGTATGTGCTAACATAATGCCCCGGACGGCGGCACACTCCAGCCTTCCACCTCATCCTTACAACTGCTGGTCATTCTCTCACTGACCTCCATGACTAACAGTAACATGGAACTGTTGCCCTCTCTGAGAACATCGCAGACCTCTCTGCTGCTTGTGATTACCTTACCTCTGTTGACGCAGTGACCATCTTTTTATGGCTCGTATGTGGGTCGTTCTCTGAAACTGCACTCCACTGTGGGCCACGTCTTGTGATACATGTAACACAACTACCTTCTTGTGTATTTTAAATGTTTTGCACCCTCATTGATTGAAATTGATATGAGAGACAACATAAATATAATGAAATAAAAATTATGCCTTTTTGTGCTGTTTTATTGCGTTTTTGTGTGGACATCGGATCGAAAATGGCGTGCCGATTTGTGACATGAAAATAGGCATGTTGGGGATATGTGCATTCAAGGACAAGACTGTAGACTGAAATACTCGATTGTGCCTTTTAAAGCATCATTATACCAATATCTACCAAACAAGCTGCTCGATAATCTTTGCTGAGCAATATTTCATGTAGATATTGCAATGTTTTGATCAGGATCAGCTACGTAACGCTTTGCGTCCGGACACACACACTCTTTCCCTCGGTGTGTAGCTTGGCGTATGAATACACTGGACTGACGCTATCAGCATGAGCATAACAAGCACACGTGTAGTCAACATGTTTTCAGAAGGATGGCTACAGAAGTTTGTTTTAACCGTTGAAATTAAATTATGAAGTTGCCATTCCGGAACCGTGTCCGTTTTTTAGCGTTACGTGCCAATCAGAAGTGACAAAAGATGTGCATATTTGAAGCGAGTAAGGACTACGTTTTTAGTAGAAGAAGGTTGCCTGTACTGGCGGAAGAATATCAGTACACATTCTTTCGGATGATGCTGTGGGGTTGCCATTCGCGTGCGAAAGTTACGCGGCTGATGCCAGCGAGAGCAAACTGCTCATAGGCATGTTTTGATGCAGATTTATGGACGTTTTCTTGTTGTTTTTTGTTTCTAAATGATTGTTATGAAATTGTCTTCGCTTTACAGTACTTTGTCAACGAACTAATTATCGTTGCACAATTTTGTTTAAATGATCTGAGGACTGCCATTTCAGCCGTTCTCGACAAGGACCACACTTGCGACAATCAAAACTGTTTTACATCAGCTATTCTAATTTCATTCCTAGAAATATTTAGTTATAGTGTAGTTAATTGATTGGTACGAGTTTTGAAGAAGCATGAAGCCTCCAACGAAAGGTTTTAATTAGATATGTTTGTCGATAGCCCTCGCCATTTGTTCCGTAACGAGGAAGCCGACTCATTCGCCACGACTAGTGTCTTTGTGACGAGGTTGATCTTACAGTGAGAAAAACATGCTTTTTATAGTCAATTCCAGACCAGATAAGCACTGTATACCTTAAATAGTTGCAGTTGCCCGAAATTGTGTTTTTTCTTCGAAAATGTCTTCATGAAAACATGTAAATGGATGACTACCCTCTTCCTGTAGTGTGTTGGTTTTCGACGTAACGCGGAAGCAGATTTTTCATGCGTCTTGGTTACGAAGCTGATTTTCAAGGTCAGTCCCTGTTTTCGATTGCAGTTTTTCTTTTACTGACTCAATCGAACAGAACTCGTTTCTTATTCAGATCACCTTTTCGTGTAAGCTGACCAGGGCTGATCTATTGAACTTTCGGACTTTGTTTCCAGCTGATTGCTGGATTGTTATCTCGCCCACGTAACAGAGACCCAGCATTTGTTTGCGTCTTTCTTACGTAGCTGAACTTCGGAAGGGAAATTTGTAATAAATCTACTTTTAACTGGATGTGCTTTTTATTATGAGAAAGAAACCGACATTGGTTTTTTTTCTCCACAAACACTACACACTGTGATCCTTTAATATGTGTATTGCAGCTTGTGAAAGTGCTCTCAGCTCCGTCACCAAGACACCAGCACGTTTTGGTCTTGAGAGATTGAAGGGAAACTGTGTCAACTTGATTAGTTTGTTTTTCTGAGCTGTAACTGATAAACATGTGATGTAACGGGGATCAGTGATTTTGACAGGAGATCATGAGGTTTATTTTTTACAACACCAACATTTCTGGCCTCCTATTTTTTAAGCCCCCTCTCCAGTGGTCCATCCTCAGCTAGACCCTCCTCCTGCGGCCCAGCCTCAGCCACCTCCTCCTCCTGCGGCCCAGCCTCAGCCAGTCCACCCTCCTGTGGACCTGCCTCAGCCAGCTCCCAACCCAGCCAGAACCTCCTTCTGGAAATACCTCTCAGGTTGGGAGCTTTATCAAGGTGGAGCTACAGGGGAGGAACAGGAAGGTGCCATTTTATGGCAAAATACTTTACATTGATTCAGAATCAAAGGACTTAAAGGTGCTGTACTTGAAACAGCATCCAGATTCAGGCATGTATGTCTGAGCCAATGAGGCCTGGCTTCCAGCTCACCACCCTGTGACTTGTGTGTCCCCTCCCACTCTTGCACCTGGTTGCGGGGTTGCATTCATATTTTGAACAAGGTGTATTGAACACTCTGTGACAGTGTTTCACTAAAATGTCATATGCTGTGCCATGTCAAATGTCATATGATTGGCATTAATTTGTTTAAGAAATAAACAAAGCTTGATTACATTCACATTGCAACCATTTGTTAGTTTTTTATTTGTATTGTCTGTCACCTGTTGTCTGATGTTAGTATGTGGCGTCCATGTTACACGGCTGATACACATTTATAAACAGATGGCAGTTCTTTAAAATTTATGAGTAATCATCTCAAATCTTTTGTGGGCATTCTTTGCTCTTTTGTGTAGCTAATAATGCTGTCACTATGCTAATAAACTTCATTCTTGTTGGACAAAATAGAATGTGAAGAAAAAATTCTGATCGCTACAAACCAGTTTGTGAATAATGCACGAAATATGACTTCTAGACACTGCCTCAATGTAACAGAATATTTGTATGCCGTTTTTAGAGGTTACTAAAACATATCCTTGACATTTAATAGACTCTGGGGTTCTCTTCAAAATGTTTGTAAGAAACATTTTGTGTCCATGTTACACGGCCAAATTTCGTCATGGCCGACAACTTTCAAGTTTCTACTGCCAATATACTTTCCTGACTTATCTTTTTTCCTGCAGAACTATTTTTATGACCATGTGTCTTAAAAAAAAGCATTTCAGATGTTTTGGAGCAGTTTTATTTTTGGACCCCAGTGTCACACTTTGGGGCCCAGTTTCAGAGAACAACACATATACATACAAATTAGGAATTCTCATTCAATATGTTCGATTGCCCATTCGATTGCATGCCCGGCCCCGCTTTGTAGCATGTTGGAGAAAATTTGGACTGGCAAAAATTTGATCCTGGGTGAGGCCCTGTTCCACCTACTTTGTCACATGGCCCTTTGCTGTGACCAGACTCAAGCCATGGCCATGATACCATGAAACCGTTGAACATGTGTTCGAAACGTGCAACAATTGCACAGATTGAATGATTCCTGTATTGTGATCGATGACGCTGAGTCACTGACGAAGTGAATAGTAGTCAGCGTGGGGATGATGTCCTTGGTATCCTTCAATTAGAACTTTATGAATGCGAAGGTGGTTGGTACAGACTGTGCTGTCACGCTTGATACGCCAACATAGCTCTTGGTGATCAGTGTGTCCTTATCATCTTTATAGTGTACCACCATCGGATGTACTGTGACCTGGATCTTGTCACAGTAGATGGATGCTATTTTATCTTTGTACTTTCCGCATAGTCCAGCTGCACAATGCCTTCCGTGTTACTGTTAGGCATGATGGACTGCTTGAGCAACTTCACTTGTGCGTACTGCGTTTTGACTCTAGTATCAGTTTTCTCAGAAGTCGGCCATTTCTTTGATAGTATCCACAAATTGTTCCTTTGTTGCCTTCACCTCCATTAGCTTTACTTGACTCGAATATTGTTCCTTTATGCTCAACATCTTGACACCACCAAATGCGGTACTTTAATTTCATTGTCTCCATCCATGGTGTCAAGTTTGACCTTGATGGCATCATCGCTCATATTAACCAAAACAGTGGGTGATTGTGGCAAGGTTTTGACAGGTTGGACCTTTAGTGCCAGACATCTGCATGTATGTTATCAACTGTTTGAAAGGTGGTTGTGACCGGCAGAAAACCGCTCGTGACATTGTAACTTCAGGGTATTGGCTTTTTGACCTTGTGATGGAGATAGTCCGTGGTATCCATTAGGCAATATATTGTGAAATAACCTGCAGCCTGACATAAATATCCCATACAGGATCATTCAACCGATAGCATACTGCTTTGTTAATATTATTTACATCATTCCAATCTACGAACTATCAAAGCTTCTACCCTGTTGGTTTTTCGCAATGCTGTGAGCAGGGCTTTATCTAGAAACCCGTCCACCCGTCATTTGGCAGGGTGCCATTTCAGAAAAAGGGTACATAGAATGCGGTGAGCAATGCCTAAAAAGGCACGTGCGACGCGTGATTAAATAGTTAACATGACCCATATTTAACAGTGTTTGACCCAGGTTTTCAAAATGGCAGTGTGCCATTTTAGTAAAGGGCACGTAGAGCGCGGTAAGCAATGGTTAAAAAGGTACTTGCGACTAAATTAAATAGTTAACAAGATGTAGTGGCAGTGTACAGCTTGTAGTTTAATATCACTACTTACATATAGTATATACATTTTTTATATTGAGTTATTAGTACCGTTGGAAAGAGCAGAATCTCTGCTTTCACATTGTGTATCATGTAAGAAGATATCATAATTCTAACTGAAGTTATGGCTTAACAAACACATGTGGGGTAGAAACCTTCAAACCCAGAAAACGGTTGATGCAAAATATTCGTTATGTTTCGTGAAATGTACTTTAGTTACCATGGACAGATCTATCTAAAATGTTGTGCTCGTCAGGCTTGCTTCCATCCGTTAAGTCTTCGAAAAAATACTCCTCGATCAAACTGTCAATCTGTGCGCGATCACTTCCATCCAAATTTAACAGCTTCGCCACGTTAAAAGCCGTTCTTCACGTCTTCTTAATCGTTATCTGGGTCAGCAGTGACGCGGTGAAATACGTTGTGCGCATGCGTGTGTTTACAGATTATGTAAATGATCCATCGCTGAACCAATGAGAACAGTTGCCTGGGTCACGCAGTTGCTGTTGCTACCACATGATCCAAATTGTTTATACAGCTGGCGTAAACAGGGGACGTCTTCCAAGCTCTCTGGAGGTCACAGAATGTAGTTATTAGCATATTTATGCCCATATATAGGAAGATGACGCGTCAAGCTTCGTGGTGATATCCCATATGTTAAGAACGTCCCAAAATTAGCAGTTGCGAACGCGTGCAATTACTGGCATTTTCGGAGTTATTTTAAGGAAATCGAGTGGAACACTTCGCACAGCTCTACAGAAATCGCTTTAAAATACAAAAACAGAGTTAATTAGAGGGTAGCTAGAGTAGCAATTGATAAAACGAATACCAAAGAATAATTTTCAGGGGAAATCTCAAAATCGATGGATTCGCAATTTGTTCACATAAACGGCATTTACGGAAAATCAGATTTGCCGACATCCGACTCATTTCGTTAAGATGGGTCACATTTGATTTAATCTTCAAATTTTGAAATTGCAAAATTATATTTGCAACTATTTTGCGGTCCATTATTATTCATCACGAATATTAAAATTAGACACGTTACATGATGTATACCAATTTTTTGTGATGTTGATATGAATGCTTTTATTACTAACAAATAATTATTAAGATGATATTGTTTCCTTGCTATTTGTTTTATAATGTTGCAAAAACTGTTTTATGTTTCATATGGTATATATATATAATAGAACATATAACACTGCTGTAAAATGTTGGCATGAGTTTGTCATTGAAGATGCCACTCAACCATCAGGAACACGACCAATGCAAAGCCAGGAAATGTTGTCACAAAAATCATAATAAACTATAATAATCTGATAGTATTTTGTTAAACCTCTATGAACTTCAATATTAACAAAGTTCTGTGTTTTACAAACAAAGATAATATTCAATTGATTATCAGCAAACAAACGCATATTTTTTCCTAAATGTTATATTACCATTTCAATGATGATAAAACAGTTTTAATGGTGCCTGAATTACATTTACCAGGCGGAAAATAATGTATAGATTTAGTTGCGTCGTAATGTTGCTGCTGCGTGCAGACTGCCGTAGTTTGCGGAAGCTGACATGTCAGCAGTGGTTGGCGCCGCCCCATCCCCGGCCGCGCGTCTTGCATAGTTTGGTTTCGAAAACTCACAATTTATGGTTAAAATAAATGTTACATAGATACAACAACACTTCTGAAATTTCATTAATATTCCGTTTATCAACCAGCACCATAGATTTACCGGAGAGCCAGTTACAAGTTTTGAAAATTGTCACCGATCTGGATCGGCGAACAACGTTCGATGACTTGTAAGATTTTCGATTATGTGAAATACAGCCTTGATCAACAATGGCTGATGCGGAGTCTGTCCTACGCGTATGACAGAGCTAGGTCGGTGCGCTCAGCGGATGACCCTGTTAACGCAGGCACTAAACTCGGTCGAACATTGACGTAAACACACTGGCGGCGGAACGACAAGACGCCGACACACTAACAAAATTGGAACGCACGATTGCTAGTGAACTTCATTTATGTTTGAATTTCCTCATATAAAAAGTTTGCAATGTTTAATGTAAATTTTCACTTGTCCACCGGATAACCATGTAGAGTCATTTTACTTGTCTGGGCCAAAAATCACTTGTCCCGGACAAACGGACAAGTGCTATTTCGAACGCTGATATTGTTAGGCTAGGCTGAACAAAAATTGAGATATATTACCCTACAAATAGTAAAATAATTATAGACATGCATACCTAATTTGCAAAATTCCATTTATTTATAGAAAAACTACCCACACACAATCTCATTTTTAACAATCAGTCAATAAACAGAAAAAAGTAATTATTACTAGTTTGAAACCACCCTCCGAATAATAATTATTACAGGTAGCTACTGCTAAACCGTTTGACAAAAGAAGACGTGATGTCGTGACCTAGAAACGGCACGCCTTGCAACGAGCATGAGCATGGTCATGTGCCGGCGGGTCGTTGCATATTGAGAGGGAGCAGGTTCTTTTAACGAGGACAATACGCAATTATTCACTACTATTGTTGAGCTATGTTATACTAAACGTCGTTACTTATCATTATATATCAGTACATTAACAAATATAGAGTGTATGAATAAAACATTATTTTTCTAATCACGCATGCCGGCTTCCAAAGTCTGTCTTGAACAGGCTGGTCTACCAACTTACAAAGTTTGACACCTCCTCAGATCAAATATTTTTGGCACACACTATTAAAGAATTTAATGGCGACCGGGATAGGAGTCGAGATAGGGGCGCTTGAACAATCGAAATGACCACGTGGCGTGATTGGGATTCGTAGTTGACGATCTCGTGACGCATTCATTTGCGATTGCGGGATGCGTTCAGTTGGGGATAATCTAACCAAGTATGTGGCGCGATCGGGATGCGTCTCAAGATCAGGGCACTCGCAAATTAATAATAATATACATGATCGTGTGACCGTCTGTAGCCCCGAGTAGGGTTACGTTGAAAATATGGCAGGGCGTATAAAAAAGGCACAACGTTCTTTTTGGGTACCAGGGGTCACTGAAAAAGGGCAGGACGTAACGCCCTGCAAATTCGACCTAGGCAGAATACTGCCACAGCATGGTTAGTTTTTCGCATTCGTACAGTTTCACAGCCAGAACAAGATGTCATCAAAGATAAATAAACCTATGTATTTTGTTTTTGGGCTTACCTTAACGGATATACTTTATTTCCATGTAATATCTTTTACTAATCTTTAAATTGTTTCCAATACACTGTACATGTGTGTCATTCGTACGGTTTCAACAAAAAACTTCCCCACATTACAGCATTTCATAATTTATATCTTTGTTGCATATATTTCAAGGTATTTTAACCTAAAGGGACACCGCATAAGCTTAGCGAACAGTTGAAAAATCGTGTTATTCCTGTATATTATGACCTGTGTTGGCCTGCATACAGGTGTATATGCATGCTGCATTCGTACGGTTTCACCAAATTTCACCAACACTAAATAAATCAATTAAAAAATTGTGTATTCTTCAAAGGATCGTTATAAAGTGGTCAATGGATACTATATGTAGGCCATTTCAGAAATATATTACACTGTTGTGGTTTTTCTTATGGTACATAGTAAAGCAAATTCTTTGCATCAAGAACATTGAGTAGTGCCTAAAAATAACCACTTTTATCTATGATATTGCTACAGGTTTTCATGATACATAAATAAAAGTATGAATACCATGAAAGCTCTCGTCAAGACTAAATTTCTAAGGATTTAAAGTAATAAGCACAGTTTGAAATGACCATATTCAGTGTATATTGGTGATCTGCCTTTTCAGGAAGTGTATAGTTTGCTTGGTGATATTTAAACACCAAGTGCATAAAGATACAAGTTTAGAATGGCGAGCAAGTATAGAAACAGGATTGCTACTTCTTGTATATTAACACAAGTTTGGCTGGTACCAGTCCCTTAGCTAGGATTGTGACATTTTCCAATTTACCCGTTCTTAATTTACATTTACCCGGATTTACCCGGCTGAGGCTCGCAAAATACTTAAATTTCCAACTACACTCTGGCACTTGCTTTCACACTTAGTGCAAGGCACATTTTATGACAACACAAACACTTTTAATTTTGTTATTGGGAAAATAAAACAACATTATTGTTCACAAGATCGTTGTATCTGAAAAATAAAAATCCTGTTATCTACAGATTTTCTAAAACCCATTCCAAATACAGAACAACAGATCTCTGGCTACGTGCCTGGCTGGCAGGTTAGTAAAGCGACAAACCAACTAGTCTTCGTGGCTAGTAAACTCTACCATGTAACATGGCGCCACCATCCGTGCATTATATAATAAATAAATTATTGGTTGACGTCGCTAGTGAAACAATGCTGGTGATTGGTTGTGATGTAATACAGTGTTGATCATCTGCAGAGAGAGCACGCATTCATAGATAGTTATTAGCATATCGCTATTATAAATTTTGTTTTATATTAGTTTTGTCTTATTGTTTGCTTTGTTGGTCATTATTCTGCTACATGCATAGTTATTTGACGGGTGTACAAAGCCAGCCAGCAGTAAAACGAAAGTTAGAAAAGTGCAACAGGGACAACTTGTATGAGAAGTTGAAGCGCAACTATGGCTATTTGAAAAGTTGGGAGAGAATGTATGCATGACTATTGAATCTTTGCATTTCAGATGCCGCACTCGGGAAAGCAGAAACGTTTGGCGTCATGTGACTCCCCAAGCGATGAATATCATCGATCAAAGCGAAAGAGGGAATCATATGACCATGGCTACAGTGATGACCAGAGAAGGTGGGCATCTATATTCTTCATAATTAGTTTTGTATGAGGTTAAGATACAGTGGACGCTCGCTATAAGGAACATGTTGCCATTTAACTAGTCGGCCTTTTTCAGAACATTATCGCCAAACCGACCTTTATATGCTAGCACTGAGGGTGGTCACTGCCAGGGTGCTTGTCGTCATCAGTGGTTCGTTTACGTCCCAAACAGAGACGGGACCGACATTAACGTAATCTCTGAGTCACGAGGAATACACAGTCCCCAATGTTGAGAGCCAGGTTTTTACACCAAATATCATGCGTGCCCAGTCCAGGTTTCGAACTGAGAGCGCTGGCATGCCAGGCGGATGTGCTGACCACTACACTAGCTGTGCTCCCTGTAGTGTTGCTACAGAATTGTACATAATGAGATCATTATCAAAGATACGTGAACAAGTTTTATACCATTGTTTTCATGGGAGAATGGTGTATGAAATATAACAACTTGCTCATTGAGATGTTGCCTCCATCATGGACTCCCTGATGGAGAAACTGTCTGGTGAAAAGTGAAGTGACAAAACGCAACACAAATTTGAATTTGTTGGGAAATGTTTTGCCATATGCCACATACAGTAAATGTTATCAAACAACTAATTTGTCAATATAACTTCTTTTATCTGCTTTCTAATGGTATATCACATATATCAGAATAATTACAAACTCACAATATAGTCCAAAGGACTTCAGGGTCTCTTGGCCCATTTTTTATTTACCTGTTCTGCTCATGAAAATCCCTGTTACACTTGCACTAGTCAGTCAGTGGCGTCGGCACGTGACGTGGTGAATATTCTGGAGGCTGAGGCTCTCCAAAAACCTCCAACTGCACTCCCCGTTAAGGGCTGAAAACTTCTAACTGCACGCAAGGCTCGCAAAATACTAAAACTTCAAACTACACTCCTACACTTGCTTTCAGACTTGTGCAAGCCCCGTTTTATGACAACGCAAACACTGTTTTTTCCTTTTTATCGGGAAAATAAAACCACATTAAATTGTCCAACACAAGATCATAGTATCTGAAAATAAAAAATCCTGTTATCCAAAGGCCAAAAGACCCGTTGTTTGAAAAAGAAAAACCAGTTGCGATCATTAACATGTGCTTTTTTTGCTATTGGAAATTTTAAGATTTTCTATTTAATATTGCTCAAAATACACCATATGTCGTCTACAATTAAAAACTATCTCTGAGGAGTCCCCCCTCCCCCCGATTAGATGAGACAGTCCTCTCGGGCTGAAATGTGGGCCACAGCAAAATTTCCGTTTTTTTCTCTGAATGTCACTCATCCCTGAATTTTGGAGTGTAAAAGTAAATGTTCCCAAACAGGCCTGGGTTCAATTCACTTTTATAAATTCCAATTCCATTCAAAGTCACGTATATTTACCAAGGATCAATTCCAATTCAGTTCAGTTAACCGTACTCACAAAAAAGGACCAATTCCAGTTCAATTCATTTTATTCAATTCAAAGCGGCAACAATAGCTGTTTTGTGGTGACTTATTAAGTTTGAACTGCACATTGATGTACAATGAAGCCCCAGTGAAAACCCACTGAAGCAAACAGTAGCCCTTTAATTCAGGAAGCATAATAAAATGCCTGTTTTGTTCTCAGAAGAGACAGTGCTAAGCATGCCTTGTACCAAGTACTACAATCTGAGTTTTAAGGTTGATCGAGTGCCTATCATGTCAGTTGATTTCTTTACTTTTTCTTCATAGAACATTAATAGGTGTTGGTATGAACATTTCTACTACAAAAGAAAACATGGCATTAATGCCATATGTCACCAGTCTGTCATTTAAAAACTACTACTTTGTGTGTCTCAGTGGAATTCCCCTTCAAATTCTTGGAAACTATAACGACATTACCGTAGAAATGATGACGTTAGTTTCATGCCAGCGCAGATGTCTATGAGTGTAAATTCGCTTACCGTGAACGCATAGCATATAGCCTGGTTATTCTGATACCAGTATCTTGTTTTATGAAGATAACATACTTGCATCATGATGTTAAAAAACAAATGCTGACGGTAGTCTTCTTGTTTTGCGACCGAACACCGTTCCATGCTCGACAACGCCAACATTTGTCAGTAACAGGGTTGACCCCTGACCAATCAGGTGCCACCAAAACACAGAAAAGCACGTGGGGCCGTAAGCCAGTCGTAAACACAGTATTTCAACATTTAGTCATTACAAATACACATTGCAGGGCCTAGTTGGCGGGAAAACAAGGGGATATCTCAAAAACAGGAGTCTATGTCAATTTGTATTAAAACAAACTGTTTGCCAGTGAAAAAACATCACATTTTATGCAAAACCCACCTATCTGGTGACACGTCTGTTATCAATGACAACCAGGAAGCATTACTTAATGTAATTTTTTTAAACTGCTGCAATAGTTATGAAGCTATAACTAAGCATGCAAGCTAGCCTTACATGTCCGCCAAATTAAATGGGATTGATTTATGATCGGTGAAGGGGTTGGGGTTATGCAAAAAATACACTTCAAGTTTTGGCAGTCTTTCAACATTGTTATAAAAAAAATTATGAAGCTGTAGCACGCCTAATATGCATTTGTTCACAAAACAAACCCATTGAATGTCAGTAATATATTTGTGTTTACAAACATGCAATTTGTTCTTTCAGGGTATTTCTCAAAATGAAATATAATGCCATTTTTTAGGTGATTTTTAGTCCTTTGGCCTAAGGTCCAAGGGACTATTGCCATCACTCTGCGTCCACCGTCCCCCGTTAGATGCAGTATCTCAGAAACCGGCAGAGTAGACACACTTGACCCCTGTTAGAATGAACAGTTGCCTAAAACTTTTAAACTGTATCTTCAAAACTATTGATTTTCTATAATAAGGTGTATTGTCTGTAGAAACCTGTAGGTGGCAAACATAGAAAATTAATATTCTGGACAACTATAGAGTAAAATATCCTACACTTTATTGATATCAAATGCATTCTACTGTTCTGTTTACGCTTGCCATGCCTTGTGTAGACATGGTACTGTGTAAATCAATTGTATCAATATAGACTAATAATTACAGATTCACAATATAGTTGACGCCTAAAACAACCAAATGTTAACCATTAGAAGAGTTGACATATTTCCGCTATACACAAGCAAGAAATCTGTATTTGATTGAATCATTCTAGTGTCATCAGCATATAGTAGAACATACATTTTCTACATCATCATCACTAAGGTTGTTGTAAATTTCACCAGCTGCCATGTCAAGTCCGTTATAATTGTGACTAACAGTGTTCAAAATTATTCAGGTAAATAGCAAATAACAAAGGACACAAGTTTTGCCATACCTATATATCACATGAGAAGAAGGCTGACACAGCCTGGCCCTGATTTATACATGATTTAGCATTTGTGTACATGTTGTATACAACTTTCAACACAATACCATTAATACCGCATGAAATTATCTTAGACCACAGGGAGGACCGGTCTACTAAATCAAATGCTTTCTTATAATCGATGAAGGCACAATAAAGCCTTTTGCGTCGAGACAAATACAATTCAACCAATACCCCTATTTGAACACTGCCTGTTCTTCACCTATTACATTCGCTTTGTTTAGGTATGTGGTCAGTCTGGTGTTTTGAACAATCACTAAGGATTAATGAACACTTGTGCAGAATGTCACCCACTTGGCAGGTTTAATTGATCTATTCAACAATGAGGACACTGCTTAGGCCTCACTCTGGACACTGTCACTCACAGTGTTGTGTAATGTCTTAGTTGGTGCATTGAGCTAATCTACTTGACCATGAATCAGTGGTGGCTCTGGTTGTGTATTACACCCAGCTGTGGAGCTAAGATTCTCTGCCTGCTATTGTTTGATGGAAACTGTGACTAATGTGTAATTGGTCACTGGCAGTAGCTTGTGTCAACAGACAGGTTAAGCCACTAGACCCCTGTTAAACTGGACAGTTGCCTGTAAGTTTTAAACTGTGTCAAACAGTGAGTCTACCTTTTGCTCTCAAATAATCTGTCCTCTTAGTTTTACACATGAAGACATAATCTGGCATAACTTGATAAGTCTTTGTAGCAGCACATTTGTACTTCTAGTGTATCATTGCAACATAACATACATATTACATACTGTGTGCCACATTTGAATGTTGTGCATGTAATATTTCCATGCAATCCACTTGCATATACAACGTTCGAAATAGCACTTGTCCGTTTGTCCGGGACAAGTGATTTTTGGCCCGGACAAGTAAAATGACTCTACATGGTTATCCGGTGGACAAGTGAAAATTTACATTAAATAGTGACATCTGCAACATTGCAAACTTTTTATTTGAGGAAATTCAAACGCAAATGAAGTTCGCTAACAATCGCGCGCGTTCCAATTTTGTTAGTGTGTCGGCGTCTTGTCGTTCCGCCGCCAGTGTGTTTTACGTCAGTGTCTGCGTTAACAGGGTCATCCGCTGAGCGCACCGACCTAGCTTTGTCATACGCGTAGGACTGACTCCACATCAGCCATCGTTGATCTAGGCTGTATTTCACACAATCGTAAATCGTTCAGTTTGGCCAACGTACAACTTGCTCCCACTGACGGATCATATTTTTTGATGAACTTTGGAAACAGTAGACTTTGTATCGCTACCTGTTATTTGAATAATTATATAGTTTTAACCATTATTACGCCTAACCCACGCGGACTCGGCAGTCTTCCAAGACCAAGTCTGGATAGCCTCAGTTAGCCGATCCAGATCGGTGTCAATTTTCAAAACTTGTAACTGGCTATCCAGTAAATATATGGTGTTGGTTGATAAACGGAATATTAATGATATTTCAGAAGTGTTGTTGTACATATGTAACATTTATTTTAACCATAAACTGCGAGTTTTCGAAACCGAATTATGCAAGACGCGCGGCCGGGGCCGGGCGCCAACCGCCGTTGACATATCGGCTTCCACCAACTAAGGCGGTCTGCTCGCGGCAGCAACGTTACGAGGTAACTAAAACTACAAATTATTTTCCGCCTGGTAAATGTAATTCAGGCACCCTTAAAACTGTTTTATTATCATTGAAATGGTAATATAACATTTAGGAAAATTATGCGTTTGTTTGCTGATGATCAATTGGATATTATCTTCGTTTGTAAAATACAGAACTTTGTTAATATAGAACTTCATAGAGGTTTAACAAAATTTATTATCAGATTATATTATAGTTTATTATGATTGTTGTGACAACATTTCCTGGCTCTGCATTGGTCGTGTTCCTGGTTCAGTGGCATCTTCAATGACAAACTGATGCCAACATTTTACAGCAGTTTTAATGTTATATATATATATATATAATTATATATACCATATTAAAGATAAACAGTTTTTGTAACATTATAAAACAAATAGCAAGGAAAACAATTGTCTCATTCCTGTCATCGTAATAATTATTTGTTATTAATAAAAGCGTTCATATCAGCATCACTAAAATATTGGTATACATCATGTAACGTGTCTACTTTTAATATTCGTGATGAATAATAATGGACCGGAAAATAGTTGCAAATATAATTTTGCAATTTTAAGATTAAATCAAATTGTGTCTTTGATAACAGGTCACTTATATGTACATGCAACGAAACAGCAGGAACATTGTGTTGTCTTAAAAATAAGATAGACTTTTTATATTTTTTCCGAAGCTTTGATTCCCCTTCACAACCACTCGGAGTCTCGGACAAGTTAACATTTTGGCGGACAAGTAGATTTCAAAACTTACTTGTCCGCCGGACAAGTAAATATTCTGGCTTATTTCTATCGCTGATATATAATGTAAAACTTCAACAGCCGTTTTCTTCATTTTCACTTTTTGATCCCTACCATGTTCAATGCTCCATAACTTTGCCAATTTTTGTAGCAGACATATTTTTTGAAACCGTGTAAAGCACCCTACCAAACCTTTACAAGGATATAAGAAAACAATGTTACAATTTTTCTGACTTATTTGGTCAGCCGGGGTCACATATAGACGTATTAGTCCAAAGGACTTCATGGCCACTTGGCCCATTTTTTAATTCTACTAATTTTCACGGTCAGAATAATTTCCATTCGAAAATGCAAATTCCATATTGGCTTGCCCGGCATTTATTCAATAATTCTACATCATTTTAGACATAAAATGATTTTAAATGTTGCATCTGATGGCAATTTTGAGGCTACAGTTTTTCCCCAGTTTGTGCCTTTGCGAACATGCATTACCGCACAGCATTCTTGAAATGTGCGATAAAAGCGCATGTTGATGAAAACCGGGCAAGTCTAATTGTCGCTAAAACGCAATACTTGTTAGACAAAATTATAGTTATAGTCTATAGCGGGGAAAATCGAGGTGGGCCCAGATTCTACACAAAGGCCTCCATTTCAAAATGTCAATTGCATGGAATGCTATCTATTTCCGTGACCATGGAATTTCCATTTCAAAACGTCAATTCTGTTTCAAAATGCTAATTGTGCGAATTCCATCCGTTTTCCACGATCGCAGAAAATCAGTGTCTCTACACTCCTCTAAAAGACAGTCCTGCAACTGGCAAGTGGTAACAACAATTTGAAATAAGTTAGGTGCAACTAGGGAGACTATTTCCCCAGCTATTATCTGTAACACCTCCATCCTTGTGTACTGCAATCAAGTTAACAAATTTTAACAAGCCAGCCAAACCCTTAAAACTGGGATTAAAGTTAATCCTCCTTCTGGCATATGGCATACATACTAAATTTAGTCCACTTTCTGGTAACTTAGTTCTAGATTTAAACCCGGGATTAAAAGTTAGTCCAGCTTCTGGCATACGGGCCTTAGGCTTGGACGTAGTGGGGGCCCAGCAGTAAATCTAGTGGCCAGTGGGCCCCTGCCCTCCCCTAAACTCAATCCCTGATGACACACATCCTCATGTTACAGGGATCACTGATGATTCGTTTCAGTATCATCTGGACATGTCGTCTTGTCGAAATGCTGAAATAAAATTGAATCCATTATCCAATCATCTCGTTGTCATTCTAGATACGGCAATTTGGGTTTAGGCCAATCATAATTGATGTGACGTAATTACATGCGATATACGGGAAGTAGAAGAAATGACTAGAAAATGTACAACCACTGGCCTTTGTTAATGGTTGGACTGGTAATTATGCTGGGATTTCCTGGAGTTGCCTTTCAAAATGAGGCACAGGCATTTGCACAGTTCCCATGATAACAGTTGAGACTCTGGATGTCACACACATGTATAAATTGCCTAATGATCATGACTCTAAGCTGAACAATTCTATTTATCTGGCATTGTTTTTAAAATGCCTGCTTGTGAATTGTTTACCCAGGGTTAAATAATCTGGCTGTTTTGACAATGTTGAAGCACCATCAAACTGTCCAAACATCAGAGAATACCAGTCAAAATGTTACCCTGCCTGGCTGGGTGGTCAGAATTTTTTTCTAAGTCAGGTACTGGCCATATTTAGAAAATAAACATTTAGCTTGTCTCTAATAAGCCTCTAATTTCAACCATTGTTCAACAGAATGATACATTTCCTAGAAGTCATATTTTGTAGTAACTACCAAATCATGTGGCAGAAACAGATAGGATTATAAGGAGAGATTAAACTCAATATGACTATGTGGGAGAGTTTCAGTCAGTTTGAACATATTATTAACATACTATTATTATAAAACATGGATTTAACCAACACAAACATGGCACAGAATGCTAGTTTCTTACTTCTAACTACAACTTGCATGTTACACAGTAATGCTTTTATTGAGCCAGCATGCAGCAGCATTGGTCATCTGATATGTTACTATTTAAATCCGTACATCAGTGACATAAATTCTTGTCCTAGTTGATCCCTGGGTGGCAGCACTGTAGCAGCTGTGTGTGTTGACATAGATTAGCATTGAGTTACAAATTTAACATAACCGTAACTAAATACTTAGTATTTCACAGGAACACCATTTTAAAATGCTGTATACACTGTTATGAGCACGAATCGTTTATCTGGAAAACTTTAATCTGGAGGATTAAGTGTCTGAATTAACAAGGTTCCCATGTAGACTATTAGGAGAGGAATGAGGGAAAGAACAGTCACATTGTCAACCAGGTCAAGCTTGCTGTCTTTTACAACTGTTACAACTTTTTTAAATTAGTAATTAAGTGTATGTAACTCATTATGAACCACTGAATCAAATCTAGTAATTATATCCGTTTTGCCTCTGTACAAATAACATCATGGCACAAAGAATTCAAAATGATTTCAATTTTCAAATACGTTTGTAGTGTATTGTGTTGCCATCTAGTGACTATCCTGTTGACTGAAATAGCCATGACCCAAGGTCACTGCATCTGCATGCATGTGTGACCATGAATACATCTTTTATTGAACTTTACAATGATCAGATCAATCAGGAACTTCCTCATATATAATACACATAATATTGAATAATAGTTCTCATCTGCTAAATAAAGCGAGGTGACATTCAGTTCCTGGCACCATTGCTAGATGGCAGCATAAGTTGTAGTTTACAAAATGGCAGGTTTTTTTAGATTTCAGCATTGATTTGGAATGAAATTGGTTTGTTATGACAAAGTAATTTGGTAATCCACTGATACCCTGAAAATAGTGCTCAATGATACAGCAATCTACAAATATTTTCTGATTCAGTCATAGTTTCTTTTCCGGAAATTAACTGAGGCAGTTGTTTTCTGACAGCTTCAACAATCGTGATGTGCCTTCACGTCGCCATGGAGACAGCTACGACTATAGCTCCGAACGAGCGATCCACCGACGAGAACACCACACCGAACACAACTACGACTCTGACTACAGCAGCCAGCGACGCACATCACGGCACGACACATATCGAAAGCGGAGGCATCACCATCGACACACTCGGCGGCGCCACCATCACCACACTGGTGACAGCAAACGTCGGTATAGCGCTTCGTCTAGTCATAGCACATCTTGGGTGAGTAGTGTTTCAGTAATGTTGCTTTGCCCGCCATCGATTGATCTAGTTAGTCAATCGATGGATCGGATTTGTGAATGGACTTAGTGACGTAGGTGGATTATGAGATGATTGGTGTGGGTGGTCTGGGCCTGTTCACTGCTACAGCCACCTTGTGTCAATACTCACTGTTTGCTGCTGCCCGGGCACGCCTCTGTTCACCAGTACTTCTTGGGTGCTCTGGGGTTACACATTTGATTTTATCTGGATTCAGTTGGGTAATATGTTAATTATGTAATTCGTTATAAGTGGTTCAGTAACAGACAATTACCAACAATGTAATTATTCCTGATCTCCGTACATAGAAACAGTTGTTCTTGGTACTGTTGATATTGTCTAGGGTAATTGTCTTGAAGGTAACTTATTGTAGGTAATTGTCCCGGTGCATGGTTTTTTACTATGGGTATTATGTTCTGCATGTGTCACCTATTTGAGTGTCCATGTTTGACTCCATAACTTGGTAGATTTCAATTAATGTAAGTTCAGTTGGCAGACTTGTTTTGGATAGTTACTGCCACAAGTTTCTCGTGGCTAAATAACTACAAATGTGCAGATGTTTACCCATTCATTTTAGCACTTCCTAACATGTTAGTGATTAGCAGATTTAACAAATTTTCACGTCTCCATTGCTTAGGTTTTCCTAAGAGACCAGTTGACTTTGTCATAGCCTGTCATAGATGTATTCATGAAATCTCGCATCATTAGAGGAGGCAGTTTGTCTCCTGGGAGTGTATTTTGCCTCTGACAATCATTTCAAGCAGCATTTACATAACAGATATTTTGAGACTGATAAACGCATTAGTTCACGCACAGCATGCACTTATATGCACCTGACTGAGCAGGTAAAAAATTGGTCTGTAGTAAAACTAGCTGTCCCCGCTGTTTGGTAGGACGTGGAATGTGTTTGTAGGACATGCGCTTACATAAACACAGAGCGATTAGTCTGTCGCAGGCTTTCCCACCAACCAGTATAGGTTAAATTATATCGCTCGGCTCATATTGATTTCTGTTCGCCGGCGTGTACGGTGTTAGCTCGGTTTCCCCATGGCAACAGGCATTGTAGGGCAGTGCATATTGGCAGCGCAGGCGCGGTCTCCCAGTGAACAGGCCTGTTAGAGGGATGTGTCCACAGCATTTGACAGTGCACGCTTATGTTTGCGTCGTCAGTGCAGGGTGATAACTAACCAATGAAATTGAATGGCAGGCATGCTGGGTAGTAGCACCATTCAGTACGCCGCAACGGAGCATCGAGTGATGGGTTGTCGTTTGATCTGATGACCAGCAAGCAGCAACGATGTGTTGGAGTAGATGTTAGATGACGGCTAGTTATGCATGTTTCAGCAATGATTGCGTATCGCTGTCGGTGGCAGTGTCTCATGAATGGCGTGCGTCACAGCTGTGTGCATCAATGTGGATGGCGAAGAGGGATAAATAACCTGTGCACATCACATAACGGGTGCAGGGGACAGAACTGTTGACAAAAACAGCATTTTAGTTACTGAATTGAACGATCGACTGTATATAACGTGACCACGGACTGCTTAGGGACAGAGCTTCATAGGTTGTTGGAACGTGCCTGCAATGGACTATCCGAAGTTGAATATTAGTCTCGTGCGTTTGACTGCAATGTTTGCCGGTTGATATGGTGTCGTCCTTTGCACTGGGACACTCAAGGGAGAATGATGTTGCTGCTGCCAGTGGCCACAAGGTGGCACTGGAAGGTAGCGTGACGACTGCCTCGCATGACACGCTGTTGTGTGTCATCGAAGCAGAACAGACTTCTTCGGTACTTGTCGTAAGTGGTTTTTAAAAATAGTTTAGCAAAAACAAGCGAGCAGTGTGAGTGGACCAGTGTGAGTGAACCAGTGTGAGTGCGTGTGTGGTTACTACTAAGGTTGTGATGTTTTGTGGTGCTGTCTCTGAGATTACTAGGTAACTTCATAATTACTGTTTCTGTCTGGTTCAACCTTTTCTAGAGATTTGGGTGTTACAAACAGGTTTTAGTGCTGCTGGTATTTTGTTTAATATTTGTCCCTAGTTTTCGTAATTGTTTCCATCAATCGGCAACATTCTAATAACTGACTAGCTTGTATATTGTGGTTAGAATTTGAAGTCTCATTCAACTAGTGAGTCTTTTCATAAATTTGAAGTCTCATTCAACTAGTGAGTCTTTTCATAAAATTATTGCCAAACCAACCTTTCTATGCTGGCACTGAGGGTGGTTATTGCCAGGTTGCGTAGACGTGTGGTTCTTTTGTGTCTCAAATTGAGACGGGACCAACATTAACATGATATCCGAGTCATGGGGGATACATAGTTCCCAATGTTGATTGCCAGGATTTACACCAAGTCTACCATATCCTGTCCGGGTCTTGAATTCAGAACTCTTGGCATGCCAGGCAGGTGTACTAATCAGTATACTACCAGTACACTACCAGTACACTACCCGTACACTGTACCACATCCTCTATAGTAAGGTAATTAGTTGTGTATCTCTGTTGATGAGTGGGAGTCAGATGTTCACACCGGTCAGATCTGGTCTTTGGTTTGACCACAACATGTCTAGAGACCAGTTGAACCCTGCTACTGTCATACATGTACATTGAGATAGTAGTAGTATGATGAGTGTTCCTTGTAGTTTATCTTTATCCACCAGATGGCTCTACTACTGTTGTCGCCCGCGTTCTGCGCACTTCCCCACATCCCGTTCATTCCTTCCCACGGGCTGCTTATCTTGTTGTACTGACAAGATATGGAGGCAGGAAAGAAACATCTCGACATAATAACACGTCACGGATGGTTCTTGTGGATTTAAATGCGTTGCGTAGTTATTTCCATCTTTATAATACAGGCGTAAAAACGTTTATGAGATTCTGACGTCTTAGCATTGTTTTATAGGTGTATTGACTAGGATGATCCAGAAATTAGAAGAGTCCTTTATCCATCCCCACGGTACTTTGTGCAGGTCGGTACTTTGTGCAGGTCGTTGTCTTGGAAGAGATACTGATTGGGATTAGGAATAGCTGGGTGCTGAAATATGTGGGCTCCATGTTCCTGCTAGCACTTGGGAGGGTGGCTGCCAGGGCTGGCTGGAGTAAGCTGCACAGCTCCCAGCTGGGTTATTTATACTCCCTGGCAGCTAGATGATAAAAGCACACACTGCCAATGTTACCTGATATGCAGTCTTACAGGGAGACTAGTAGGAGCAGCCTGGCTGAGAAAAGGAGTGAGCAGTCGGTGTTGGAAGGCAGAGCAGGGCACAGGCTTGTGTTGTTGGGTGCAACTTTCTGGGTCTCCTCCGGCCGGCCGGGAGACAGCACTCTAGCGAATGCTGGGGTCACAGACGCAGGTAGTCATGGATTTACTGGTGGTGTCTGGCATTGGATACACAGAACTTTGAAGAGCCTAGGGAAGATACACGTTTCTGGACTTGTTGTTTAGTGTGACGGTTGTGGGGCGATCTTGTGCTGCCAAGGTGTAGTCAGGGTACTGCTGCTGAACTCTCACAGAAGGTGGTCATAACATGATCATAGAAGGAGGCGAGGTGCTGTCAAGTAGAATGCCTGGCACAGAGAGTGACACTTCGACCACGGTCGTCTTGGGCGACGATGCCGTCAAGACAACAGGACTGTCCCGTCGTAGAAATGGTGCTCCTCTCGTCCCTGAGATTACTCCGCCATCCTTCAACAGTCTAAAAAGTTACTTTTCAGATCATAAGGTGAAAACTGACACTAAGCCTAAGGAGAAGCCTCCCAAGGAAATGTCCCCTAAGGAGTTGCCCCCTAGGAAGATGTCTCCTAAAGAGATGCCACTTAAGGAGTTGCCTTCTAGGGAATTGCCTCCTAGGGAGATGCCTCCAAAGGAGTTGCCTCCTAAGGTGTTGCCTCCTAGGGAGATGCTTTCCCCTGTTCTTCCTGTTGCCTCCTACAAGAACAAGGTTTGTCACTATATAGGTTTCTTTCTGGTCTTTTGTCAGAATAGTAGCTCTCTAGATTCAGTTTGGATCATGTGTCATGTCAGTATGTATTATAGAATTAGTTGCAAGTCATTAGAAAGGTTGTCAGGTGTGCAGAGTTATTTCTGTTTGTAGTTGTGTCAGAGAACGTGTTTTTATGTTAGGATGTGCATGCGTGCGTGCGTGTGAGTTTGCGGTGTAATGAGAGCATGCTTGATGAAGACAGTGAGTTCTAAGATGTAGGCAAAGTTGCTTATAATTTAATACAATAATGGCTGACTTGTGACGTATTTTGACTGATTGTTCAATTGACTGATTTCCTAATTCTTACATATATATCATTGGTGAAAGAAAGTGTAAAAGATTTAGTTGAGTGTTTGATAGCAGTGTTGTGATGTTAGTTTACAAAGGTAGTTGCTGCTTGCTGGTCAGAAGTAACATGAAAGGTGTCATGTTTCCTTAAGAAACAGGACAATGTTGGGACGACCTTCTAAGTGGGTCGGTTTTGTGCAAAGTGAACGTCTTCAGTACTGTTATGATGATGTTAGCACTCTTTTGCTTTAGTAGTTATGTCCGAAACAAACAGTTTATGTTTGTTGCTGTTGGTAGTACGAACAAATCTTTACCTGGGCGTGCTATTCCCTTATGTATCACATGTATCCTGAACGAACGGTCGATCGAACGGAAAATGAAATGAATCACCAACCACCGTGACGCTTTCACCATCCTCTGCACCATCGTCATGGGTATGCGGCGTCTGCCACGGGGTTGTGCTGTGTGGGTCGCTGCTGATGTGTGCTGCCACCTGCTGGCCGGGGAATGCAGAATCGGCACAGAACAAGCGAGGCGCCGGGTGTCGAGGACGACAGCGACGGTCACCTGATTTACCGCGCCGGAGACGTCCTGCAAGCACGATGTACACACGCCTTTATCGTAACTCGCACATTTACCTCGCCTGCTCAACCATTCAGTCGTTCAGGCCTCACCAAACCGAAATTGCACGTCCACCATCATCCAGCTGATTTCATCAGAATTGCTCCCACAGTTTTTGCATAATTTTAACCGTTATCTCATTTTTTCCGGCTTCCCATGCGGGCCTATCCTGGCATGTGTGAGCCTTTTTTAGTTTAGGAAAAATGGAGATAACTTCAACCCATGTAATGGTTTTGTAATTAGATGCATCCGAGCGGATGTTTCACAATCATAATATTTTTAGTTGATAGCAGGTAACCAGTTTGTTGTACTTATATCGTAATGTTTGTGTAAGTTTTCCCTGGGTTGGTTCATCATCATCACGTGGGTCTCTTAAAGGTTTTGTTTCTCAAGTCGAACAGTGCCGTTTTTGCATTGGCGATATCACGCAAAGACCATCGAGTCTGAGAAAGCTTAGGTCCTGTAGATATGTGCTCATTCTTGGTCGGTTTCTGCACTGCCCTTGAATGAAGCTGCAGCAGTGTTGGTCTCAAGTCCGTCCTACTCCCAATGCATTGATGGCGACTGTGTCACTTGTGTCCATCTGGTGTGTCCTTGTTCGCATCAGGACCAACAGTGACCATTGCTGCACTGGCAGTAGGATGTTCCACTTGTGATGTAACACTGCCACCCTGTGCTGAGAGTAATCGCTGTTTTACAATTTCCATTGCAGATGAGATTGTGTCGACCCTCGGTGAGGGTACATTTGGCCGGGTTGTAGAATGCAAGGACTTGCACGGGTAGGTAGACTAGATACGCAACAAACATGTAGTGTGTGCATTGCTGCACAGTCATTTAGTAATAATAACAATAATGTCAACTTGTAGAGCGCCATAATTCTAGACAGAAGTCCATTCAGAGGCACTAAAATAGATGAATACATGAATATTAAAACAAGCTAGTTAAATAAATGATAATAAAATAAATTAATAAATTGCTAAAACCGTGATGCATAGGCAATAAGATTAGGTGGTAAATTACCTGTCACTACTACTGACGAGATAATAAACGTGGTCCTTGACATGTATTACCTGTCACTACTACTGACGAGATAATAAACGTGGTCCTTGACATGTATTATCTGTCACTACTACTGACGAGATAATAAACGTGGTCCTTGACATGTATTACCTGTCACTATTACTGACGAGATAATAAACGTGGTCCTTGACATGTATTATCTGTCACTACTACTGACGAGATAATAAACGTGGTCCTTGACATGTATTACCTGTCACTACTACTGACGAGATAATAAACGTGGTCCTTGACATGTATTACCTGTCACTACTACTGACGAGATAATAAACGTGGTCCTTGACATGTATTACCTCTTATGCTACACTTCGTTTATCCAACTGTTAGGTAAACTTAATTTAGAGTCAGCCTATACTAGAAATGGTTCCAGAATCGCGTAAACTGCACATTCTGCAGCGCATTTTAAACGAGGTGGATAGGGAGTAAATTAGGCGTCATGCAAATTGGCTGCATTGTTGAAGACTGAATATATAACCTGTTTTTTAGCAGGTTGTTTTATCTGGTGCCAGACACACCGTAGGTAATTTGGCAGTGTGATTATGCTTGTTTGATTATCTCGGCCCCTGCGTTGTCTAGTTGCTGGCTCCCCCTACATGCATCTGTGTGAACTGTTGCAGCAATGACGGTCAGGTGGTAGCCCTCAAGATCATCAAGAATGTTGAGAAATATCGGGAAGCTGCCAAACTCGAGATCAACGTCTTAGAGAAGATCAACGAGAAAGACCCAAAGTGTGAAAAGTAAGTTTTCTATTTTGTCAGATTTTTGCATCAGCCTTCCAGTGGGTGGTGAATCGGAAGTATGATTCTTGCACTTGTTTGGCTAACACAATTAAAAAATTGTATTTTTGCACTAATGCACATAGCTGAAGACATTTGTCATGTGGTCTTATTTGACAGGCTTTATTGTCCAATTGCAATACGCCGCTGGCTGATCCAGCAGCTTAGCCCCAGCTGCTGGTTGCTGGGTAACTGGCACATGAATAACGGGTTTATTATCACGTCAGTAGTAGTGACAGTGTTATTCTGATGTAAATGGAGTTTCATGAAAATTAATGTATTTCATTTTCAGTAGTAGCAAGTTTCTTGCAATAGGAAAGGTAATTTGTTCCAAACATGGTGGTGTGACTGATCCCGTTTATCATGTTGGTCCTGTGATAAAACTACTCATTTCATTAATTTTGTGCACACAGCATTGGCGGTATTAGGCAGTCAGAAAGTTCTGAATTATTCTGTGCTGTTTTTCCAGGCCAGTCATGTGAATACATCACTGTGGATATAATGGGCCTTTCTGTCTCTGTGCAGTGAGTTCGCAGCTTAGTGTTGATAACATTTGTGACAATAGCACAAAGTTAATCTTCATCATTCGATGTATAATTTATAACGTGGTCCTTTTGGTTACTTCAAGCTAGTATTTTATAACACACATGTTTAACTATTTTTGTTGTCAATTGATCCTCAAAGAAATGGTTCTTTCTGTACAAAATGGCTCTTAGCATACTGTAATAGCCAGCTATGAAAGTAATCTCAGAAGGATAGTACAGGGCTGGCTAGGATAGTTCTGTATGCCATGATTAATGCAACTGCATGTGTGATTGACAGAGAGAGAGAGGGGAGCATCTATGTATAGAAAAGGTCGTAGTCATGGGTAACAAGCAGATGGCCAGCTGCCTGTGACACACCTGTCTCTCTGTATCTCATCCTGTACAAGTTGCACTTGGCAGCACCTGGCTTCCTTGTCCTCAGGCCAAGTTGCATAACCATTTGGGTGTGGGGGTGAGCAAGCAGGCTTTTAACTGGAACAATCTTGATCATTTTATAAACAAACTGAGTAATGGGAAAAAGAGTCAGCTATGAAATTTATGAGTCGTGTACAACATTTAGAAAAAATTATTAATGATCTGTATTGTTGCTTTGATCTTGTGACAGGTATGACCGTAGGGAGTTTCCTACACGGTCTAAAAGCCACATTGCATCTTGTGTAATTGAAACATAAATATTTGGTAACGTTGTCACTGTAGCTGCTTCAATGGTTGATTAAATATAAAGATACAAAATGTGATCACTTTTAAGAATGTGTTAGAAATATAGTTTGAATCATATTTAATCTAACGTTTTGATGAAATGTATTTTATACCATTAAAATCTAGGATTTTGTGGTCAAATGCTATTCAGATCATAGGATTACTGCCAAATTCAGAACGTATTTACCACTGTGTCAGGACAATTAAAAATTTCCCAGTGTGCCTGTGCATACAAAATAATAAGATTTTGTCCAAAACTGCAAAACCAAAATATAGAATTTTAAACAAAGAACTAGACAACATCTTATCATTGTCATAATAAAAATGTAGTTGCTTCTGTACAATATATGCAACCAGGTAAAACCAATTTGGCTATATTTGTTAGTTTTGCTCCACTAAAACAATGATCTCACTCTAGCATTTCTTATCAAGTTTTTGGTAACATAGAAATCATAATTTTCGTGACGGCTATTAGCACCGACTGTGTTTGGTGAATGGGAATGTTTTTGTTCCAATTAATTATGTCACACTAATATCCAAAAGATCACAAACTCCCACACCTATGTGCTGACCTGCATGACCTACTGATAGAATCCAGCTGAAATGACAAAGACAAACCTCACTGGCAATGGATGACAAGTGACACGGTGACTCACATCACTGTCAGACACAGTGTTGACTGATGACCCCCCAAACACATCTGACTGGTGAATGTGTGACAGCAAGCAATGTTCCTAGAATAGGTTTATTATTATTATGTATGCACAGCTGTATTGTAGAATATGTTTATTATTATTATGTATGCACAGCTGTATTGTAGAATATGTTGATTCGTAAGTGCATTTTTAAAGGGAACATATGTACAGTGATTTTCATTGACTGACCATAGGGAACTATTAGTGATGTTTTGTGAAACTAAAATGCCTCGGTTTTCTTGACATCAACCTAAAATTACAACAAAATTAATATGTTCCATCACTAACCTTTATTGCTGTAATATATTTATTGTTGGAAAGTATATGAACGGGAATTCAAAAAGGCAGGGGGAAAAATGAAACGCAATGTATTATGGAATGTGATAAGTTACTGATGACCGAATGTGTAACCCCTATAATAACATGAGTCAGTTTATAATGGCAATAGTTGACTTATCAACCACAGTGATGTCTGCAACAAAAACAAGTTTTCCTGTTTCCGTGTGACTGTAGACTTCAGCCTAGGCTGGCACAACAACAAGCTGTGTGTTGCACCTACTGCGTTTTCAAGAACCGCAAAAATCAGCTGATAAACACTGATTTCCCTGTAAGTGGCCACGCTTGACATTTCGTCCTAAACAAAGCGTTCTGCAGGATTTCACCTTGCTAGTACATTCCTGCGTTACAATCTCGGGCCACACAACCGGTAAACACAACCAGCAACTTGTTTATCTCTTAACATTGCATCATTACTGGCGACCCAGAATGGGCGTTAAATGAGTGTGGAGATAGTAGGTGTGTTTTCGTGAACTTGTGTGTCTTCTCTCTCTCTATCATAGTCAACTCTGTGTTGCTGCTAGATAACTCATATCTGGTGATGAAGAACACTGTAAAAATAGCAGCAGTCTGGCAGCAATAACAGAGCTGGGACATGAAGCTGATTCCCCGCAGTAGTAAACAATGTCTCAATGAGAATTAATACCTCGCTAGTTGCTAGATATAGTCGTGTTTATCCCTACACTGCTGCATAGATTTGCCAGTCTACCAGTGGTAATAAAACTGTGGTTTATTTTGTTTTTGTAAATATGTAGTACAGAGAATGTTGACCTTATGCACCAGCTGGGGTATAAGGAGGATAAGTAGGTAAGAACAGAATATATGATGTCCACCGTGGTGATTACTGAGATTAGTGTTGGTGAGTGGCACTGTTTTAGTTGGATGTCTAACATGTTTCTACCAGCAGAAGTTCAGTGAACCCCTCGTGAGATTAGACTCATGTTAGTTCACAACGGAGTAGCAACACAAGCCTTACAAAAAGTCCGTGGAACCGTGGAGTTTTCATGCAGACACTATAATGACGCGATGTCATAATGGATGATTGAGACAGAGTAATGGTAGGGAGGCAATAATGATTGAGGCATCCATTCGTCGCAGCTGGCACTAACACATGTCAGTGACAGCATCCTGTCACTTTACTCTGTTGACTGGGTCATTTCAGAAACGCACTTAGGTTTTGGGTTGATTGCAGGGGCAGCGTTCAGTTCAATTTCTGGCACTGCTTATTATGTTGTATGCAAGGTAAAGAACAGTTGTAATGTAAACAAGTTCACTCATTGAAGTTGGGTGCAGAAGAAGAGTACTAAATGGTAGCAGTGTTACTTTCCACTAGGGATATTGTTCCAAGTCATAGCTATCATAATCTAATTATCTGGAGGATGAATCCCATGAAAGTTGTTTATTTTACACTTCCAATCATGTCTGTCCTGTTTAATTTGTTCGTGGCAAGGAACTATTATACCAAATTCAAATGCAAGTAGTTATGTTAGATATTATGCACCATCAACACTTTATTGTATTTAGTTGATAGATTAATTGACAGGATGAAATACTAGTTCTGGTTGTTCTAGAATTCTGTAGAGTATAACATTTTCAATGTATTAAGATCGAGCATTACTATTAACAATGTTGATGTTGCTGTCACTTTGTGATGAGTGTAACTTAACTAAGGTTTATAGTTACTGACATCAGTGCATGTGAAGTTTGTGTACTGCATTTATTAACAGCTCCTGGTTGGTTTATGCTTTGTGTGGTGGACCTGGTGTGTGGGTACACCTGTGAACTGACCCGGGTTAGTCCGGTACTTCCAGCCAGCCTATCTACTTACCTGTAAATTAGGTGTGTCTGAATCAGTCAGTGTGAGTGTCCTACTTGAACCATTCTACTCTGGTGGCAGACTGGTACACTTTTAGGACTGTCCACATTTCACCCACACTCATGGGTGGAGCTCTCTTTTCCCAGAAATCCCTAGACATTATCAGCAGTGCTGCTTCAGTTGAATGGCTGCGCTAGTCCAGGACGTGAGCTAATTCAGCACTAGTTCAGTAGCTGCACTCGTTGGGGAACTGTACTAATTCAGCTACTCTAGTTCAGTAGCTGTCTCATGATCTAGTTTAGTAGTGATATTTGTTTGAGCTGCTCTAGTTCAGTAGCTGTCCCAGTTAGGTACCTCTCCGACTTCACAATCTGCTGTAACTGTAAGTTAGTGACTGTTGTTAGTTCAATAGCTTACAGAGTTCAATTGCTGTCTTCATTTAGGAACTGGCATAGTTCAATAGCTGCCCTATTTCACTGGCTGTCCTACTTCAATAGTTGCCCTAGTCCAGGAACTGTCGTTGGCCACTAATCCAGGAGCTATGGCTGGGTGCTGTCAGTAGAAGGTTGTTGGCACTCCAGTGTTGTTCATGCTTGTGCCCCCTAACCCCTCCTACACCCACTGATGAACCCAGCTGGCTGACCTTTGTTTACAGATGCCAGACTTTGGCCTAACATTGCCAAAAGTTTGACTCACTTCACTGTGTGGGCTGCCAGAGTCCAGCTTCATGTATTTAATTGAGGAACTCCACATTAATAAAAGCATTACTAACTAGTTGGCCGTCCCAAACTCACGAATACCCCCACATTGAGTTGAGTATATTCGGTCTGTTCCGAAGAAGGGTACATAGATCATGTTATCTGGTCTAAACATTTGGCTGAGATTCAGGAGAAGACAGATAAATAGCTTCTGCCTTGCATGTCAGTGGCCCCATTTGGAATTCCTGCCACCTCTCACCCCTTGTGAGGTTAGAGTGGACTGGTTCAGTGATACACCCACCCCAGGGTTATCTGAGTCTATGGGTGTCAGCTGACTTCCTGACCTGACTTCCCTGTTAGTGCCACAGTTTCAGACAAGTCCCACCAGATAGACTGGTAATTGTGGGGCTATTATGGACAGTTAGTAATTTACTGGTTATTACAGAGGTTAACTGCACATTATTGATGTTGATGATCATTGAGGCATGTTTCCATGGCGACTGCTGCTGATTATCGACTGGCCCAGTCAACTCTGGCATTTGTTGAACTTGTTCCAGCTAAGTTTCTCCCTTATCTTACTTCCTCTCCCAGTAATGTTACTTGAAAGGGAAATAAATTTTATTTGTGGCCGTAGGTTCAGAACAAATTTGCAATTAGTTGTATCACTAGAACACTAAAGCGCCAACAGTATTATGGTTGATGTAGGTAGCTTTGTTATCCATCTCAGAAGCCATGTATCGGAGTCATTCCCTTAGCAACAAATTCTACTGAATTTTTTAGAAAATCTAAAGAATTCTATAGAATATCTACAGAAAATATGCTATAGGAAAGACAACATGGGATTTTTGTGCAACTCTCTACAATATCCTAACGATTTTCTATAGTCACTGCAATTTCTAATGAATTCTTTAGAATATTCTACAGAATTACGTAAAAATCCTACGTCATATATGTTCTATAGACTTGTATAGATTTGTTTGCTATATTCGGCCTTGTAAAAGAAGACACTGCCTTGGAAACAAACTAGACCACCCTGCCCATAAACACAATGGGGCAGTGCAGCGTCCACAGGGTTAACTTCTGTTAGATAAACATTAGAAATGGCTGATGTATTGATACAGAAAACATGTGCACTGTAGAAAGAGACTCCGTGAATGTCTAAGGTGAGAGCAGGGTAAAGTAGGTGGATGTGTTGACCAGCAGTAGGCAGTGATGCAGTTATAAACATAGTGGGGCCATAAACATGTGGCAGAAACATTAGGCAGCCTGAGAGCCAGCAGGCACCCTCCCGGTATGGAGCACTTCAAACAGCTGCCTCTCACTTCCAACTGGCACTTCTAGGATGTTGTTGTCATGACGACCAAAGTTCTATTTCTGTGCACATCGAGACAGGCAGGAGAGGTGCATGTTTTTGTTGGGCGGAAGGAATGCTGCCTGCGTTCTGGCAGTGGGGCTGCATGAATGTTCCTTGCCAGGACTTTTTTTCATCTTAGAACTCCTTGAACAGGCTATGGTGGTGCAATGCTCGGGTGTGGGTCGCGTGACCAAAGGGCACTGGGTTCAAACACAGGCCCACTGACCAGTGTAGACATTTCGTAACAGTTGGGTACAACTTGCCGACTCACCTGGGGAAGGGGGAAATATCTTGTTTTTTGGATGGGGCACTTAAATCCAACATGGTTAGATTCTCTCCCACCTGGTGTCTTGGCCAGGGAAAGTAAACATTCCCAACATATAGGTAAATGTGTAATGTGTTTGTGGCCTTTCACGGTGAAGGTGTTTAACTAATCATACAAATGTACCTAATATTACATATTGTTAATGTAATACTCTAATTAAATTATAAACATTCTAATACAATTTATCAGGATGATCTGTAATGGAACAGGATGAACAAAGCCAGTGTCATAATTATATAAGTTTACAAGTTACAAATCTAAAAATCCCCAACGAACGATTGTTTACACCAGAATTCCTGTTAACACCGAGCTGATAAAAAACTTGTTTGACATAATTGACTTGACATTGACATGCCTGTTTAATACTTCTAACTGCAACACCAGCCAGTATACAGCTCAGCTGCAAGAATCTCTCTTCTTTTCTAAACCATCAGTTTCTCCTCACTGTCTGCTGTTTCCCTTTCAGCCTGTGTGTTCGCATGCTCGACTGGTTTGACTACCACGGACACATGTGTATGGCATTTAACAAGCTTGGTCTCAGCGTCTTTGACTTTCTCGTGAGTATTTCACTTTATTCTTATCAATACAGTACCAAATATGGTGCTGTAATAACAGCGTTTCTGAAAATGTGTCAGTTTTTAGTGTGTGTGCTTATTTTATAAGAACACATAAAACGTGGAATTTCATAACTTGTTTAATTAATGATATTGTGAATGAGTTTGTAGTATTTGTTTGCTCCTGTCGTGTTGTTATGTATATCACTGTTGTTGCGTTTGATTTCTGTTGGAATGAAATGTTCAGTGAATGTAAACATACCAATCATTCAGTCGCCTAGACAGACCCAAATGCTTTAGTTTAGGGCAGTTGCCTTAACAGCTGTTGCCATGTGTATTCACTGCAGTTTGCTGGTGTACGAACCTCAAAAGATCCGTAGCCAGATAGATGTTGGCCCTGTTTTAGAGACAAATTGACTAGGCAGTTTAGTAGACAGGCGCACTGGAATAGAAACAAACACTTCTAAAGAGCGAATGTGAGTCGACAACTCAACATTTGTGTTGGTTTATCCTCTGATTCACAACATGTTGAGTGACAGCTTTGATTCCTTGCCAATGCCAGAATCACTTCTAGGAACTGTTTCCTGATAAATTTCTGAGATAGCGCAGGAGCGTGGTGCGTGTGCCCATCGGATATGCTCATAAACAGTGTAGATATATGACAGGAAAGCTCCACTGTGCATAACTTTGCAAGTGCACTTGTTTATTCCTTTTCCAGAAATATATTTGGGTTCTCTGTCAGGGGTTTGGTTAAAAAAATCAACATTATTTAACACGGTTGCTTTGGAATTTGTGTGATAGACTATAGGCATGTTGGACTTTTCACTGAGGATTACAAGTTGCTTGTTTTACCCTTGGTAAACATCACATTCAAATAGATTTGGGGCCCCCCTGCACTGGTTTGTTGTGATCATAAACTTATTGAATCATTACATATTTCTCTTATATTTTGTCACAACAGTCAGCAATACGGTCTATAAATAACTTTCTGACAGAGAGCATTATTTAGTGGACAACTGTAATGGACATGAATGTACGTGACTTGACTTTATCATCCCACCCCGTCTTTGTTGGTTTTACAGAAGGACAATACATATCAGCCATACCCGATTGACCAGGTCCGACATATAGCCTACCAGCTGTGCTGGGCAGTCAAATGTAAGTACCGGGACATCGGCACGGTATCAATTGTCCTTACCGCACCACTGCATCCTTTCTGCTGGAGCCATACTTCAACTTGTTTCTGAAGGAATGTTGCCAAAAACAATTGATTACTCAGATTCAATGTGAAGGCATTGTATTGTTATATGTGTGTTAGTGTCCTGTTGTATGGTATGTTTGCTTTTTATTCAGAAAGAACTGGTGAGAGACATTTTAAGGTAGCATTTTGTAAGCGCTGCTTGCTGTTAGTCATACTCCGCTGATTCTTATATCTGGCTCGAGATCAAACCAGTTTTACCTCTCATAACACTAGTGTTGTGCTGGTATCACTGTTGCCGTGCAGCATTCTTTGGGATTTTTAGTGATATATCATCTAGATGTAAACATTTACTGTTAGCACAGTAGCATCTGATTGATTGATCAAAGCAGCTGCAATTGAAGTGTCATTCTACTCTGTCATTATGACGGCTTGTAGCACAATCTCAGCAGTGTCATCCTTAAACTTGCAAAGTATCAACGGTTTTGTCTTCATACAATCATTTATGTAGTATACAATGTATTCTAGAATCTTGACCGCACAGACTTGTTTGAAATATCATTTGAATATCAACAGTGCCATTCAATATGCAAAGAAAATATGACTTGTAAGTCAAAACATTAAAATTAAATAGATTACTGTCAAATTATGTTTTAAAAATACTCAGGTTCAGTCAAAGTAATTTGGGCAGTCATGCTGTGGTCATAGATGTAGTTTATACTTTGTGAAATGATTTAATAATAAAGTATTGTACCTTTCATGTGCATGAAGAAGGAGAGTTTCATGTTGTCACAAAACCTCCAGTAAGCACAGATAACGTAGTTTGTATTTGGACATGTTTTGAGATACCCTAAAGATCTACCAAATGTATTAATATTATTGTGCTTACTTTATGTTATTGACACCTTTGGAAATCTAATTTATCTTTTTTCCAATATAATTGGACCCAAATTATTAACGGTCTTTTATAAAGTAACACATGTTTTCGAAAGGCTGAGAATTGAATTATTAAGTGTCGGAATATATCAATACTTACAGTCATTGCGATAAGCACTTGTGAGTACCACAGGTCAGTTTTCTGGCAGGGGAACACTAGCAGGTGGCCTTGCGTTGGCCAGGGTCCACAACTGCGTGTGTAATGGACCTAATTAACAAGACAGTAGAATCCAGGCTGTGTGCAGCTGGTGACTTCGCCCTGTCTTATGTGGTGAAAGGTTCATATATTTCAGTATTACTTTTTTAAGCCAAACTACTTCATTGCACAGCTTATTTGTTAGAATAAATAAACAAGATGGAAATAGATCAATATTCCAAATATATCGAAATTCCACAGAACTACCCCTCATCAGAAGTACAAAGAATTATTTGGCTACCAATGTTAGTTACCATTATGCAAATTGGTTATTATATCATATTTGACCTTCTTTTAATATAAAGATATGACACACTGAAAATTTAATCAAGATAACACAAGTAACGTATGACAGTTAATTAAACTATGACATTCACGAGGAATGTGACCCCTTACCGTTAATGTTGTTTTTGTCTGCGTTGTAGTCTTACACGACAATCACTTGACACACACGGATCTGAAGCCAGAGAACATCCTCTTTGTCAACTCAGACTCTGACATCACTTACAACACAAAGAAGGTAGGTTGTGTTACCACTGTCGGCTTTCAGTACTAGTTTCTGTAGAGCACTGTAGTTTATTTATTTTATTAAAACCTCCACGTGGCACGTCAGTGAGAATATAACTAATTGACAAATATTCTTAGGTGAACTACCTTAAATTGTGTCCGCAATTCAGTTTTTTGTTGTGATTGCATTTTGAGTTATTTAAATGCAGATCAAACCTGTCTAGTATTGTCTTCTACGTGGTAGCACATTTGTACAGATTTGTTAAATAATTTTTGGGTAAAATTATCAAAGAAATTATAAAATTTAGTTAAGTAATATTATTGACTGTGTAATGTCAAAAATTAAGCATAAAGGACAGAGTGATCAACATCTATATACTATTTACATTTTTGTAACACACCAGATCTAATGAACAGATTTTATTCTTTCAACATGACTGCTCCTAACATACAGTTTAGAACATCAAACCTAATTCACGGTGGGCCATTTGAATTGCGGAAGGACCTTGAACTTGTGTGTGGTCGTCTGGAGTGTTAACTTTTTTGTTCCATTTGAGTTTATGACAGATTTTATGCAAAATGCTTATCAGGGTTCATTAGGGGCATGAAAATCATTGAATAGCTTGACATTTTGTTAATTAAAAATGAAGGCCTTGAAAGCCTGGAATTTTCTAAATGGCGTGAAAAAGCTGCAATTCTAAGTTTTAAGAAATAAAATGTTCAATTTGCTGCCTATGGAAACCATGAGTAGCGAACCACTCACCTCCAGAGGGTGCCACTGTGAAAATTAATTTTAAAAGATGACAATACTGTAATGGTGATTTATAAATGCAGTCCTTGGTTGGTTCCACTGGTAGGTGTAAGCTAGTACAAGTATATATTATAATTAAGCTTACAATGTGTATTGTGTAACTATCATGCTCAAATGAAAGTCAGTTTTGGAAGGGATTTTTTAAAAGGAAGTCTGGAAAAAGCCAGGAAATGGCGTGGAATTTCATAGTTGTATATTGTATAATTTACGCCAGGTCACCCTTTAGTAGTATGCCAGTAATAAATGGTGACCACTGAGTGGTTAATGTGAAACTTTAACCTGACGTTGAGTTGTACGCCTGCCGACAGAAGAGAGACACTCGACATGTGAAGTGTACAGATGTGCGACTGATAGACTTTGGTTCAGCAACTTTCGACCATGAGCATCACAGTACGATCGTGTCAACACGCCACTACCGGGCACCCGAAGTCATCCTAGGTAGGCATTGCGAATTTTTGTGTACTACCCTTTTTTGACAGCGTAACAAGATACAAACCCTTCAAGAAAACTTTTTTGTAAGTGTTCTAATGTGAAAGGCTCATAATTTATTTTAAGGTTTTCTAAAAATTCTAAGTACTATCGTTGCCTAAATCGTAACAAGTGATACTTAATGAGGAAAGGACTGAACAAGTTACTTGTGTGTTGTTTATTCTATGGGCAGTCGTTGATAGAGCAGGAACTGTATAATTGTGTGTTGATAAAACATTGTCTGTCCGGAGAAGTGGAGAGTAGTTGACTAGCTGTTGTTTCTTGTAGAGTTGGGCTGGTCACAACCTTGTGATGTGTGGAGCATTGGTTGCATTGTGTTTGAACTCTATACTGGCTACACACTATTTCAGGTAAGATTTTTTTAAATTATGTCTAACGTATAGATTGCAGATATAGTTGACATTAATTATACAGTACTGTAGTTTCAGTGGGGGAAAACGGCCAATACAAATATTGTGTATAAAGTTATATTTAAATGTGCTATTAGTCATAAATTAAAGCTGTTGTAAGTTTAAAGGTACAATGTTCGTCCTTATTGATTACAATTTATACATAAGTAATATTGTGTTATAAAAATTTAGCTGTATACAGCCTGCCAAATTGCATTGAATATGCCTGAAACAGTGTTTGAAATTGTAAACATAAACATTGAGTTGGTAACACATTGAGTTGGTTACCCATTCAGTTGGTAACCCATTCAGTTGGTAACCCATTGCTACTGGCACGTTATTGCTTGTTATCATGTATCCTATCCCTTTGACATGGTTCCGATCCCACATTCACGACCAAACTGGGACTAAGTACAACTGATTGAGTGAACTGACGTTGTTTTGATCCCACGTTTAAGACCAAACTGGGACTAAGTACAACTGATTCAGTGAACTGACGTTGTTTTGATCCCACATTCAAGACCAAACTGCCACTAAGTACAACTGATTCAGTCAACTGATGTTGTTTTGATCCCACATTCAAGACCAAACTGCCACTAAGTACAACTGATTCAGTGAACTAACGTTGTTTTGATCCCACATTGAAGGCCAAACTGCCACTAAGTACAACTGATTCAGTTAACTGACGTTGTTTTGATCCCATGTTCAAGACCAAACTGCCACTAAGTACAACTGATTCAATGAACTGATGTTGTTTTGATCCCACATTCATGACCAAACTGCCACTAAGTACAACTAATTCAGTGAACTGATGTTGTTTTGATCCCACATTCAAGACCAAACTGCCACTAAGTACAACTGATTCAGTGAACTAACGTTGTTTTGATCCCACATTGAAGGCCAAACTGCCACTAAGTACAACTGATTCAGTTAACTGACGTTGTTTTGATCCCATGTTCAAGACCAAACTGCCACTAAGTACAACTGATTCAATGAACTGATGTTGTTTTGATCCCACATTCATGACCAAACTGCCACTAAGTACAACTGATTCAGTGAACTGACGTTGTTTTGATCCCACATTCAAGACCAAACTGCCACTAAGTACAACTGATTCAGTGAACTGACGTTGTTTTGATCCCACATTCAAGACCAAACTGCCACTAAGTACAACCAATTCAGTGAACTGACGTTGTTTTGATCCCACATTCAAGACCAAACTGCCACTAAGTACAACCGATTCAGTGAACTGACGTTGTTTTGATCCCACATTCAAGACCAAACTGCCACTAAGTACAACCGATTCAGTGAACTGACGTTGTTTTGATCCCACATTCAAGACCAAACTGCCACTAAGTACAACTGATTAAATGAACTGATGTTGTTTTGATCCCACATTCAAGACCAAACTGCCACTAAGTATAACTAATTCAATGGACTGATGTTGTTTTGATCCCACATTCAAGACCAAACTGTCACTAAGTACAACTAATTCAGTGGACTGATGTTGTTTTGATCCCACATTCAAGACCAAACTGCCACTAAGTACAACTAATTCAATGGACTGATGTTGTTTTGATCCCACATTCAAGACCAAACTGCCACTAAGTACAACTGATTCAGTGAACTAACGTTGTTTTGATCCCACATTGAAGGCCAAACTGCCACTAAGTACAACTGATTCAGTTAACTGACGTTGTTTTGATCCCATGTTCAAGACCAAACTGCCACTAAGTACAACTGATTCAATGAACTGATGTTGTTTTGATCCCACATTCAAGACCAAACTGCCACTAAGTACAACTGATTCAGTGAACTGATGTTGTTTTGATCCCACATTCAAGACCAAACTGCCACTAAGTACAACCGATTCAGTGAACTGACGTTGTTTTGATCCCACATTCAAGACCAAACTGCCACTAAGTACAACTGATTAAATGAACTGATGTTGTTTTGATCCCACATTCAAGACCAAACTGCCACTAAGTATAACTAATTCAATGGACTGATGTTGTTTTGATCCCACATTCAAGACCAAACTGTCACTAAGTACAACTAATTCAGTGGACTGATGTTGTTTTGATCCCACATTCAAGACCAAACTGCCACTAAGTACAACTAATTCAATGGACTGATGTTGTTTTGATCCCACATTCAAGACCAAACTGCCACTAAGTACAACTGATTCAGTGAACTAACGTTGTTTTGATCCCACATTGAAGGCCAAACTGCCACTAAGTACAACTGATTCAGTTAACTGACGTTGTTTTGATCCCATGTTCAAGACCAAACTGCCACTAAGTACAACTGATTCAATGAACTGATGTTGTTTTGATCCCACATTCAAGACCAAACTGCCACTAAGTACAACTGATTCAGTGAACTGATGTTGTTTTGATCCCACATTCAAGACCAAACTGCCACTAAGTACAACTGATTCAGTGAACTGACGTTGTTTTGATCCCACATTCAAGACCAAACTGCCACTAAGTACAACCGATTCAGTGAACTGACGTTGTTTTGATCCCACATTCAAGACCAAACTGCCACTAAGTACAACCAATTCAGTGAACTGACGTTGTTTTGATCCCACATTCAAGACCAAACTGCCACTAAGTACAACCGATTCAGTGAACTGACGTTGTTTTGATCCCACATTCAAGACCAAACTGCCACTAAGTACAACCGATTCAGTGAACTGACGTTGTTTTGATCCCACATTCAAGACCAAACTGCCACTAAGTACAACTGATTAAATGAACTGATGTTGTTTTGATCCCACATTCAAGACCAAACTGCCACTAAGTATAACTAATTCAATGGACTGATGTTGTTTTGATCCCACATTCAAGACCAAACTGTCACTAAGTACAACTAATTCAGTGGACTGATGTTGTTTTGATCCCACATTCAAGACCAAACTGCCACTAAGTACAACTAATTCAATGGACTGATGTTGTTTTGATCCCACATTCAAGACCAAACTACCACTAAGTACAACTAATTCAATGAACTGATGCTGTTTTGATCCCACATTCAAGACCAAACTGGCACTAAGTACAACTGATTCAATGGACTGATGTTGTTTTGATCCCACATTCAAGACCAAACTGCCACTAAGTACAACTGATTCAATGAACTGATGTTGTTTTGATCCCACATTCAAGACCAAACTGCCACTAAGTACAACTGATTCAATGAACTGATGTTGTTTTGATCCCACATTCATGACCAAACTGCCACTAAGTACAACTAATTAAATGGACTGATGTTGTTTTGATCCCACATTCAAGACCAAACTGTCACTAAGTACAACTGATTCAATGAACTGATGCTGTTTTGATCCCACGTTCATGACCAAACTGGGACTAAGTACAAAAATAATAAATGAACTGACGTTGTTTTGATACCACGTTCATGACCAAACTGGCACTAAGTGCAACTGATTAAGTGAACCTCCTGCTAATAATAACGGAATAGACACCCCCTGGGCTGATCGTGTATATTAGGTCTAGTTTGACTGAGACACCCAATGAGGTGATTTAGAAGTGAGGCAGAGACACAGCAGTGTTGGTACCAGGGTACTGAGGAGTTAGGTTTGTGTTGACAGACCCATGACAACCGGGAACACCTGGCGATGATGCAACGCATACTCGGAAACATACCCTATCGAATGGCAAAGAAGTCCAGGTATGTAAGAGCGGGGCAATCAACCCATGTCCCTCTGCGATCTAGAGCCGCTTAAGGCAGTGATAGTTACACCTTGTAGCCTCATGCTGAGACAGCTAGACTTGCTGGCTTCACAGTGACTAGAGATTGATGTTTAGACGCTGCTCATTCAGATATTCTGTGACTAGGAGATAGCTACCCAGATGTTGGTTGTGTCAGCTTGCAACAAGATAGACACTCTCATCAGATATTGACCTTTAACTAGATGTTTACTGCGATTTTTGCATGTCGTTCGCTTTTCTATTAATCAGACGTTCCTCGGTTCTTGTTGCCGAGTTGTTCGGAGAACGCTTACATGTTTGTGATGTTTAAGGTTGTTACTGAATGTGGCATCAGTGTAACGTGTACATTACCGCTGCCGTTGTCTGGCTACAGTGTTCGGCGCTCTTGTTGCATGGTAGTGCGGTCATATGATGTTCCTGCTTCGTTCTTGATGCTTTCCGCTGTTCTTTGTTCCCAACTCCTCTTTCCACTACCCAGCTATTTGACGTCCAAAGCAGACTTCAATTTGTCTTCTCAACTTCTATCAGGCCCATACCATACCAGGCGGTATATGTTTGCCCATGCCAAGCGGTATGTGTATGCCCATACCAGACAGTATATATGTTTGCCCACACCAGGCAGTATATGTACTAGTCAATGCACCCACAGTGGTGGGGTAAACGGATTAATAATACGATCACCGCAATTACTTCACAAAACATCTAGATTTGTTGTTAGAGATGCTAATGCATTCTTAAAGTAAGAACGTTCATTTTTTGTAATTCACTATCTTCTGAGATCGTGAGAGCTTGCTTAGGGCTATCAGAGGTGAAATTTCTATAGTATTGACTCGTTTTATAACCATTGAGGATACATAACAAACCTGGTGGCAGACACATAGTAAAGAGCTAATCTGTTGGTGGTGCGCCGTATTCAAGCTTCTTGTGTGTAATGTATCTGTTGGAATCATTCGTAGCAATATGTTGCAGCGCCAACGATTCCAAAAACAGTTGCATGCAAGACAATGTTGTTCTGAGAATATTCCGGGATATTATCAGATGACGACATTAGCTATGTTCTGGTCTAACAATAGTATATCTGATTTTTTGTGGCTTGTGTTCTACCAGCTTGTTATGTTTTTTAATCTTTTGTTGCATTTCTTTGTGTTCGGTTGTAAGTTATTGCATGTATTTTACCTGACATCAAGACTAGTACACTGGCATGTAAGCTCGATTGCTGATTTAATGCTGAACTGGTAGATAAGCTGTATTGATAGATTTATTGTTGCACTGTATCGTTCATCCATTGCATTACAGAGGTAAATGTCAGTTATGTTGCTGTTTACCGTTTAGTAGCGCCTTGAAAGTGCATGTGTGCAGGCTGCTTGTATCACATGGTTTTGTAGTTTGAGGTAACTTGACCCCCTTAATATCAATGACTTTCATATAAAACGTAAAGATCTGGCAGACTATCGGTAGAAGTAGTCATCATCTGAGGTGTACATCATGTTGATTGGGATGTGATAGTTTTACTTGATAGACACTTCATCATGTAGCCATGTGCACACCTGATCGGTTTGATTTTTTGCAAAATGATTCTAAAGCGAGACAACAAGAGCACATTATCTGAAGAGGATCCGAAAATTTTAATTAGTCATTGCAGTTTCACTTGATATGTTTTGTACCGACTGTCAACAAAAACCATGAATGCTCCGACGGCCGAGGTGCCCGGTGTCAGGCGTGGTACATGTATGCGCCACCAGATGGCGATGTCGTTGTTGTATGACAGTGTTTATTGTACTCTGCAGCGAGTACTTCTGGCACGGTCGACTGGAGTGGGACAACCACACTGTCGCGGGGCGCTACGTGCGCGAGAACTGTAAACCCCTTCATGTAAGTAGGCGCTCTGTGCCTGCATGTGGTTCAGCCCCCACCCTCTGTTCATGCTGCTTCACGAGGTCACTGTGGTCTCTATTGCTCTTTCCCTCTAACCCCTCTTCCTGGCTTTCTGTGGAGCATCCTTGTGCTTACTGTGACAACCTCATTGTTTGACCACCGCTGGTAATGATGTCTATACCTGTTCTCTCACAGAACTCAAAAAGTATGTTCAAAAGTTACGAAACAAAACTGTAAAATTTACGGGCATTATGTTATTCATTATCGCTTTGAAACATTTCAGGTGATTCGTCACGGTTGTTTGTGTTACAACTCTGTATGCTGGTCGTTGTTGCCAGTGGTGGTCGTACCGTTGAGGTGTGTGTTGTGAATGCTGTAGCCAGGTGATCGTTGCCGTGATGATTTCACTCCTGTCGCTGAGTGAAATGGTCAGTTGTGTGCCATTCTGACGCATGCTTGCACGTTCTCTGTCATCTGCTTTCAAGAAAAAACAAGTATTTCTACCACGGCCGCCTAGACCTGGACGAACGCAGCACTATCTGCCAGTACGTGAGGGATAACTGTAAACCTCTGAAGGTAGGTGGTGTGTGGACATGACGGCAGGACCCAGGCAGGTCCTAGCACTCATGCGTGTGTTGAATCCTTGCATGCAACGTCAACTGTCCCATCCTTGCTTTCAAACTTACAACAGTTTTGGAATTGTATCGTAAGCTGTCTTTACACAGTAATTTTGTATCGTTGCAACTTGCAATGGTTCAACTTACAACGGTTTACTGTGTAAAGACAATTAAGTTCTTTCTACACAGCAGCCAGTAGATGTCTCTCATCTAATGGCTGCTTTCTGCTTCCGCCTGTAGTTGGGAAATGATCACTACAGTTGTATTTATATCCAGCTTATGTCATGTGTGTGTTCTACAAGATGATCTTTGTTTTCAGAAGTACATATTACTTTCTAAAGCATTTAATCAACTAATAAGCAAACATCTTCCTATACAAAAACTACAAGAATATGTTTTGTTATTTAATTATGAGTTACAAAAACATTTCAAACACCAGAGAACAAATTATTTTATACTACCCATAAATCAGTAGTGTTTGTCAATATAAGATAATTATTAATTTTTTAGAAAACTTGGTTTCTGAACTATATTTTAGTGAGATCATGAATCATGTTTAATTTTAAAAAGCCAATAATTCCGTTGTGGACTTGAAAGCATTAAACTATGAAAAAGTGGCTTAAGGTAACTAAATTCACTAGTCTGCATGTCCTCAGAAATGATAACATTACATCTAGTGTGTCAAGGTGTTTAAACACTTGCCGTGTCTTGCAGCGTTACATGTTGGGCGACAACGACGACCACCGCAACCTGTTTGACGTCATAGAGAAGATGCTGGAGTATGAACCGTCGATGCGCTGCACCCTGGATGAGGCCCTCAAACACCCGTTCTTCGACAGACTCTCCCCCGAACAGAAGGGCATTGTGAAAGCCCCGGCAAGCTCTGACGACGAGCGAGCTCGGTCCCACAGTCTCAGTCGATAGGGCACGCGGGTGAACCGAATCTCAAGCATTTGTTTTAGTTGCCCTTGGGGCATTTGTAAAAAGACCGGACTTTTCATGCTATGTACACGCGAACAGTTTGTTTCATAGCTCGCATTGGGATATTGAAGTCACCGAGGCATGTAGAGTCTAGTGCAGACTTTGTAGGTGTGAAGTTGCCACAGTTGCATGACAGCCATCAACGTCGTTCAGATTTCACATACTGTCTAGCATGGGTAAGGTTATTAAAAGTCACTGTTTGTTGGACGTGATCTTTTATTAAGTCATGACAATTGTTGGACAGTTCTTTATTGACCTCGTAGATGGCTAGTAGGGTTCTCGCCGGCTACCCAAATGTTTGCCCTTGAGCATGACCTTGGCATCAGACGACTGGATCTGTTGTTGCTGCTTAATCACCAAGATGTATGATATTCTGAGTTTGTGAGGCCGTGGTTGGTGGCTTTGAGTATATCTGTGTGGCGTTGCAGCAGTATTTAACGAGGGTAGGACGGTGGGAAGTCAACAAGAGATTTGGACAATTGTAAATTAGCTTGACTTTGTTGTTGGCGTTTCCTACTAGACGTGATAGCAGACGTTGCTGATTCATACTTGTCCATTGAAACCAAAGACTGCATTTTATAGACTACTCGTTAGTTTTAACATAATCAAAATGAATGTCTAATGATACGAAAAGATGCCATTATGGCGAATATTTGGTTTCAGTGAGATGTGATTTGGATAACTTCTTGTTATGACCGGATTCATGCAACTGACTTAGTTAATTGTACCTGGGCAGCCATAACAGCTGCCAGCGCCAGTCATCATATTAATGTGTACATTTTAACCCGATGTATTTATAGTAATGATGTAGGCAACTGTGTGCAGGCGGCTAATGCATATATATGTATGTATTTATATTTATTTACAGATCATTGTGCCAGTCTGTAATAAAATGTGCTAGGTTTAACTCAAGTTCCATCTCTGTTTATTGTTATGATGTGACTAGATCACAGGCACATAAGGGATCATCTCAGAATGTTAAATGTCCGATATCAGACGAAATTACTTTTCGTTTGGGGGGAGGGGGTCTGAGGAAGTTTTGTATGGTTTTGGACATCGATATTTTATGCTTCTGATCAATACTATAAATATATTGGTATCATCATGTGAATGTTTACACACTTCTGTCGGAGGGGAGGGGAGCTGAGGCCTGAAGATTTGTTTGATATCGGACATCAACGTTCAGAGATGATCCCCAAGGAATGAGTGATTGAAGTGATATATGTTGCATTATCCAGAAGCACCCTCTCAAGGTAGTAATATTATAAACAGGAAGTCTTGCTGGTAGGAATGTTTTTCTTGGCAATAAGTGCCAATGGTGGCTGTTTACAAATTAAACATTTTCATTACAATTTCAACTACATGGGTGCAATGTTTAAATTGTGAACAGTGTTTTGAGCTTATTAAACTCAATCTGGCGAGCATTAAACCTTCAATATATTCATTCAAGTCTTGAGAACATTTTTATTAGAAACCGATAAGGTCCATTTGAGAACCTAAATCATTAATCTGAGTTGAAATTTATAGGGTGCATTCGTGTGTACACAGGTTCTGGTAATGACCACTTCACACCAGTCATTAACGATACTTTAAAAAAAAATTAATATACACAAACTCTGGGAGGTCCGATATGAGTAAGCTAATGTCCACTATGCACTTATAGACACTTGCCTTGGTCCACACTCATCAGTGCAGGCTGTAAGCACTTGTACTACACTTCAATGGTGTTTTAGTCGGGAGGATTAGGGGTTGAAAACTATTTCAAATGTTTTTAAACAAATTTTCGGGTAGAAAATGTAATTGTGACGATTATAGTTCTAATATATGTAATCATCACTAGTAACCTGAGAAGCATATGCGAGCATCACTAGTAACCTGAGAAGCATATGCGAGCATCACTAGTAACCTGAGAAGCATATGCGAACATCACTAGTAACCTGAGAAGCATATGCGAGCATCACTAGTAACCTGAGAAGCATATGCCAGCATCACTAGTAACCTGAGAAGCATATGCGAGCATCACTAGTAACCTGAGAAGCATATGCGAGCATCACTAGTAACCTGAGAAGCATATGCGAGCATCACTAGTAACCTGAGAAGCATATGCGAGTATCACTAGTAACCTGAGAAGCATATGCGAGTCCTGTCCAATTTTTATCAGATATTAGTATTAAATTTATGATTAAGTTCGTCTTCCAGCTCTACCTACAACACCGATTAAACCGATTTCTTCAGACTCGGTTGTTTAACCGTTTTAAGTGATCAACAAAAATTGCAGCCTAGTTTTCACGACTCGATTACAAGACGGTTAAACGTGCAATGTTTCAAATACTGATGGGTAGTACCTGAGGTACTCTTATAAACCGAGTCCTGTTTAACTGTTGTGCTATTTTATGATACCATTTACCATCTTGTTGAATTTGAATACGTCACCTTAAGACAACCTGGTTGAATCATTGCTTTGTAGGTTGCAGTTGCCACACCTCTACCACACTGGGTGATCAGCTGTACAGAGCAACTGTTTAGTATGTCCCTTATGACAATGTTGACAGAACCAGCAAGAAGACGGTTACACCAGCCCCTAACGTGTCTAATGCCTCATTAATAAAACGATATATACTTCTGCGGAATTTGAATGCAATCAGCACAGTGGTTTTGTAGCAATCAACATTTTGTAATGAAACATTGTTAAGTATGTTAAAACATGGTGACGTAATGTTTATATTATAATGAGATAGTCCCGTTGTTCAGACTATGACCCAAGGTACATAGCGAAGTAATCCAGCAATTTCAAAAGAACAGCCATGAAAAGACGGACGACAGTGGCTCAGATTATGGGAACAGCAGAAGTAACGTAGGGGACGAAGGAGTGTCATTTTCCCATCCGTTTGGGGGGGTGGGTGAACTTCCTACTAAATTTGAGAGCCCATCTGGTACCAGTTTGCAGGACCAACCTCCCACATTTTCTACCACCAGGCGTATTAACAAATGCATTTGAATGTGAATATTGACCATGTGAATTTTGACCATTTGAATCCGCATTCAAATGCCTTCATGAAATTGCAAATGCAATTGAATGCGAACCTTAAACATTTACATTCAGATGTACAATCAACTGCTTGTGTAATCATCATGTAATGGGACTGGTATGTGTTATATAGTGGGACTTGGTAATAGTTAATAATTATGCACTACTGTGTTTGCTAAATAAATTAATGTGTTTGTATACATTGTGTTGTTTATCCAAATAAAACAAAAGGCTTATATAAAGCCAACACTACCGGTACTTAAATTAATTCAGATGCATTTGCAAATGTGTAACCAAAACATTTGCATGCCACCCCAAATTATTTGCATTTGAATGCATCCATGGAAAATGTCGTTTGCATTCAAATGCATTTATTAACAAGCCTGTCTACCACCCCTTGAAAACTAAATGAGAAGAAAGTATGAAAACTAAATGAGAAAAAAGTAGTTTACTCATTCTGTGTTTCGTAATCTTGGCACAAAGAAATACAGGTAACACGGTACTAGAGAATGTATAAAAATGACACTAAATAAATAAGCGATATTTATCTTGGGTGATTGCGGGCGAGTGTTACAGCTGTGATTCCATGTGTGTGGTCGCCTCGTGAGTGAGAACAGTTACAAACACATGTAGCACAGGGTCATGCCGTCCACTGTAATAATAAACTCGATAAAAATACATAAGATATGTTTTGAACATGATCAAACCCAAGCCATGGTTAGAACAGTGGCACCACATGTAGGACAGAACTGCATTAATGTTTGCAAAGCTTAAAATGGTACATTATCATTGCAACTAGAATGTTTTGACTAGCTCGGTGAGGGGTGGGACCGGGGCTCAACCTGCCATCTCCCACATGTTGTGGGTGACAACATCTCACCTTCCATCAACTTCACCTCTCAGTGTTCCCACCTACAACCACACATTTCTCCCCTACAATAATAAGGTAACTTCTATTGCACCCAAATCCTTAGAAACTGAGCTCGGAGACGCATCAAGACAGAAGTGTTGGTCAGTCTAACAATTGATCAGGAGTATTCAAACTGTTAACAAATGGATGGATATGCCAGGGAGCTATGGTGGATAAGCAAAGTTATAACGATAAATTATAAGAGTAGATTAGACAGGCAATTATCTTAATATGAGATCCGAGGCATTTTGCTACAATTTTTTTCAACTTTGAAATGAATCTAAAATTAGAAACTGAAATTTGTCAAGTTGTTTTTTGGCAAAGTTGTCTTCTTAAGAAGTTGGTTCACGTGTTTATATTTCTCTAGTATGTAATAAGTGTGGATGAGAAAGCAACAGTGACACGACAGAACACACAAGCTGCGTAAGCACCCCCTTCAGGCACAGCCGAGATTCCTTTATTATACCCCAAACACCTGAAAGAATTCGTTTCGGGCAACATTTCAAAACACTGATATTTGACACCACACAGAACAGACTTCATTTGGGAGGGCCGCGATTATAACCGAGAACCTGCAGACGCCTGTGCCCCATATCAAAGGGCAACTGCAAGAATTCCCAATATAATTACCAGACTACGCACACGGTGTGCTTTCTCATTACTTCTACTTCCCGAATATTACATGCAACATCAGCCATGATTGGTTAAAACAAAAATCATGGATTCTATATAGGCAACAAGATGATTAGACAATGGGCTCAGCTTATCTTCAGCATTTGGACAGTACGATCTGTCAGAAGGTAACAGTAACCAAAACAGCACCACCTGGCATGCAAGATGACGGTATGAAAGAAAAGGACATCTTCACGAGTATCCACAGATTGTTGCAGGACCTGGGGGTTTGGGGGTTACGTGACACATTTCATTTAGTGCCACACAACAATGTTTTGAGACGTCCCCATACAAGTGAACCTTCACACATCGCATCATGTTACTCCAGTTGCAGCAAGTAACACATTTCACTCACCAAATTAGCACCTGCTGCCTTACAGCATTTAGAGATCTACCTAGACATATACAGATCCACCTAGACAACTTAAACAACCTTTATAAATACGACATCAGATCTCTTGTCTGGTCATGCTAGGTGTATATTCTTATACATTAACCATATAGAGGTTGAAGGGAACGCACAATTTTCATTGTTTAACTGAATGAATTATAGACATCCTGACATTTATAGCAACAGCTTGGCTCGATGGTTAAAATTAATACCCCCTACAAAACATTACTATCATGATTTTTTAGTTCTTAATTTTTGTTTTAAAAGACAATTTGGTGATGAAATAAATGTGTTAACTTTCCAATATATATGGAGATCACTTTACAACATTAAAAGAATGACACATTTATTTTCATTGCTAAAGATGAAATATAATTGTTCTCATCAAATTATTTATTAGTTCGTGAATTTTCCATTTAATGCAATTTCTTGTGGGAAATATACTATGGCAAGAAGGGTTAAAACACAAAGTTATTGCTGGAGTCAGATTCAAACCTGAAATTGTAGAAGTGATTGTTAATTTAGATACTTTGAGATAAACAAAATTGCATTTATTTTACAAAAGCTTCAACTAGCTATATATAAACAATGAAAATCGTTGATACGTTCCCCTTGAACACGTGTACAAATACATACAGGTCATTGCTGAGACACATACTTAACTTCCCTAAGCTGTTATGCTTACATAACACAATATTTAAATACATGCTATTCAAGAATAAGTGTTTTTATAAGTACACATTGCTACGCATGTGAAGTAGACAGCGAGGTATACTGTATAAAGCATATGTACATGCACCATGTAGAAAACCAATAAAATGGTCACATTTACTTACCTGGTACTATATTAATTACTTACTAGTAAAAAAAACAGTAATTTTAAAATGCTGCACAACTTCTAAATTTTAGTTGAATTTTTTTGGGTAAAACATTGTAAAAGCTTAGTTATAACTTAATAAAACAAACAAAATAATTGTGTTTTTGCTGGCTATTTATGGCAAGAATAAATTAGAAATACACTGTATTGTATCTCTGTGCTATGACGCAAGGTCTATGTACTCCAATACAATACACAACAAACACATTAAGTACAGTGTTTAGTGAACTACAATGTATACTGAACTACTTCATATGATATCTGACAAACAACATAAGTGCCAAGCTGGATATATTACAGCACAATACAACACTATACAAAATTGTAAAAGTACAAAAATAATATCAATATCTAACAAATGGACCCATCTTAATAATTTACCCTACATGAATGCCCAATGACTGGTCTGTTTCCACAACTACACAGTATTGAACCATTTCTTCCCCCTAGGACTCAACGAAATTTAAGAGTCCACAATAAGGGGTCGATCCAAAGCATGAACAGTTATGCTAATGTAAAAGTGTATTTCAAAACCATTACATATAACACTGCACATAAATGCTGAGATACAACACTGTGTAACATTAAATGCACAACTTGCTGATGGACGTGAGTGTTTTGTCACGTCAATCTTTACCAGCACATTTACAGAAGGCACCACTAGAATAAAACAATTTGTAAAAAACTGTTGCATAAATAGTACCATAGGGGCATAACATATAACTACACACAGTGTAATGCCTTACCTTCAAGCGGGGTAATAATGACACTGCTACACAATTATAAACAATTACAATGCACGCACGGCCATCTTGAGCTAACTCTCCATACAAGGAGGTGAGATACTGTCCAACTGTGTAAGCCTTCCCCAACAAATGTCCTTTGTTGTTTTTCCCATCCAGTTTCCTTGGATGGAAGCAGGTGGTATTCACAGACCCAGCCATGTGAGAACTATTGTGCAGTTTATATTGGCATACTGGGTCAAACACAATGCGATTTCTAATTATCACTGTCAAAGTGTACATTTTTTACTGTAGCAAATTACTAAAATGCCAAGACTTATAAAACAGTCTTTTGGGATATTTCTTCAACACCAATCCATAAATCTAGTAATGATCCAACCGAATCCATGTATATAACTTCTTACTGTGTGTGTTTTCATTTCCCATGGCCAACATATTTCTTGTAAATAACAGTATTAAAAACTAAACTAAATTTATGTAGCGTCACATTAAATTTGATTAAAAGTGACTGAATTTGTATCTGGTTGTTGTGAATAGTCATAAATAAGAGTAATTACATTCATATTAAAATATCTTGGATGTTGGTGAAACAGTATTTTGAATGGTTTGGCAGACAGGTTATTTTTTGTGGAGGGAAAATTATCCAACAGAATAATGAGGGAAATGATTACTGTATTTCTATTCCTAGTGTGCTGTTTACCATAACTTATATTTTAAAACATTGTTTGAAATTTCATAGCAGAATGATTGTATCTGGCACCTGTTTTCGCCTCTTTCGGTGAGACTTGTTTCAGGGTTGATAAGTTGAACAGCTCCCTCTTATCCACCCTGACACCGACCAATGCGGAGAGGTGAGGACTTGAGTCTGTCTAGTCGAAGTAGTGCTTGGCGCTTCTAAGGCAGCAGACGAGAGCTATGGATGACACCAGTCCCAGGAGCTGCAAGCAAACAGTGCTTGGAGAGTGACGCCAACAATCACCGCTCAGCTGTACATTGTGGGACGGCAGATATGCCACATTTACAGCTTTTGTAGTAGAATGACTACTTGTTTCTTCAGTTTTAGTGCACTCACAATCATGAATAAACAGCCATTCTAGCTGCACAAACTACCATAATCACACTACGTTGTACTCACACCCACCACTTCACTACTCACGAGAATAAGCAAACTTTAACTATAGCACACATGAATACATAAACATATGCAGTCATAAACTGTTTTAATAGATTCCTTGCATCTAAAAATATAGGAATAGATAGGATGTTATGTTATAACATTTCCATTCTCCTAACATAAATTGCCATCAAATAAGATGGGAGCCCCCATTATCTGACATCACCCGAAAAAGTGACAGTTTCCCCCTCCTCTACATATACACTGTATATATGGGTCACTCTTTGAAGCTGGGTGCCACACAGTGGCATTCACTTCAAATCAATTTACCAGTTCACTTATCCAGTCCGTTTGTTGTTGACCATTATGTTGAATTTTGATGTATTAATAAATGGGAATAAACCAAGGTATGAAAAAATATGACTTTGTATGTGCTTTGAAGCAAACTATGGAAAAATAGAGACGAAAATGGCGAACCAATGTGTGACAAGTTTCGCCACTCGGTGTATTTGGGTAGGCGTGTGCAAGAAAAGTGAATAAAAACCGAAAAAAAAACATACGAATTCGTGCTGTTTATGTATCTTTTAAGGGTTTACTTTATTTCCTCCACCGACGAAACTAAGTAAAGTGTACTTTGAATGAATTGAAAATCGAATGTCCAACGTAACACATGGTTTCCGCAGTTCACACCTTTACATTTAAACTGAGCGAAGTACGAATCCGCGCATGAATCCAGAACTATTTGCACTGACCCAGTGTCGACATATATTTGAAATCTGCAATACAAATTTTTGGGTGAAAAAATTAAACAATTAGTCTTTTACCAGCGATTTTACTTTAGACTTCTGGGTCGATTCCGGTTTTCTCGGTTACGTCGGACTGAACAAATCATTCAATTTCTCTTTGTAATCGAAAACTTGTGGAGCTATTTTATGACCCATGAATTCTAACTCTCCGCGGAAGAATATCTGCACCCTGAATGTGTGAGTAGCGTCCCCTCGTGTACACAAACGAAGGTTTCAATTGTTTGCTTCCGGCCGATGGGAGATTGCTACGCAGGACATCGTATGCTACTGATCGTGCTTCAAGGTAAGGTTCTGCAAAACTTGATGTCCAACGTATCCGGAAGCCTAAAATGATGACTTTCACGGACTCTTGTTACGTTGCACATGAGGATTTGCAGTGAATGACCATAGAATCCATTGTTCTTGTGTTGCCTGCTTAATTTTTCTCTTTTATTCCCTCTTAGTTTTTGATTTATTTGGGTCAGAAATAGACCATGTGGTTAAAAATCTTTGCTTGAGAATTATTTGATGATGATAGATGTCCAACGTAACTCACGTAACCAATGTGTCATGACTTCAGGGTTTGAATTATTTTACTGACACAGAATTATATAATTTTCAATGATTTAGTCAACTGTTCCCTCAATTTTAACCGTGTATAATTATTTGTGAGGTTTAGATCAATTTGGAATAGAATTAGTAAATTGTGTGTGTGTGTGTGTGTGTGTGTATGTGTGTGTGTGTGTCAGGTTGACTATGTCTACTCGGCAAAGCAACAGAATAGCTGGCAAACGCAACAACCCAGAACCTCCCCCAGCAGCCCCACCACCTCACCCTAAGAAAAAGACAAATGCAGAAAACTGTAGAGACTATAAACTGAAAGCTAATCCAGTTAAACATGAAACGTACAAAGAGAAGGCGAGGTTGTACAGCCAACAGCACAGAGAGGATGTCACACTAGAGACGAAAGCCAAGCAGAATGAACAAGCAAGACTACGCAGGCAGGCAAAGAGAGTGAGAGATAGGGCCCAGCAGGTTCCAGCGAGGCGCACTAGGAAAACAGATAAGGAACAGAGGGCAAAATGTAGGGAGGAGAACAAGAAACAAAGGGCCAATCTGAATGTCAACCCAAAGAAGAAGGCATGGTTCAAAAGAAAGCGGCGACAGAAGTACCAAGAGAAGAAACGGGCAAGAGATTGATCAGCAGCCACAACTACAGAGCGATCTGCGATCAGAACGTTAATCAGGAAACACAGCCTTCCACTTCTGCATTTCGCCACACACCAGCAGCAAGATGAAAGGCATTGTCAAGGGCCCGGGCAGCACTTCCTGACAGTCCTCACAAGTATTTTCAAGTTGTCCAGGACCTGAAAGACGAAGCTTCATCTAGGAAACGGTCGATATTCGTAGCATCAGTAAGACCAGCCTCCTCCTTGAAAGTCAAGATTGGCCAACAAGTCATCAACAAGTTGGTTTCACTCGAACACCGTCGGTCAACATATGAAAATACGGCAATATGGACACTTCTGTCAGTCTGCGGGGGCAGTCTGTCTGCCCGTGCCGAGTGTCTGTCCCTTGGAATTACAAGAAAAACGGCCGTGAAGATGGTGTCCAGCAGCTCCACCCTACTTGAACGTCATGCTGCTGCAAACCCCAAGGAGAAGAAGCTAGAAGTGGAGGTGAAGGATTTCGACGCCTCATCAGCAACCCTGCTGCCCCATAAAAAGCTTGTCTCGAAAAAGACTGGCATGGCTAGTGCCGTCTTATCCAAGCCTCTCGTAGACATACACAGGGAATTTACGGAGTCGACAGGCAGTGTAATCAGCTTTTCGCATTTTGCAAAATGCCGGCCTACATTCGACCAGCTCAGCAGAACAGCTTACGCCAGTGCCTCTGTGAGTATTGTGAGAATGTCAGCCTGAAGATCAAAGTCATCAACAGCATAGCAGCAAGGTTGAACAACATCTGCCGGATACGTCATCCATACCACGCCGTGGATCTGGTGACGTGTGGTCGTGACGAGGGATGTTGGCACATCAACTGTGCATACAACCGTTGTGGAGCCTGCGGCCCCAACAAGTTGATGGACCACCATCGCCCTCTCCTGGCACACCAAGGCCCAACAACCTGGTCAAGATGGGAAAACCGGGCCGTCATTGTCAATGGCAAGACGGTAAACTACAATTTTGTTTTAATGTTCAATTTAGTATAATTTCAATAATTTGTATGGTGTATGTATTGTAATATCTGATAATGTACTATATTTCATATAAAAAAATATTGTCACTTAACAATTTACAAGCTCAGCTTCAGTTTGTACATAAAATAAGACAAAATATATGATGTCAACTTATTGCTTTGATATACATGTATTATTAATAATAAGGTCCTCAACAGCACAGCAGTGAGGGTGAACAGAATCTGCCGCATACCCCATTCCTATTACACTGGATCTGGTGATTTGGCATGTAGGAATGACGTTGTGCCTACAACCCCCCAATAACTAGTATTTAGATACTTGTTAACATGAACACTAATTTTTTTGTCTCTCGTTGACTGTTGGTTAAAATGTGTTTCAGGTGAGCCGGAAGATGCTGGTCCGCAAGAATGGAAGGATAGTAGACCTGGCAGAGGAACTGAAAAAGGAAGTGATCTTCCTGGCTGGCCACCTGTACAGAGCGGACTGGCAGTACTGCCAGTTTGATGCCACCCGAAAGATGATGCCCTTAGCCCGTGGCACAGCGATGATGGTCATGGACTTCGCCGAGAACTTCACTTGTTCATTCCAGGATGAAGTCCAGGCAGCGCACTGGCACCATGAGCAGGTGACGGTTCATCCGACAGTCACCTACTACGCTTGTCAGCTCTGCCCGGAGACAGTGACAGAGTCAATGGTATTCATCAGCGATGACCGTGTCCACGACTTCAATGCTGTCTTCAGATTCACCCAGCTGGCTGTGGACCACCTCGGCACCACCCGAGGACTGGACATCAACAACATCATTCAGTGGACTGACGGCTGCGCTGCACAGTACAAATTGAAGGGCCCTTTTGCTGACATTTCCTGTGCCCTCTCCGACTTCAGCTGCACATTGGAAAGGAACTTTTTTGGTTCACGCCACGGCAAGGGTCCTTCTGATGGCGAGAGTGCAGTCGTGAAGAGTGGAGCAACAAGAGCCGTCAGATCTGGTGATGCTGTCATTGCAAATGCGAGAGACTTATTTGACTTCTGCAACAACAGCAACCTCAACAAGCAGCCTGTAGACGATGGCTGCAAACACAGTCTGCGCACATTTTTCTTTGTCCCCAGTGCTGACATCACCAGAAACAGAGGCCGTCCCGTTAAGACCCTGAAAGGGACGCGGAGCCTACATTCCATCAAATGTGTGGAGGCTAACAGGCTTCTTACACGAAAGCTTTCATGATCCTGTGCCAACTGCTTCAGTGGTATTGGTGACTGTTTGCAAGAAGCAACAGTGGACCAGTGAGTGGAAGAGTCTCTGAGGCATGTTAGAGGGAAACGCCTGCCTGTTGCCAACAATGCTGTGCCTGCTGATTGTCCACCTGCCAATACTGCTTGCTGATGGTCCACCTGCTTCCAACAGCCCTAACGTTGGAAACTTCGTCCTGGCAGATGTTCCCGGGCGTCGGAGAACAGTTTCACTTTATGGTATAGTACTTGCTGTGGACATGGATCTGTCGCTGATCCAGCTGCACTATCTGCAAAAAAGCCCTGATTCGGACTTGTATGTTTGGTCCGACTCAGCCTGGGTGTCGGTTCAGCAGGTGGTGAGGAGAATTGCTCCGCCCACACTTGCACCTGCCCATGGAGTGGCCTTTCGTTTTCACCAGTTGGAATGACTGATTTTTTCCAATTGCTTCAGAGCTCTTGTCTTGTGTAACCTGTCAAAACAATCTTTGGTGAAGTAGAGTAGGATGTGCATTATGACTGCCCTTTATTCTGATGTAGCTTCAATAAGAAATTTAAGAAAATTTGTTATTTGCTTTGTTGTATTTCGTTCTATTTGGTGTCTGTGTTATGCGGGACATCTGTAGAGTTATGTAACTTTAACACAACATTACACACACACACACAAAAACAAAACAACTCATCTTTCTTTTAGCATAACATGATATGTTATGTACCTGTCTTTCAAAAAAATATGGTTTATAAAGAGTTAATTTTTACCACCCCATGTCACACTTTGGCACCCAGTTTTAGAGAACAACCCATATATGTACACTGTCTTACTTTGCCTGCCCTACCTGTAACACGCCAATTGTGATGGCAACAATGCCCACAATGTAGAGGTGTCGTCTGGCCCAGTACGTCACCTCCTTGTTACAGCCCTACAAACATAGGTCACCTCCTTGCTACAGCCATACAAACACAGGTCACCTCCTTGTTACATCCCTACAAACACAGGTCACCTCCTTGTTACAGCCCTACAAACACAGGTCAGCTCCTTGTTACAGCCCTACAAACACAGGTCACCTCCTTGTTACAGCCCTACAAACACAGGTCAGCTCCTTGTTACAGCCCTACAAACATACGTCATCTCCTTGTTACAACCCTACAAACATACGTCATCTCCTTGTTACAACCCTACAAACACAGGTCATCTCCTTGTTACAGCCCTACAAACATACGTCATCTCCTTGTTACAACCCTACAAACACAGGTCATCTCCTTGTTACAGCCCTACAAACACAGGTCAGCTCCTTGTTACAGCCCTACAAACATACGTCATCTCCTTGTTACAACCCTACAAACACAGGTCAGCTCCTTGTTACAGCCCTACAAACACAGGTCACCTCCTTGTTACAGCCCTACAAACACAGGTCAGCTCCTTGTTACAGCCCTACAAACATACGTCATCTCCTTGTTACAACCCTACAAACACAGGTCAGCTCCTTGTTACAGCCCTACAAACACAGGTCAGCTCCTTGTTACAGCTCTACAAACACAGGTCAGCTCCTTGTTACAGCCCTACAAACACAGGTCAGCTCCTTGTTACAGCCCTACAAACATACGTCATCTCCTTGTTACAACCCTACAAACACAGGTCAGCTCCTTGTTACAGCCCTACAAACACAGGTCAGCTCCTTGTTACAGCCCTACAAACATACGTCATCTCCTTGTTACAGCCCTACAAACACAGGTCAGCTCCTTGTTACAACCCTACAAACATAGGTCAGCTCCTTGTTACAGCCCTACAAACACAGGTCACCTCCTTGTTACAGCCCTACAAACATAGGTCAGCTCCTTGTTACAACCCTACAAACATAGGTCAGCTCCTTGTTACAACCCTACAAACACAGGTCATCTCCTTGTTACAACCCTACAAACACAGGTGAATGAGTGTTTTATTCTGAATGTATATGATTCATTTTGCTACGTATAAAACCAGTATCAAAACCAGCTGAAAACATAAAACAGATTTGTTTGCAATTGAAAATAACCGTAATTTTCAACATACAGTGCTGTCTTCGAAATATTGTAACTACATTAAAATGTTTTTCTTGGTAATTGCAGTTATAATAAAGTCATGAATATTGATCAACTGTTGACATGAAATGTACAATGTGTCGTGACGTGATCCAGGAGCCGTACAGCAGCCTACCATGGCCTTCTACCAGCATGAGGCAATGACGTATATGTCTGGCAGAGCATGTGATACGCCACAGTGAAACTAAGTTCTCCTTTGGAAACGTGAGGGCCCTCAGAGATGAGGTCGCCCTAACATGACCCTGAGAGACACCACTGAGATGGCCACTAGCCTCAGTGGGACTTGGCTGGCTGCCACAATGACAGACAAAAAACTATGGAAACAGCTCATCATGTCACCGCGCTAAGTGGATGATATAAGTAAGTCGACTACGTACCTGGGAGAACCACATGTTTCGGTCGCCCCCCTTCCCGCACCCTGGCGAGGGGGTGTAGCAGCAGGAGTCAGGCACGTTCTCCCCCCCTGGCCACGTGCCCTGGAACCAGTCTGTATAACTGTTGATGCCGCAACACTGAAACTGAACCCCATGCCTCGCGTTAGTCAGAATATGTCGGACAGAAAATGAAGTTGCATTCTGAAATAACAATCAGTCATGGAAACACAGTCACATGACTGGAGCACTAGCTTCTCTTGATGGAGACTGGGTCTAAAATCACGAGCTACTGTCAGTCGCTTAGGCAATTTTGTTAAGTCCTCAATGTCTATGTCCATGCAACTGTTAAGACAAGAACATTGATTGTGTCACTATACGGGACATGTAATACTGTGCAGGGCTCTATATTAATTCACGTGTACTTGTCCCACCAAAAAAGTATAAGCTCAGCGATTTACAACGATGACACATCACACCCAGCCAGACTGGTATGCCATCCAGAAGGATGTTAAGAACTCAGGTTAGAAGGAAACAAAATTATGCATAATGGCAAGGACCAAAACTTGTAATATTCAAGTAATTCTCGCCCGTAATGTCTACCCACTGGAATTGATCTTTCCATGCAGGTATGAAATTTCTCTCCCTCTTTTGAGTATCATATTTTTTGTGATTCTGCTCTGCCAACCTTTGGTTTCTTAGAAGACTCTGCATATGACTGGTTTGCATTGTCATCATTGCCACACTTAAACCTAGTCTCGCTTAACTGACTCTCTCCCTGCTGTGTGACTTCACCGAGAAACACAGTCTGGTCGAGAACATGTGTTATGAATGCACGCATCTAGTACCGCTCCTACGGTGCTCCCATCTTGTGGTGCCTGGATAATCAAGGTTAGTGCTCTAGAATCTATTTTGCGTACGATGCCAGCAGCGAATGTTTTGGGCGAGCAGCCAATCAGCGTCGTTATCGAGATTCTTAATCCAAAAATAAATTAGGATTTAACTTTTTTTGTTATCACTTGTGTTAATATAAACATGTAAATGAATGGAACAGGTTGATTGTGTGGGGGCTAGTAGTGTGAATGTGAAATCGACGCATACCTCAGAAGGGCGGGATACAAGTAAATAAAAGGGTTGGACTCTCGATAAGCCAAAGTGCTTCCTTCTTGTTAAATCTTATTAAACCAAAGTTTCCAATGCGTAGCATAAAGTTGACTCTTACTTAATTTTTGTTTTATTGTTAGCCTGAGAGCCAGTCATCATCTCTACCCGGATTCAGGATAAACCGGGATCAGTGTCGTATAGTGAAAACCAGTCTTATCTTCCAGGTGGTATAGCGGGAGGCTCACGGTGCTCCCACTGCGCCACCTGGATATTCGAGGCTAGCTTAAACCCAAACTTGAACAGACCCAACATTTTCAACAACCAACTCACGTTCAGGATTCTAGCAAATTAATGCATGCTAAATAATTCCTTGTAAACACGTATAAAAAAGAATATAATTAACATTATGTAATCGAGTGTAAGATTGCTGTTGATATGAGCAGAGAACTTGTGTTAACATAAAACATACATATTATTGTTGTTGTAAGTACATTAATATATACTGTCAAAAGCCAAAATGTGTTAGACCTTAGTTTAGTAGGGGCCTAATACAAATTAATACGCGCAACAGCGTTTACTGGGATAGTGATCTGTTTTTTTCATTTTTTCCGCTTTACAAAGTAGAATGAAAATGTTATTTTTGTTAACAAAACGGGCACATGTGTCAGATGTCCCGGTGAAAGCTTTTTATTAAATAAGAATGTCATAGTCTTCTATGTTGTTTAACCTTTAACTTGACATGATTGCGCCACCTAGTGACTAAGTGGTTTATAAAGTACTATTGGCATTTGGCACCATTTGGTGACTATGTTTGCATTAGTCTTGGCGAAGCGAAAGCAGTGACAATCTTGTGTACGAGATTGAATTGCTGGGTGGTTTCCGTTCAAAGTCGATATTATGTCAATGTGTGAAATATTTCAATCAGTTTACTAACAGTATAAATTTCGACTCAATATCAACTCGTCCCATCGGACAAGTGTCCTGGACAATGTACTAGTCCGACATTGATAATAATTGTTCAGGAATAACATTTGTCATAAAAGTTATTTACTTTAAAATGTATATTTAAATTTTGCATTATGTTCTTAATATATTACACATTTTTATATGTAAAATAACTACCATATTGTAGCGATCATATTTTAACAATGTTGTATTTTAAGCGCATTTGTGGTTTTTATACCCGGAGATATGGCGCTATACAAATAACATTTATTATTATTAAGAGATATATGCCACTTACTCCCTGTTGCAAACTGTTCCAGGCACTCCTTAGCCCCTCCTGTTCATCCCCATGGGAAAATTTCACTTTCCTCAGGCCACCCATGAACTCCTGACCCATGGTTTGTTTGACCTCTGACCTGTGGACGAACATCAGCGCCCCGAGAACGATCTCGGCAATGAAGAGAACGGCCACCAGGATGAAGTACTGGAAGGAAGAAATAACATGTAGACACCACGTACATTGTTAGCACCATTGGCTGGAACATTACTAAACAAAAAGTTAACTTACAATTGTAACTAAGTAGCAAAATTTCCCATCCTCTCCAGAAAATGCCTCCAGGTGAAACTACATCCTCAGATGCCGAATATGGTTGTTTGAAGTATTTGTACATTAAATTGTATGCATTTGTTATGAAAAATGTGATTTATGTAAATTATGTAAGACTTTCCCAACAGATCAGCGAACCTCGGAACACTGGCAGAAAACACTTCTATCGTTGGAACAATCGATTAACAGCTGTGTAATGCCCAGTGTGAACCCTAAGTCCAGTAAAGACCTTTAACCAATGGGGAATTTCTAAAAAATAATCAATTACAATAATAATCAAAATTGTAATTAATATGAACTGTAATTATTTACAATTACAACTGTAACCGGTCCAGTCGTGGTGACAGCTACTTACCACCATGAGCATGACCCGACTGTCGATGAGAGCACCACAACATCCAAAGAATGTGACGATGATAAGGACGCACCCAGCGACGATACACAGCACGCTGGCTCCAAGCAGGTAGTAGTCTGAGGCCACTGACGCCACCGCAGTCCCTTTGGACACGTGGACCCACACTCCAACGGCAAGGAGACCAAACCCAAATAACTACAAAAGTTAACATGCAAGCATTGGTTCAAAATCTGCACCGAAACAGTGTAAATGCAGAAGCTTAGCCAGAGACCTGTCTGCCTGTCTTCAAGACTGGCAGATGACTGGCAAAGATGGGTCATTACAACTATAAGACTGGAATTTAGTGGGAGCCAGCTGGCCACTAGATTACCTAATAGTTCCAAGTAGAGGGGCCCACATTAATGACCATCAATGGCACGACTTGCAGTGAAACAATTTGAATGCATCAGTATTAATTAAATAAATTGCTCAAACGATGCTGGTTTGTCGTTAAAAAAACTAATTTGGCCAATAATGGCTGTGTTTTTTATGTGAATGGCTTCTATGCCAGCCGTCCGTGCGCTTTTGATTATTCGAGACTGGCAAAAAATTATTTCTGGCTAAGGGCCTGTGTAAATATATATTGTGATCTTACCCAGAAATTGCGTAAACAATAACATTTTGTATCATTTTATAACTTGTTTTGTTTTAATTTAGTACATATTTATAGTAACAAGTGTCACACTGCAATGTTCTGATTCAGAAAGTAGAGTCACAGAAATTGTTGCGATATGCCAACTATTTTGTAATAAACATATTAGAGAACGCAATGATGAGTTATGATGCCAGACACGAGACACAGTCTCTCTTGTTTGTTTTTCACAGGGAACCAACTAATGCAGTGTGGACATCATCATCGTCATTCAGAGGCGGTGTTTCCATGTTCTGCTGGGTTTGCCTTTCTTCCAATTGCCCTCTTCCACTTGACACGGTCCTGTGCATCCCGATGGTCGATACCCATCAGATTCAAATCCGCAGATACGGAGTTCTGCTAGGTCTTCCTTGGTCTGCCGACGGGAGCTGTTCCCTCCACCACTAACTTTGTACAGCCCTTCACCCAGTCCTCATCGTCCTTTCGCTCTACATGCCCATACCACCTCAGCCTGCTTCTTCTGACCACATCCAAAAAAATTAGTTCAGACACCAACATATAATATAAATTACATTCAATTCTTAATTGTGGTCAGATACTAATAAATTGATATTGATGCTGTAAACAATCAATGCATACATGGATGTGGGTTGAACATGCACCGAGTGCACGCGCAGTTCGAGTCAGGATCAAACCGATACGAGTTCGTCTATTCTTCTATGCAAGCGGTTCATGGAGACTAATTACTCAATATGGTGATTATATTGATTGGACCAACAGTGGACATATATAATTGCGACCGTATCAGAAAATTCTGCACAGACCCGCAAGCGGAATAAAACAAGATATTTGTAAAATAATACAGAGCACATTCAAATAAAACTTGAACGTCTGACCAGTTTATACTTCAGAAACACGCATGTATAGATCTGAAGTGCACTGCAGAGGAAAGAAAATCTGTAAACAAGTGTGAATATTATAAGTCATAATGTGTTCAACTTTGTGAATGAGATTAATAATGATTAAAATGAGGCATTTTGAGTGTAGATACCATTATATTTACCATCATCAAGTTATATAACGCCTACAGGTCTACTTTTTGACATTGTTCCTTTAATCTCACTGGGCCAAGATTTAGTCGAAGTACATACAGCTGATTATTGTCATAATTTAATTAGTCATTTTAATTATGACTTGGTGCAAATGGTGATAGGGAATCATGGCTTGGGGTATTCTTTAGGAATGTTCCATTTCCCATTTCTGACAAAACGAATGACTGGAATGCTCTCAAATGACCGGAAGTATGCCCTTAGATCTTTGGTATATGTATTGCGCTGTGTGTGTGCATGTTCGTGTGTGTGCATGTGTCTGGTACTCTATAGTATTCACTCACCCAAAAGATAACATTGAAGAGAAAGAAGAAGCCCTTGACGCAACTATAGCTAGACAGACCGCCGGATCCCATGTTGGTGCTGTCTCAGGGGCACGGATGCCTGATGCTTCAGCTTAAATGTCAAATTAGTACACAAGATTAAGTAACATTTTTATATGACACGACCAAGCATAAAATGCTAAAAATAATTTAAATATGTAGCCCTTTCATATATCAACAATCACTGTCAAATCTTCATTGCCACGGTAAGTTAGTCAGGTGGTTGCCGGTGGCAGATCTATTTATATTGAAAAGATGGCCAAGATGAACCAAGAAAGCAGTCATCCAAGACAGATGGTCGTACAAAGCTGAGGTCACCCAAGAAAGGTTCTATGTAGTCTTCTATCTACATCATTTAAATCTTGAAATATTGCATATATTTAACATACTAGAAAAGCTATGAAAACCAAACAAATTGCACACAAAAACGCCATCCTGTTTTTTTAAAACAATTTTGTCTCATTGTGTGAATATGTTGCATATATATACATACTGAGATAAGTTAATTACGACAAATTTGTCCGGATTCTCTCTTCCATTAGGAAGAACAGTGGTCCATGACCCCATGTCCCTACATCCATAAAGTGTTCTGTCCAGGGCAGTAAGCGCAGACAGTGAAAGTTTCATACCAATTGCATGGACATCCCCTCACCATCATCAACAAGGTGAAATATCCAGGCATCACTATCACAAGTCAACAACACACAGAGCTCTCACATCAATAACATGTGTACAACAAACATGCTTTCTTAAATGGAAAATCAACATAGGAAATTACAAAATCAAAGAAATAACCTACAAAGGCCTGATAAGACACGACCTGGAATATGTCAGCTCACTTTGGGATCTTCACACCACCAACACTGTTACTGCCTTGGAGAAGATTCAGAGGAGAGCAGCATGATGAGTCGCCAACAGACTCCGTCACACTCCATCTGTAGACTCTATGCTACACACACTAAACTGGCCAACCTTCCAAGCCCACAGAAAGGAAGCACACCTTAATATGTTGTATTTATAAACATAACACAGGAACCATTGCAATTAACTCGCTGTACCTGCCCACAGTATCTGGCTCACAAAAGACCTGGGAAAACGTATAACATCAGTCATTACCTTCTCTACCAACATATGCAGTACAGGATGATGTCCCTTTCCCCATGCATAATAGCCGAGTGGAATGGCCTGCCCCAAGAAGTGGTATCTGTTACTCCTGGACTCTTGGGTCCAGGCTCCTAAGGTATGACTAAAAGGTGCATGACCACGCATGACCAAAATGTATGTAGTGTTGGTAACCAAGTGGGCTGTTGGTGGCACGTAGGAGGTATGTGTGTGCAGCTTGCCAAATTTCAGATATGTACTTCACATTAGAGTAAAAAAATTCAAAATTGTTATGTTACTACCGTCACTTAGCACTTTTGCGATGTTCTTATTATTCTTATAGTTATAATGCCATTCGCCAGGTGGCTCTACTCTGTGCAAAGACTAAATGCTCGTCCGGAAGATCGGATAAAATGCCTAACTTGTGTAACTCCTGGATGAAATACTCAAGATTGGTAATAATGCACACGCAAACCATATATATATATATATCATCAACAGCCAAACTATCTACCAACACATTATATTACATGGTCGTGCGCCTCTTAGTAGGCACTTCAATGAATCCCGCTGTTTTTACGTGCGCGCAGCGCCGTTGCAGCAGCGCCGTCTTTTTTTTATTCGGCACCTGGGTAGCGTTCTATTTCAACCTCTGTTTTCACGGTCTTTTCACGGTCATTTACGTCATTCGCGGCGGGATTCCTTTTGTGGGTAAGTCAAACTTTCTGTACGTCCTTTTCTTTTTCAAATTTGACCAAAATTATGGTAAATTTAATAGATTTGATGACATAGCTGTGTTTCAATTGCAAGTTTGACAGTCTAGTAATGAATTGTACCGAACGGCTATGTTTGTAGGTAGATCTATAGGATTAAATTAGTATGTATTGTGTTGAAAATTTCATTGGCGTGAACACCCGTGAAATATGATTTTTGCGTCATTCAAAACGTAACATTTGAGCGATCTGTGTCAGTATGACTGAGAGCGCGCCACCGGAGGCGTGAAACGAAATCGTGGTTTGACTAAGAGTCTTAGTCAAACCCAGCTCCAGATCTGTATCTACATTACCCCTTCCCTTGCTTTCTACATCCCCCTAACCCCACTAAATCGCATTATTATGTTTTTTGCTTTCCTGTTACCAAAGATTATCCCCCCAAATCTTCAACCAAATTGAGGTGGTCATTAAATAGCAAGAATTTGAGGAGAATGACGTCGCCGATATGTAAGCCAATGTTATGTAAACATTCCGTATTATCGCCCTCACTGCTAAGTCGAGTTCAGAACGTTATTACTATTTCATCGTAATAAAACATCAGGTGGCCAAACACTACTTTATGAAAATTCAACGCAGACGAAGCATAGCAATCGGTGTGTAACGAATAACAACTCACAAAGTTCAGTTTCTTGGATGCAGAACGTCCCACCAGCTTTCACAACACATTCCGGAAATTCTTCTTCACACTTTTCGTCGAAAGGTGGCGTCACGGTAGGAAATATATTCCACATAACTCGCTAGGCGTCGCCTCTAACATTCTCACAGGACGGCGAGCCTGTTACAGAACCAAGTACTGCTGTTAGCGCCACCCAATTTCTAATAATAATATATTGATCTATAAGACCAGACTTTTTATATTACATGTTTTATGGGCCCGCCGACATTAATTCCCTGGGTCTAGAGTAAATATAAAATTCACAATGTTCATTTTTTATTGACGCCGATGTCACTGAACGTGTTAAATCATAAATCAAATATCTTACTATTCATGGGAGAAAATGCCCTGCTACTGTATGGGGCTTGAATTATCGAACAGTTTTGGCCACGTGGCCTTTTAACAAAGGTAGCTACCGTGTGCGCATGCTTTTCTTTGAATAATATTAACAACTATTGCATTAAATACTGTCACCCCTGTGCGAAATTAGGCCTATAATCTATCAACCGTACGTTGCGACCAGCTGCGATTCGGTCCGTCATCCGCGTGAGTGTCCACGATGCATCCGATAGCCCAACGTCATCGAACGCCGCCGCCAAAACACGACGGCGGCGTTCAACGATATTGGACTATCGATGTATTTGTGCATTGCACTCACTCAGACGCTTCCGTACAAATTGTATATTTCTTCGGCGGCATCTAGATTAAACTCTCTTTTTCACAAAGTATATCGTTCGTTTATCGGCTGTCAAACTAGGTATACTCCGTAGCAACAACTTCTAATACTATAAACAGGAAATTAAACAACGTGTATCAGGATCGTTATAACTGGTACGTTATACAGCTACTTACAACAGTGAGCTCTTACACCGTTGATGGTAATAAAGTTGTTGTTGTCTTCCGGTCAAATTCGAGTTGCACATGTCTAGTGTTTCCAGTTCCAATTAAACAAGCAGTATGCTGCTTTATAAAGCATAACATGGTGTCAGAAGACAAACTACACAAACTATTAGGGTAGGATGTGTTGGTCGAAAAAACTGTGTTGGTGAAGTTTGAAGTGACGACTAAAAAATTGAACTGAACTGTGTGTCAAAACGTCGAGTCACTGTCAACGACTGAAAAATGGAATTTTTCAAGCCACCAAGTAGTATTGCTTTCGATGCCAGCAACTTAGATGAGGCATGGAGAAGTTGGGAGCAGCAGTTTAGGACATTTTACACAGCGTGTGAATTGAACAAGAAGCCTAACGCTGTCCAAGTGGCCATACTACTACATACTGCTGGACCGGAAGCCCAGGAAGTATTCAACCAGTTTGAGTTCAAACCAGCAGGACCTGCTAACGTCCCACCAGCAGAAGATAAAGACAACTGGGAAACGGTGCTAGACAAATTCCATCACTACTGCAAACCACGTAAAAATACAGTTTACGAACGATATTGTTTCTGGTCTCGCAATCAAGGCAATGGGGAACAAGTGGATCAGTGGATCAAGGACTTGAGAATGAAAGCTAAAATGTGTGAATTTGGTGACCAGGAGGATCTGATGATCCGTGACAAAATAGTGTTCAGCGTCAATGACGAGCGTGTTAAAGAGAGACTTTTGAGAAAGTCAGATCTGTCGCTAGCTAAGGCATTAGATGTGTGCCATGCAGCTGAGACGACAAGAGCGCAACTGAAGGTCATGGCGTCTGAAGGAAAGCCAGAAGCTAAAGTGAATGTAGTGAAACAGAGATCTCGTTCAAGCACGTTTAGCAAGGGCTCCCATGCAATTGGCAGGGGTATCAAGGGAACTAACAATGACACTGTGGGTGATTATAATAGTACACCGAGACCACGGGCTACACAGGGAAGCATTCGCTGCAAATTCTGTAGCAGGTCACACCCACCAAAGTCATGCCCTGCGTACGGTAAACAGTGTAACCGTTGCAAGGGGTGGAACCACTTCGCAGTAATGTGCGAACACCACCGCACTGCTACAGTCGATAGGAAGGTGCGGATGGTGAACAATGAACAATGTGAGAGTAATGAATGTCTGTATCTGGGTTCGTTATTCTTGGACGTGCATGCACACACTACTCATGGTGATGACTGGATGACGAAGATGATGATTGGCAGCCAGCAGATAAGCTTCAAGTTGGACACTGGCGCACAGGCGAATGTGTTGCCTATGACGATCTACGAGACACTAAAGCCGAATGCAGCCTTGCAGCCTACAAAGACAATACTGTCGGCATTCGTGAATGACGTCAAAGTGAAGCCAGCCGGCACGGTCAAGCTTCTGTGCATACCAGAGAACGCGGACAAACCGACACTGATCGAGTTCTTTGTCACTACGCACACCAATGTGCCACTACTTGGATGTCGAGCGTGCGAGTCATTGGGACTTGTCAAACGAGTGGGCGAGATGTCGCGTGAGAAGCCACTAACGAGTGACACTCTGATGAACGAATATGAAGACGTGTTCACTGGAGTTGGAGAACTGGAGCATCCGTATCATATCGAGCTGAAAGAGGACGTACAGCCGGTAGTCCAGGCAACCAGGAAACTTCCATACACGAGAGTGGAAAGTTTAAAGAAGGCTCTAGACAAGTTAGAGAGGGATGGAATCGTCGCAGACGTAGAACAACCTACACCATGGGTGAATAACTTGGTCATAACGGAGAAGCGGAATGGATCGTTGAGATTGTGTCTTGACCCGAAACCACTCAATAGAGCGATTAAGCGTGAACATTTCGAGATCCCGACTCCTGAGGATGTGCAGTCGCGTCTAGCTGGAAAGAAAGTGTTTTCAGTGATAGATATGTCGATGGCGTACTGGCACGTCAGACTGTCGGATGAGTCCAGTTACCTCTGCACGTTCCACACGCCATGGGGCAGAAAAAGGTTTCTGCGCATGCCGTTTGGCATCGGTTCAGCCAGTGAAGTACTGCAGAAACGCATGCTACTAACGTTTGGTGACATCAAAGGAGCGTACGTGATAGCCGATGACATCATCGTCGCGGGGAATGATGAACAAGATCACGATGCCATCATGCGTGCTGTTTTCCAGAGGGCAAGAGAACGAAACGTGAAGTTCAACTCGTCAAAAGTGCAGTTGAAGGTCAATGAGGTGCTGTACATGGGACATATAGTATCGGAAGCAGGCCTTAGCCCAGACCCTAGCAATGTGAGAGCCATCGTCGAAATGCCACTGCCTGAGGACAAGCGCGCAGTCCTGAGGTTTCTGAACGTTGTGAAGTATCAGGCAAAGTTCATCCCGCGAGAGTCGCACATCACTGGTCCTCTACGTGCGCTGCTGAAAGAGGACGCGGCGTGGTGTTGGACACAAGAGCATACAGATGCAGTGAACGAGTTGAAGACAATTCTAAGCAGTTTGCCAGTGCTGAGGTTCTACGACGTGAACAAACCAGTAACGTTGCAGTCGGACGCGTCAAAGAGTGGACAAGGGGCGTGTCTTCTACAAGAAGGGCAGGTTGTTGCTTATGCGTCAAGGGCACTAGTCGGTGCAGAGCTACACAATCACAGTTGGAGAAAGAACTGTTAGCGGTCGTTTTCGCGACTTCCAGGTTTCATCAGTACATTTATGGCAAGGAAATCGAAGCGCAGACTGATCATAAGCCGCTAGAGATTATAATGAAGAAACCAATCGGAAACGCAATGGCACGCATACAACGAATTATGTTGAAGCTACAGCGATACGAGATAAACCTGTCATATGTATACCAGGGAAGCTCCTGTACGTAGCCGACGCTCTCTCACGTAGAGGGTGAGCCAGACAATGAGCTCATTGACGATATTGAGATTATGGTCCACAGCGTTACAAAGAACTTCCCAGCAAGTACAGGGCGACTCGAGCAAATCCAAAGTGCTACAGCCAATGACGAGACTCTTCAGCGACTACTTCAGGTCGTGATGAACGGCTGGCCAGAGTCGAGGGCAGCTGTACCAGAGGACGTGAGACCGTACTGGAACATGAGAGATGAGATGAGTGCAGACGACGGACTCGTGTTTGCAGGCGAACGAATTGTCATTCCAGAGTCGATGAGGTCGGACATGCTGGAAGTGCTGCACGAACCACACATGGGGATGGAGAAGACGAAATCTCGAGCTAGATCAGCTATCTTCTGGCCGGGAATGTCCAGAGCAATCGAGGACACTGTCTCGAGGTGCAAACCATGCCTACAGTTCGCCCGGAGTAATCAGAAGGAGCCGATGATAGCACATGAAATCCCAGACGGCCCGTTCCGGAAAGTCGCAATGGACATTATGTCGTTCAAAGGTCGAGACTACCTTGTAGTGGTTGACTATTATTCGAAATATCCCGAGTTGGCACTGCTCGAGAACAAGACAAGCGAATCTGTCATCTCGCATGTTAAGAGCATCAGTGCACGTCATGGAATACCCGAAGAGATCGTAGCAGACAACCAACCGTTTGGTAGCTATAGTTTTCGGCAATTCGCGAAGAGTTGGGGTATCACAGTGACTACATCGAGCCCAACATATGCTCAATCGAATGGGCAGGCGGAGCGAGTCGTGCAAACGTTGAAATCGCTCCTCAAGAAGGCAGACGAAGAGGGTCGTGATCCCTACATAGCGATGCTAGAATACAGGAACACGCCGATCAGTGGACTCCGCTATGCACCGGCACAACTGGCAATGAGCAGACTACTGAGGTCAAAGTTGCCGACAACCAAAGCCGTTCTTGAGCCGCGAGTCGTAAACGCGAAACAGGACTTGACAGACAGACAGACAGACACGGTTCAAACAAGACTATGACCACGGGGCTACATCATTGAAGCCGTTGAAACCTGGTGATGTAGTACGAGTCCAGAGAAAGTGGGGCTGGGATCCCGCTATCGTTCAGCGGACACACGAGAGTCCGAGGTCATACGTGATCCAGCTTGAGGAAGGAGAACTCCGTCGCAATCGTCGTCATCTACGGAGGACACGCGAGCAGCCGCCGCTGATTCTTCCTCAGATGGACGATCCCGACGTTCGAGGAGAAGGTAACACTCTTCAGATGCCGGTACCGCCAGACGTGCCATCGCCACGAAGACTCGTCGCTGTGCCGCCACGAAGAGTCGTCGCTGAGCCACCTCCGCAAGAAGAGAATCCACAAAATGAACGATTCTCTAGATACGGTCGTGCAATCAGAAAGCCTATGCGATTTGACATTTAATTGTGTTTTTTTAATACTATTATTGATCTGTTTCGCAAGTAACCATTATGTGACATTCTATGTGATTTTTGATAGTCGATATAGTGTGACTTTTAGCCTAGTTTGCTACTCGTTTGATATCGATTTATCCACAGCGAACATTCGTTAAAGCTGATGAATGTGTTTTTGAGTCTTAAAGGAGGGATGTCATGTATCAGGATCGTTATAACTGGTACGTTATACAGCTACTTACAACAGTGAGCTCTTACACCGTTGATGGTAATACAGTTGTTGTTGTCTTCCGGTCAAATTCGAGTTGCACATGTCTAGTGTTTCCAGTTCCAATTAAACAAGCAGTATGCTGCTTTATAAAGCATAACAAACAACGTGTAGCATCGTGGGATTGTTCCGTGCCTCCTTTTAAGAACTACGGCCAGTTTCGTGTGTCATTTGTATAAGTCTAAAGCTAAATAAGGAGATCGTCGGTATCTGGGACCTGGTTTCAACGCGGGAAAATTCAACTTTGGCAAAAGGGGCTTGACTACTGACATAACTGACAGATAGCCAAGAAGACGGCGTTGCTTTTGATACCAAACAAAATGGCGTACCGTGAATGAACGTGGTCGTTGTCAAGGCACAAACATGGCGTGTTTCATCGATTCAGATTTTTATTGTCATTTCACATTTGATGAGCCTTCTAAGTTAGTGCTAAAGTTGTGACTTAGCGGTGCACAACTGCTTAAAAATGATCTTTATTGTGAAGTAGATATATCAATCTGTCAGTGACAGTGTCAGAAACTGAACGAAACAAAAATGTACTGCACCTGCCACTACTACCGTCACTGGCCCACTGACAGTGCTACTGCCACTGCCACTCGCTGCCAGTACCAATACCACTGCCACTGCCACTGCCACTGCCACTGCCACTGCCACTACCACTGCCAGTACAACTACCACTGCAACTACCACTGCAACTGCCACTAACACTGCCGCTACCACTGCCACTATCACTGCCACCATCACTGCCACTATCACTGCCACTACCACTGCAACTACCACTGCCGCTGCCACTGCAACTATCACTACCAATACCACTACCACTGCCACTAACACTAACACTGCCGCTACCACTGCCACCATCACTGCCAATGCCATTGCAACTACCACTGCCACTGCAACTGCACTATCACTACCAATACCACTAACACTGCCACTATCACTGCCACCATCAATGCCATTGCAACTACCACTGCAACTACCACTGCCACTGCAACTGCACTATCACTACCAATACCACTACCAATACCACCGCCGCTACCACTGCCACTATCACTGCCACCATCACTGCCACTGCCAATGCCATTGCAACTACCACTACCACTGCAACTACCACTGCCACTACCACTGCAACTGCACTATCACTACCAATACCACTGCCACTATCACTGCCACCATCACTGCCACTGCCAATGCCATTGCAACTACCACTGCCACTACCACTGCAACTACCACTGCCACTACCACTGCAACTGCACTATCACTACCAATACCACTGCCACTAACACTGCCGCTACCACTGCTACTATCACTGCCACCATCACTGCCATTGCCACTACCACTGCCAATACCATTGTAACTACCACTGCAACTACCACTACCACTGCCACTAACACTACTATTCCCACTGCCACTATCACTGCCACCATCACTGCCACTATCTATGCCACTGCCAGGACCACTTCCAATACCACTACCACTAACCACTAACACTGCTGCTAACACTGGCACTGCCACTATCACTGCCAATATCACTGCCACTATCCAGGGGTGAATCCAGGTTTTTAAGGAGGTCCATTATGATAGTTGTTGGTATGAAACGGTAAAAGCGGTTAGCTCGGCAGTTCGTCCCGATCCAAGATGAGTGGGGGTGAGAGGGGGTGACACTAAGAATATGTTTTTCAATCAAATGTACCATTTGGCGGTCAAAAAGAGATAGCACTGAGGTGGGAACAAACTCTTTAAAGGGTGTAATTTTGTCACACTTAGAGAATAATGACGCGTGTTCAGCCAAATAAATTACTATGTATGTTTATGTACAAAATACACCTCCTAGTGGCTACAAACCATAACAAAGCACCCAAAAATGTGCATGTTGGTGTTTGTTCTCCATTTGATATATCACTACCACTGGTACTACTGCTACTAACACTAGAACTACACTACCACTGGTACTACTGCTACTAACACTAGAACTACACTACCACTGGTACTACTGCTACTAACACTAGAACTACACTACCACTGGTACTACTGCTACTAACACTAGAACTACACTACCACTGGTACTACTGCTACTAACACTAGAACTACACTACCACTGGTACTACTGCTACTAACACTAGAACTACACTACCACTGGTACTACTGCTACTAACACTAGAACTACACTACCACTGGTACTACTGCTACTAACACTAGAACTACACTACCACTGGTACTACTGCTACTAACACTAGAACTACACTACCACTGGTACTACTGCTACTAACACTAGAACTACACTACCACTGGTACTACTGCTACTAACACTAGAACTACACTACCACTGGTACTACTGCTACTAACACTAGAACTACACTACCACTGGTACTACTGCTACTAACACTAGAACTACACTACCACTGGTACTACTGCTACTAACACTAGAACTACACTACCACTGGTACTACTGCTACTAACACTAGAACTACACTACCACTGGTACTACTGCTACTAACACTAGAACTACACTACCACTGGTACTACTGCTACTAACACTAGAACTACACTACCACTGGTACTACTGCTACTAACACTAGAACTACACTACCACTGGTACTACTGCTACTAACACTAGAACTACACTACCACTGGTACTACTGCTACTAACACTAGAACTACACTACCACTGGTACTACTGCTACTAACACTAGAACTACACTACCAATCCTTCTTCTTCGTGTTTTATTGTCACACACGCACACGACACATGATACACGACGCACGCAACCTCTCTCTCTCTCTCTCTCTCTCTCTCTCTCTCTCTCTTCTCTCTCTCTCTCTCTCTCTCTCTCTCTCTCTCTCTCTCTCTCTCTCCTCTCTCTCTCTCTCTCTCTCTCTCTCTCTCTCTCTCTCTCTCTCTCTCTCTCTCTCTCTCTCTCTCTCTCTTCTCTCTCTCTCTCTCTCTCTCTCTCTCTCTCTCCTCTCTCTCTCTCTCTCTCTCTCTCTCTCTCTCTCTCTCTCTCTCTCTCTCTCTCTCCTCTCTCTCTCTCTCTCTCTCTCTCTCTCTCTCTCTCTCTTCTCTCTCTCTCTCTCTCTCTCTCTCTCTCTCTCTCTCTCTCTCTCTCTCTCTCTCTCTCTCTCTCTCTCTCTCTCTCTCTCTCTCTCTCTCTCTCTCTCTCTCTCTCTCTCTCTCTCTCTCTCTCACACACACACACACACACACACAGACAGACACACACACCGACACGCACGCACGCATGCGCGCGCATGCGATGCAATACACATACCAAAGGCCCAAGGGCATACTTACGGTCATTTGGTCAGAAATGAAATGGGAAATGGGACGTCCCTAAAGAATACCCCATGTCATTATTACCTATCACCGTTCGCACCAAGTCGTAATTAAAATGACTAATTAAATTACGACAGTAATCAGCTGTACGTACTCCAGCTAAATCTGGGCCCAATGAGGTTAAGGGAACATTGTCAAAAAGTAGACCTACAGGCGTTATATAACTTGATGATGGTAAATATAATGGTATCTACACTCAAAATGCCTCATTTTAATAATTATTAATCTCATTCACAAAGTTGAACACATTATGACTTATAATATTCACACTTGTTTACAGATTTTCTTTCCTCTGCAGTGCACTTCAGATCTATACATGCGTGTTTCAGAAGTACAAACTGGTCAGGCGTGAACTGTAAAGTTCTATTTGAATGTGCCATGTATTATTTTACAAATATCTCGTTTTATTCCGCTGGCGGGTCTGTGCAGAATTTTCTGACACGGTCGCGGTTATTTACGTCCGCTGCCGGTCCAATCAATATAATCATCGTATTGAGTAATTAGTCTCCATGAACCGCTTGCATAGAAGAATAGATGAACTCGCATCGGTTTGATCCTGACCGAACTGCGTGCACACACAGTGCGTGTTCAACCCACGTCCAAGGGTGCATTGACTGTTTAGAACATCAATATCAGTATTTGACCACCATTAAGAAATTAATGTAATTTATTGACAGACAGTTGCTGAGATCGTGGATCGCGGTGGTCGAGCGGTTAGAGTGCTGGTCTGTCGATCGGAGGAACCGGGGTTCAAGTCCTGGTGCCGACCTGTCAGTGCTGGCATCGGTTACCGTGTCGAAACTTAAGCAATTTAATTCACCCTACGTTGCCTGTGTCTTTCAGAAAAGACACCATAAACCGTTGTACCTTCTGTCTGGCGTATGTGCTAATGGAAATTTAAAAAACACGCAGAGAAATGGAAAACAACTGTTGTGGACTCACTGAGCGGGGATGTCATTATCTAAACTCCCAATACCAACAGTGGTCGTAAAAATGGTGAAGTTGGTTGGTCAGTTGGAAGAAGAAGAAGACATGAATCCGATCAATCGTTGATCTTCTCCTTCGCTGGAATCGACATGGTTTTAAACAAGCACGGGCCACGGCGTCGTGAGCAGTTTCTTGCACCGAGACACACCATTGCCATTACGGGCATCAACGCATAAGAACTGCCTCTGACAATCATGCGTGTTAAAGACGTCTCCAAGGTTTTCAGATCCATTCACTGCTGTGTCAGTCAGTGGCGTAGTTACCCGTGGGCAGGGGACGCACGCGCACCAGAGCGCTGTGTTTGGGGGGGGGGGGGGCGCCGAGTTGACGTAAACTTACTACACATAAAGCAGATAACATCGTATAACATAGGGGCTCGGACAGGAACTGAATGCCACATTTGGCTTTCTGCCTGACAGACACATAGTACAACCGAAGACCATTGATTACCAGTGTTCAACTGATCCATTCTCCTTCAAAAGCGTTTAAGAATTTTGATACAGTATTACACATCGATGGAACCGAATTCCACCCAGAGACATGTGCGACTGACGAATGCTTATTAAGACACAGCTGTTTGGCTAGTCCTTTGTCTCACTGTTACAGCATACACGGCATCAGTGTGTGTGTGCGTGTGTGTGTGCGTGCGTGTGTGTGTTTGCGTGTGTATGTGTGTGCGCGCGCGTCGTGCGTGCGTGCGTTTGAGATACTGTTGAACCTTGAAATACTATGTTTCGTTTTGTATCGACACCACCAATGACGCAACAGCGGTATTCAGTTCCCTGACATAAATGTTAAATTAACACAGGCAGTGCGGAATGTTTTTTCGTCAGTTTTCTTGCTGAATAGGCTTACATTTCATACGAGCTTAGCAGGAATTCGTGCTGGCAAATTGTGCGTTTGACAGGCCTAAGACACAGTGGCAGCCGCTATCTGATGGTAAGACCGACAACTGTAATCCAAATACATGCGTCTTCTTCGTCTTAGTCTTGGGACACGTCTTGTCGTAGTCTTGGGATACGTCCTACGTTAATAGCGCTCAATATTGTCACAAACACAGATGCATAGACGCGGGAATAGGTGATCAGCTGCCCCCCTGGAATTTCTCCGGGGGGCAAACATAGGTTCTGCCCCCCCCCCCCCCCCCCCCCCATTAAATGCAAGCGTGAATATTTGTTTTTGTGGCGAGCGTCAATGGCGGGTGGAAATCTAAATTTTATGATACGATTAATGTGTATTTTGTTGACTGTGAAAGGTGTGTGTAATTGGAGGAAGACATGTGGTTTTCTGGCCCCCTCCCAGTAATAGGCGTCGCAGCGGCGAAAAAAAAATTCCATAATTCCATATCCCCCCGTCTTCGGATGTCATCATTTCAGCCGAGACAGCGGAGAGAAGTTGGAGAAGGTAAATTGACAGAAGCGGCGCGACGTAAAAAATTACAATGTCTACAGCACCGTATCCCCCGTGTTCGGATGTCATGAGTTCACAGCCGAGACAGCAGAGAAGCTGAAGTTACAACGGCGCAACGGCGAAATATTTCCAACAGCACCCTCTTCCCATGTCACAGTCGAGCCAACGGAGACAGCCACAAGAAGAAGGGAGTTAAAACTAAACACAGAGTTAAAACTAAACACAGAGAAATCCGAGGCGATCGTTTTTTCTCCAGTGAAGAAACGCGGCAGTCTGCCTGCCAATGTATACACCACAGTAGCCGGCCATCGAATTCAACCATCATCGTGCGTGCGCAGTTTGGGTGTGCTATTTGATAGCAACCTGAAAATGGAACAGCAGATTGCCAACACTGTGAAAAGCTGCTACTATCATATTAGAAACATTGGGCGAATTCGGCCACATCTGACGGAAGAATCATGCAAGACACTTGTTCACGCACTAGTGACATCCCGTTTAGATTATGGGAATGCACTTCTTTGTGGTCTCTCACACACGGTGATGCAACGTCTACAAAGGGTGCAGAACTGTGCCGCTCGCCTAATTACTCGCACGAGGAAATACGAACACATCACGCCCGTGTTGCAGCGTTTACACTGGCTACCCGTTCATTTGAGACCGTCCTACAAAGTGCTGGTGTTTACGTATTGTGCCTTGAATGGTCTAGCGCCGGACTACATAAGTGAGTTAATTGGCTACCGTCCCATCAACAGAACTCTACGATCTACCTCACAGCCTCGCCTTTTGTTCGTACCGGCCTCACTCTAGCGCCGGACTACATAAGTGAGTTAATTGGCTACCGTCCCATCAACAGAACTCTACGATCTACCTCACAGCCTCGCCTTTTGTTCGTACCGGCCTCACAAACTGTTACTCATGGTGATCACCGTTTCGCGGTTTGCTCGGCGGTTCTATGGAACAATTTGCCTCCTACGCTCAGGACAGCAACATCATTACAAGTGTTTAAAATACTTTTGAAGACTCACCTATTTAAACAAGCGTTTTTATAATTCACCGACTAGGACATTTTATGTGCTTTCTATTGATAAATGTATTTTTTTTTAAATTAGTTTCTTAACATATTTATGATTATTCTTCTTGTATAAATGAATGTATTTCTAGTAGTTTTTATAAATGTCTTAATTTATGTAAACGCTTTTTTAATGATCTCTCTTTTTAGTAACTTCTTAATTAGCATTTCTTTTTATGTAATATACTATTATATACGTGTGCATGTATGTAAAGCGCCCGAGGGCAATTTTAATTGATTGGGCGCTATATAAGTACGTTTATTTATTTATTATTTATAGATGTGAAGATATGCGGTGGCGCGGCGGCGAAAATTGTTCAATAGTGCTGAAGCTACGGTAGCCCCCCAATATGAATTTCGTTCCCGCGCCGCTGCACAGATGTCCTACTTCTAGATTCCGATTTATCACCTCGATTTATGAGATACTGTTCTGTTTAATTAATGGTGCAGACACGGCATCAAACTATCTGAGGATCACCGCCAGTGAAACAAACTGTGCCGAAGAGTATAAGATACATAGCACATTGTGAAGGAACAACACTAGAAAATTAAAGAAATTTAGATATACTGGTTCAGTAGCCCCTGACCAAATGAAGGACTTAAAGCTCGGAAAAGTTCAAACCTCGACTGTCTGTAACGGACTGGAAATCAGCTCTTCGTCGTTATGACATCAAACTGGCGATCTTCGAAGTATTTATCGACAGCGTCCTATACGGATCGGCAGAGATGTACACCAGCACATTTAAAGACCAGATCGATGGTTCTGAAGCGCTTGGTTGATGTCAGCTAGAAATCGAACCGATTCAGAAACGTGCCATATCATCTTTGTCAACAGTACTAAAAAGAGACGATAACAATTCGTTTGTCACCGCACGAGAGGAGTCTATACCAACCAGTTTCCATGCATGTGTTTCGGCAAGCTCCTATCGGTAGAGGGGCACCAACTGAACTACCCTCATGGCAGAATAACAAGACAGTGCGGAAGGAACGTACTAAAGTCGCGGCCTGCGTTTCTTTCAAGTGCGGCCAATTATGTACTATATACTGTATGCACATTGTGGAATTAACAAGTGCAATTGTTCCATCAATCGACTATCGATCCACACACACTGTGTCTATTATATAATACAAGGTGCTAAATCTACTGGTCGTGTGTGTTTATTGATTCATACATAATCATAGTCTGATCCGTGATAAAGTGTTATTAACGTTAGCGTTGTGTATGTCCAGAAGTCGTTTGTCATGCACATACTGTTATATACTGTCTGTGGCTTACCAGTACAGTGTCTGGTCGGTGAATCATTCAGTAAAGGCGCGGCACTTTTAATTATATGTATTTTGGTGCGTGTATATCAGATACTTATGTGGTAGATAATGGTTAATGATGTGTACAAGTAAGCAAGGTTGTTGTGTAAAGAGTTACGTTCTTGAAACATGTCTCTACTCAGTTCCGACACCGTTGGCTGGCTGATGTGGACAGCTGTGCAAACTGGAGGCGATTTATGGAATTTTAATATTTGTAAGTGAAACGGATTAGTAGGCTGTACTGCTGTCTGTGGTGTCTGTCTTCACGCATTCTACACGTGTATAGCTAATCTAGTTTTCACTTATGTCATCTTATCAAATTTCACGTCTACGTAGGTGGCATGTGATGCTTTAGGTGTGTTTTCAGCCAGACGGACGGAAGGATAGTTGGTTGTATTTTTGTCTTCGGGGGATCAAATATAAAGGTTTGCAGCCAATCAAAATTATCGATGGTCTGTCGTTCTGACTAGGAAATAGCGCAACGTAACTGCTGCAAGGCACATACAATTACATGTACAAGCGTGGATATCGGACGGCCGTGAAAGCGAATGTCGGCAAGCAGACACGGCAACTAAAGAAGTATGACATAACACATTATTTAAGTGTTCCTTGTACATACAATTATATAAAAAGTGGCGTTTTTTTCTTAAAGATCCGTGTAAATCCAAGTGCTGCGTTTTTTCCGCTTATCATGGTGATAATGGAATATGTAAAGTGTATATTTAGAGTCATACAACTATATACTCTCTTGTCAACTGCGCTATTCTTGGTGTATCTGGTTGTGATCTGTGCACCAAACGACGAACTTCCTTCTCAGTCAAACGTATTAACTTCCCATTATCCGCCTTTCACGGGTGGCCATGTTTTGTACTGGTGTTATTTTCAAGCAATGTCAGCTATCCCTCGAACGAACGGTGGTGGGAGACTGGTGGACATGGCATTCCAGTTGATTGTTTTGCACCTGTTCGTGTTCTTTGTGTAGTGAGGATGGGTTGGTAGCGGTACCCCACCCACCCTCCAGTGCACAGGAGAGCCACACGCACACGAACCGGCTCCGATTGCCTTCATTATATATAAAAAAAACATGTCTATGACATAGATTGTTCCGATCGACTTTGCAAGAACGTCACACACAACGACATGATCTGGATAAAATAGCATTTATTAAAAAATCGTGAACATGCATTCGTAGAATGAAAGTGACGTAGACATATTTACAACATTTGGGTTCGTTGCGATTCAGTTATTACAATTCTACAAGTATTCGACCCGCTACAGCGTGTACTGAAATCAAGATTCGCTGTTTAATGATAGTTTGTGTAAACTGATATGTTTAGGTCCGTTGTATTCTGGGTTCGAGTGGTGGCATGTGAGGGTTGAATGACTGTGACGAGCACGGACAGTAGTACACTGTAGTTATGGAATCATAGTTATGAAAAGGACATGTTGATGTACGGAATAAACATATTTTTTCTCCACAACAGAATACGGAAAGCGCAAATTCGACAGGCATTGCTGTAAAACATTCACATGACATCATCTCATTATAACAGTGACGTAATACATAGACGTCTGTCGGAACTTATTATGTGCTTGGACATTTACAATACACGCATGTAAGTTATACAGCCGAGTCAATAAAATTATGTTATCGAAATATGTACAAAGAAAAGTTGCACTATTAAAATTATTTTAGTTTATATACACGAAACACCACTGTTGGTTGGCCTAAAGCAACCCAATTGTGACGTTAATGACCGCTGCTGGTAGAGTCTGAACACTGAGTGATTGTGGTCTGATGTACGGTAACATGTCGCCGAGCTATACGGCGGATCGCACAATAATACTGGTGTTTTGTTGAAGCACACGATGAAAGAAGGCCAGCCGATCAAACGTAATCGGTGTGGTTAATTTGATTAATTAGTTAGTTGCTAATCCTTGTTTTGGCCCATTAATAGTTTTCTTTTCTTCAAAGCAAAGCCATTTTGAATGAATCACGTCAGGAATGTCAAAGTCACCTAACAATGCCACCCACGACAGTTACGTGGCACCCCTGTACCTTCGATGGATTTGTTCAGTAAATAGGAAGCTATCTTGTTAGAAGACTGCGTATACCGGTAGCAGTTATTAAAAAACATATATTGCCCTCAATACGCGTGCTCCCTTATTTGTCAAGTTTCATTGTGTACCAACAAAACAAAATGTTTTAATCACCCGCACAATTAGCCAGTGACTTATCAAATCTCAACCATGCGAACGAAGTAGATTGTTATAATTTTAAACGGCGTTCCACGACTGATTCAACTACACGTGTATTGACTGAGTCCAAAAATAGTTCAATACAGTGTTTCGGTTCATTTTCTTGGATTGCATTTAAAGTGTCCTGCTTTGATGCTGCAAAATACACGCTTAACGCCTGTCAGTCAGGCAATTGGTGTTAAACCAACCGTAAAACCATCTGAATAAACCACCCAGTTCCAAGACCAGCACACCCACGTTGCTCGCATCAAGGAGGCAGGAAACCTAGTTTGTATCCTCTTGTGCCCCTGCAGAATAACATAACATTATTTTAACAGTGAGTTTTAAAGTTTAAATAAATCCGTGTATCGCCACGTGTCCGAAGTGCAACGACATCTGAAGCCGCCATTGCTACAAACAAAGAACATGTCTGCACTGGAACGTTAGTTAGCAGTGAATCAACCAGAACGTGATCTCTAGTTTCTTCTGCAAACACCACACGATTGCGAGTTTCGGCGCTACATTTGTGACGTCATCAACCACGGGGTGCTCGTAAGCGGAACCCTGCTCGATCACGCTGACTCGAGACTTCACATCGGTTGTTGTGGCTGTTGTTGTTGTTACTGTGACTGTTGTTGTTGACTGTCTGGCGATTGCATCAGCGGGTTCAGCATCGCCACGAATTCTGCAAGGAAATAAGAAGTTGTACGTGACTTTAGAATTAGCAAAATGTGAACGTAAACTAACTTTCAACTTCTATTCTTAGTTCTGCTTCTTCAACTGCAGTCTCGGTGGCATCGATTCTGTCAAGGTCCCCATTACTATCATCACGCGGCCCTCTCGTGTCCTTAAACGCATTTTAGATTCATATACGTTATAAAATATTTGTATTTGGTTTGACAAAATATAATTATATTTGAAAATTAAATGTATCATTACTTAAAAAGTCAAATAGGTTTATAAGCATACATTCCAAACAGATTGTAATTGTCATGGGTTCACCTTAAGTCCCATTTTAAATCTTGTAGTGGCTTCTTGGTATAATTTACAGTGAGTGTAATTATCAAATAATTTTACTGGCGCTTACAGTGGATCAACATTCAGCAATCCTACAACTGCGGGTCTTATGTTGAAACAGAGACAGGAGAAGAGAGGGGAGAATCGGAATCGGAAGTGTTTATTTGACCCACATATAAAAACAAAACGGTACAATTTAAAAAAAAACAGAATTATCTACAGCTCAATTAAAACTGAATATGTGTTAAAATATAACTTCCATAATGACATATTCGGTTGAGTGACCGGATTTGAACCCGTACTGATTAGCATTAAACAGTTGGTATTCAGTAAAAAAATAATATATCTGATTGTGCATAACTTTTTCAATAACCTTAGAGATTACTGGTAGCAGAGATATCGGTCTGTAGTTACAAAAAAATATTCGTCATCATTTTTAAAGATAGCAATAACTTTCGCAATTTTCATTTTATCTGGGAAGATTCCAGTATTTAATATTTGATTAAGAAGTAATGTTAACTGTTTTATTAAAATAAATTTTAATTGTTTTAATGAAATACCAACACAGCCTCTACTGGTTTTTGCAGAGAAATTGTCAATTATTCTGAGTATTGACTCTTCATTTATTTCTTGGAAGTGGAAACGCATTTCAGAACTTCCTGTCAAATAATGACTATGATTTTTATTACTGGTGTATTTAATTTTGTTTGCAAGGTGTTTTCCTATGTTTGTAAAAATAAATTAAAGGTATTTGCAATTTCCACACTGTCAGTTATTTTGCGGTCTGCTTCTCTAAAATATATAGGTAATGATCTTTGTTGTTGAGTCTTTGCAGAATTTCATGTATAATTTTCCAAGTTTTCATTGTGTAAGTTTTGTACCTGTTAATTTTTTTTTCATAATATGTCAATTTGGCTTCTCAGATGCTTCTTTTTAGGATACCATTATAAGTTTTTAAGTTTGTCTTTTTAATAAAATGTTCAATAGATGTTGGATTCGACAGCTTAAGCTGTTTATGTATAATGTTTCTGTATTTTATAGATTTAAGTACACCATCTGTTATCCGTAGATAGTTTTTGTGTTTATATTTATTAAACGTGACTAATTAATTGACATATGATTACAATTTGTCTTTTCAATTACATCAATGATTATTGTATAATTGTTACTTGGACCGTGCAAAGGATCTTGATCAAATTTCTCCATAATGTTTAAGTTAATTATTTCATAATCAACATTTGACACTAATTTGGGAGGACATTTTTTAACCAGAGCAGTGTCAATAAATATAAATTATGGTTGGTGGTCTGAACATTGTTTGAATAGGATACCAGGCTATTGATTGTAGCATTAATTAACTAACTTTACAAAACAAATTGTCAATCAATGAGCCATTTAGGGCAACAAATCTGGTTGGGAATGTTATTTTTGGAAAGAAACAAAATCCTGTTAAGGTGTCATAAAACTCACTACAATATTCTTTATCATTAATTTTAAGCAAGTTTATATTAAAATCTCCAGCAATAATAATCTCAGATTTTTTGAAATCAAGTTGTGATAATAATAATGCAAATTATTCAATAAATTGTTTGTAATCACAATTTAAGTCTCGTGGAAGCCTATATATATTACCAACTATCACAAGTTTTACGAGACCACCCCCGGTGATTTCAATTAGCTGTCCTTCCCAATTTTCATTTATTATACACTGCAATATCTTATAATCATATTTAGAATGAACATACATAATTATGCCTCCTTTGGTACTGCTAATCTTACCCAAGGAAATGCAAGTATAATCTTCTAACTGGATGTTACATAAATCGTCTTGTTCAGTTAACCAACTTTCCTGAATACATATAATGCTGAAAGCATAGTTAAGTAGTTGCAGTTCTTTTACAAAGACCTCCATCTCGTTGAATTTAGCGTTAATATGTTTGTACTATGTATGCCAAAACTATTTATTTTTGTATTAATCAGTGACTTAAAATTGTCTGTGTCATAGTACGATGAAGATTTCATTATTGGCAAACTGTCATTTTTAAGGTTTTCAACATCATTAAAATGTAAAATTTTATTTAAGCAATTTTTTTGGACACCTCCAAAATGTTGTAGGAATAAATCATCTGAATCTATCATTTAGTCTATAGATATGTTTTACATATCTGCAAATAACATTGCTCCAATAACCAACCAGTAGGTATTTGCTGTTAGTGATAGCATGTATAACATAACAATTTAAGTAAAGATAAATCATCATTGCGTTACTGTTTGTAGTTTTGAGATTTAGACATAGTACACTGTAGCATGAACATGAAAACATGTGTCAATACAGAACATAATATTAATAGCAGTAAAACGATTAGCATCGATTGTAGCTTGGGTTTGTAGCTTGGGTGAGAATACATCGAGGAAACTCAACTTTTCCAGTGTTAACTGTCATCAATAATAAGGCAGCTAACACCTCAAGCCTCTACTTCGATGGAATGTCAGACTTCGTAGAGTCGACAAAGATCTTGTGTTTCCGATTCTTTATGAGTATTTTTCCGTTGAAAGTCCAAGTGTCCTGGATAGTTCTG
>OZ023209.1:54693354-54958354 GCA_963995525.1 Escarpia spicata
CAGATTCAGAGTAGGCCTACTGTCAACTGCGAAGAATTGGTTCTCAGGTTACAGAACCTCGCCACATTGATGATGCCAAAAGAGCATCGTTCTTTAGAACGTGCGGATGTTGTTCAACACATTGAAACAAGACAGCGAGTGGATGCTGCCAAGTGCTTTGATGATATGTGTCATTTACCTGTAGTATAACAGAACAAAACAAGGTTTCAATACTTTTCGGGGCGGTTGACTACACATCGGACTGAAATGACCGCGTTTGAGACTGGTCGAGAAGTTAGGATTATTGTGTTGACGGTAGTATTATTAATAATCTCATGCAATGCACAACGTAATAACATGCGTAAGTAATAGTCTACTTTATGACAATGCTGCAGCGCCGTTGACAATGCTGCTGGCGAAAGTCCACGCAAATTAGCGGAGTGATTATTTGCGCTGTTCAGTGATCCGGTGACAAGATGCGGAGTCCTTCCGCGAAATGTTATTACGTATGACGCGTTTTATTGAATTATGTCACCACCGTTCACGTCCGTCCCTGGATAACCGTCAGCCCAAGACAACAGAATTAAAGTAAAGAGATCGATATCTTGTCTCGATCTTCAAAGACAGGTCTGCCTGGTGCAGCTGCCGCTCTGTCGCGCCCAACGCTAACGTGCACGCCGCCGGTCCTGCTTGTTGTCTGCACTGTTGTCATCACTGTTGTCATCACAATTGTCATCATTTTTGTCATCACTATTGTCATCACAGTTGTCATAATTTTTGTCATCATTGTTGTCATCACTGTTGTCATCACTATTGTCTTCATTGTTGTCATCATTGTTGTCATCATTGTTGCCATCATTGTTGCCATCATTGTTGTCATCATTGTTTTCATCATTGTTGTCATCATTGTTGTCATCACTGTTGTCATCAGTGTTGTTATCCTTGTCAGCATTGTCGTCATCACTGTTGTCATCACAGTTGTCATCATTGTTGTCATCATTGTTGCCATCATTGTTGTCATCATTGTTGTCATCATTGTTGTAATCATTGTTGTAATCATTGTTGTCATCACTGTTGTCGTCACTGTTGCCGTCATTGTTGTCATCATTGTTGTCTGCACTGTCGTCATCACTGTTGTCATCACAGTTGTCATCATTGTTGTCATCATTGTTGTCACCACTGTTGTCATCACTGTTGTCATCATTATTGTCATCATTATTGTCATCATTGTTGTCATCATTGTCATCATTATTGTCATCATTGTTGTCATCATTGTTGTCACCATTGTTGTTACCATTGTTGTCACCATTGTTGTTATCATTATGATCATGTGACTGTTGGTCTGAACAATTCGCGTCGCAATTATTGTCACTTTACCTACGAATAACAACCAATATCTAACACCATCATCGTTACGACTGCTATTGACAGCCGCCACAAATGGAAATTATTTTGGCGGATAATCTTATCGACTGGCATCAGCAGCGGCAAAGTGTTTCCTGTCATCGCCACGAAGATCGATGCGATTATCTCCAGCAACTGGCGGTCCACGTCACGCTGCCTTTTGGCTTTCACGGAACTGACGAACTGTCAGAAACAATGCCGGCAACATGCGTCAAAAACATAGGACGGCAACCCGGCCTGGTTTCACAGACGTCGTCCACGGAGGCGTCAATAACATAGGACGGCAACCCGGCCTGGTTTCACCGACGTCGTGGCATCGGTAGTTAGCTGAAGTATGGCTCCGGTAATTCGGTTGGACGACATCTTCCGTCAAACTCAGATAATCCGGTCCGTATGAGTTTAGCTGTCGCATGACTTCGCCAATGGGATCGATCACCCCGTCCACGGAGGTGTGTTATGGGACGTCTGAGTGTGTTGTTATTGCCAATGGTGCTATCGTCTCGTCGCTGTGTCTCCGTCTGCGTGTCCTCCACGTCGTCGTCACCTCATTGTTGTTCTTCTTCTTCCCATTATACGACAAACATCATTTTGTTGATGATTCTGTCGAAGAGATATTTTTAGAATTATACCTCTGCTCAGTGAGTCCACGACAGTTTGTTTCCATTTCCCTGCTTGACATATTTTACTACCCCTGGTATAGACACCAGACAGAAGGGACCAACGGCTTATAGCGTCTCTCTCGGGCTGAAAGACGCTCGCAACGTAGGGTGAACAAAATGGCCCAAATTTCGACAGAGCGGCTGAACCACTACCGAACCACCGGGTGGCCGGCACCAGGGTTCGAACCCCGGTTCCTCCAAATGACAGTCTAACCGCTCGACCACTGCGTTCCTTGGTGTGCGTCACACCATCGTAGGTTTTCAGTAATTCGCCTATATAGTTCCTTGCGTTTGTTGGCAGCACTACCATCAGATGTGAAGTGACGGCAGCATCTGGGGTCTGTGCGCGTTGCAACCACATCCTAATCCTTTCCCTCACGTTCTCTCTTTCTCGGTACACGCTAAATAACGGCGTCAGACAGCGTAATCTGGTCGTGCTGACACTTTTGTTGTCGTTCCATGAAAACCGAGGTAATGTTTAAATGAACAGGTCTGCCTCACAGTGAAGGACCACACAAACGAGATGTCATTCTGCGCAAGACCTCATGTCAATCTTTTGTCGTGACATTCATCACGACGTGTATAGGCCAACTCGTCGGTTCTTACCATACCAAGTAGTGTGATACATCAGATTAAAATAATAAGCTGGTTTAATGGTGAGTAACAACTACATTTTGTTTTGTCTCTTAGGCCTATAGTTGGAGCCACTCTATATCATCGACGATTTCTTCTGATCATTTGCGTAATTCCCTGGTCGTCTTGTTCAAGAATGAATCATTCTGTCCACTTTCTTATTCTCTTTGCTTAGCCTTTTATTGTTTATTCACCATTCTTATAATAATAATAATAACACCAACAATCATAATCATTATAATAATAAGGAAACTTCTTTTGTGCCTAAATCCTTGGAAACCAGTATCAAAGGCGCATCAAAACAAAAGAGCTGGTAATAATAACTTTAATAATAACCTTAATAGCTCTATAGTTGTATTCAAGTTGTTTCCGCTCCCTCTAATACTCCCGACTCCACTTACCGTTGTAGTCGACTTTGCCGTCACCGTCGATGTCCACCTCCCGGATCATGTCGTCAACTTCCTCCTCGGTCAGCTTCTCGCCGAGATTCGTCAACAGGTGGCGCAGTTCCATCGGATCGATGAAACCGTCGCCATCTTTGTCAAACATTCGGAATGCCTGAAACATTCAATGCAATGCAGCTACAGTACTGGCGAATCCACAAAGTCTGTTGTATATTAATTTTGTTCATCAAACTGGTGTTCTTCACCTGCTCATGAACAGCAATATATTGGCTTTCTTTGGAAGTGCACACATATAATACAGTTTTGATTACGTACGCCTTGCTGCGTGGATGATCAGTACCGGTTCGGTCTTACTTTCTTCTGCAGGAATAATACCGCACAACAGGCTGTGTCATAAAGTAACACCGCTCTGGTTGGGTGTAGTTTGTGCACATCGCTGATATGATATGTTTGGTGTTTGGGACTAGGCTGACAAGACATTTCACCATGAGCCGGTGATTCTGCTAGGAACACATTGGGGAATTGGTCCCACTAATCAGCCTTGGTACATCGGGTGGCCAAGCAGGCAGAAGTAACCTGGAAGGATTGACGTCTCCTCGAAGGTCATACTCAATGTCAATTTGACGGCATCGTGATCTCAGTCACGTACAACGTATAGTTACAAACGCAGACCCGAATCGTCATCTGCCTGGCAACATATGTGCCGTCGTCGCCCGATTGATGTTGAATATGATTACAGTTATTCTATTTATATTTGTATATCAGGGAGGAATAATCAAAGTTTGATGGATGTATGGGAGAAGATACGAGGTTACTGATGAGAGCTGTTGGTCGATTGTCGTATCATCGCATTCTACATATAACATTCCCCGCTACCGCCGCAGGGTGTTTCGCTTGTCTGCCCGACTGAACGAATACAATGCTGCAAGACAAACTGTAGTGTGCGGAACGTCGTCTGTGAGGAAAGTGATTCATGATTCTTATTCGGTGGCAGCGTAAACATGTTTAGCATCACGTGTTAGTTTAGAGCGCAAGACCTCCACAACGTAATTGAAGCAGAGTTGAATGCTGCACAGGAAAGTCAAGGTGTTGTGTGAAAGAACAAGTCTAAAGCGGCACTTTCCTTCAACAAACTGAACACGGCATATGCAAATAGAAATACTGTCAACACAAAATAAGATCTTGAAACGTCTCTCGAATGCTATATAATTGTTAATGTATTGATCAGTGTGTGTGCGTGTGTTTGTGTGTAAACGTGTGGTATATATATATATATGTATACACTGGTCAACGACCACGTGACCTACCTGCTCAAGTTCCTCTGGACAAAGCCGTTGTTGTTGGGCCATCATCATGACGAATTCGTTGAAATCTATTACGCCGTTACCTGGGTAACAAAATGCGAAATTATTATCGACATCGTCTTATTAAACAGCCTTTCTGAAAACGTTCAGATATACCGGGTACACATAATTAACAAGTATCCACTATTTTGGGCTTGGTCTGTCAAACAGCGGCTGCGTGGGAACATTTCCACTACCGGAACAGCAGCATTCACAGGACATGTTGGCCAGATCTTGATTACACCCGGGTAACACCTGCTGACAATTGCGGAAGCAAGCACAGTGACCACGTGCTCTTTGTTATTTCGGCTGCGTTTCAGTGATGTTGGTCATGTTGATGCCTTAAATTACAGATCACCTGTCTTGACCTCGATTGTAACCATATCACTGTGAATTATCTGCGATAATGCCACTGGCGACCAGTGTGTAATCACCAGGGGACGAGACCACAGCGTCGTTCTTCTCGACAGGTGCGGGAAAAGGTGTGCTTCACCACATCTGGATAGAGAGGTAGGAAGCTGAATCAAACGGCAAGATGGACCCCCGTAGCAGTACCCGACTTAGAGCAGGGCAGACGGGGCAGTTGCCGAGGACCCCCCACAATAAGTGTGTATGTGGTCCTCCACAAAACTCTTTTTGTGTAATGTCTTTGGGTCGAAACGTTGTATATATAACTTGAGTGCTTCGATGTGAGACAAATTGGTGATAGACAAAAGTCGTACTGTGCTGTGAAGACCCTATTGTAGAAGACAAAGCGGAAACTGCTATTGGATTGACAGAGTGAGAACTATTGATACAGTACCCGACCAATGGCTGCCCGGGGGACCCAGCAGGCATACATTCGGCGCTGATTTATGGAGGAAGAGTCGATAAGGTGTTATGAAAGAAGACGGAGAAAAGAGGATACCAAAATAAGAGAGTTGGACGAAGGGTGTGGACAATTACAGAATATAAGACTGCGTCATTACATGAGTCCAGCCGGATGTATGCGTACGAGGGACATGTGAAATAAGACGCTTTGTGATGGCCAGGTTATTAGCGGTGTTTAGCACTAATAAGGGCCTGTGTCTCGCAAGGGCCATTTATTCTCTCTCAATTATTAAAAACCCGACCATGGTAAAATTAGCCAATTAATTTTATGTCTGATCAACTACTCTCAAAAACAATTGATCACATGCTTTAATATATTTGCAGATAGAAATACATCTCGTGTAAGACTACCAAGGAAGCAGTTTTAAACAAATGCGGTTTAATTGAAGATGACATTTTGTCACTCAAGGCACGCATGGTGAATTAGCGTATAATTCGTACCAGTGGCACTAAATGTATGAACACGCTGAACGATCCACATCCAATCAACGACTTCGTCTGAATAATTTAATGTTGCTCCCTGCCGCGCCATCATAAACCCAAAGGACACTGCCCATTCGTAAACGGGGTAGTAGCAGACGTTGGCATAGCGGCGGCGTTTACTTCGACAGTGAATTTTTATTTTGTGACAAAATATTTTACATGCACACCTGATTTGTTTCCAGTAACGGACGTGTCTGGAGCTTGCTGTCACATGCATGCAATATATTTCGCATTATTTTGCCTACTACAGTTATACTTCAGCGCTACACTCACATCTTAAATGTAAAAAATGTGTTGGACTTTCTGTTTAAATATTTCTGAACTTGAATTAGTTGCTGCTACTTGTCAATAATATTGGTCATAATACAACAATATTCAATGAGATATGATAATAATTATTGTTAGTTAACCATATCTTAAAACTAACACGTTGCTAAATGACGAAAGAGCTGACAACAATAAGCCAAGTGAACTGAAACCAGCACAGCTAGTAATGCAGTAATATTAGCTGCTGTAGCAGCAACAATATCAGCGGCGGAAACAACAGCAGCAGCAACAACAGCAGCGGTATCGTCGTCATTATCAAGACAATCATGGCGGTCCAAGTATAGCTATTAGCGTTATTATCACGCGTAGGATTTCACCGTTCTGCCCCACGGGCATTGCCCCGTTCACCGGCAAACATGTCCAGCTGATGTCGATTCTTCTCGATTGCGTCAACAACCAGATTGGCTACGATGTCGCCCGTGTCCCCATGCCACACCGGGCCTAAAGGTCTATATGTTCCGGCCACTACCGTTGGAGGTATCGAGCCAGCCGCAGGTGCATTAGGATTGACGTTAAGACTGTACACGTTGGAAATCCGGCTTATGGGAATGACGCAACGTGTTAACGACATTCGCACATAAGTACATTACCAAATTTGCCGACCGCCTGTCGTCGTTTAACCACGAAATGAACGCGAGACAAGATTTGTACATTTTGTCCGTCAGTGTAGTAGACAATTACTAACTTTCAAATTGTTAACGGGCGAATACACTCTCAGCATTATCGACTTGCTGTCGTTGTGTTCAAATATGATGTGTGCACTGGCCTGTTGAAAGGACAGCGGGACTGCTGGTACAAAGTAGGCAGTACCTATCTATACTGACGAAACCTCTTCTACCATAGGACGTGTAGCACGCCAAAAATCAAGCATGCTAATATTTGTTACTTCATTAAGTTGCTGGGAAAAATTCGTCAGTTTCTGAATTGTTTTCGAAATAGTCAGCATCAAATAGTGCCCATGAGAACATGATTCTGTGTAAACACGTAAGGGATCCTTCCGTCTTTCATGTATTCATAATGCTCCCAAACCGCCACAAGTAAATTTACTTTCTATACAGCGAATGAGCTATTTTGTTGAATGTTATGCTGTTATTAAACATGTAAGTTTCCTGTCCAACTTGTTTTAAGAGAACAAACAATTCCAGAAAGGTGTCACCGTCTCAACTTTGTTCGCACACCATAAAAAAATATATAATAATGACCCACGAACCACTGCTTGGCCGCAACATGGACGCTACCTCACTTATAGGTGGCTGTACCTTGTCAGCACCTCCCCTGTCGCTACTATGACTGGATATGGGGAACAAAGGCCGACGTGGTGCGGCTCTGTCAGTGCTAACCTTGTGTGCCTTTAAATAATTCATACCCATCCCTTGTACTGATCAGATGAACTTCACTCAATTAAAGAGCCAAATGAGACGGCGTTCCGTCTGGCATCTTCCGTCTTGTCATATGCCCACTGCGTTAACGTACAGCATTGGAGAGGTAACAAAATATGAACAACAAATATACGGACTGCAGAAGGGAACAGCCAAAAGAAGAAATTAATGCGGAAGAGAGTTACAGAAAGAAGCCGGTAAGTAGTCGATTAAAGTGGAATGGACAATAAAATGAAAGTTTGAGGATTAAATTATCGAGATCACCCGCCCTTCGGACTTAAAGGACAAAAAGAAGAGCAACACTATTTAATAGATATGGTGCCAGCAGTTATCTCAACGATTCTGCTCTAGTCGTGAGTCGCGATTCCGTGTTGCAAAATTAAGGGATCTTTCCTTACGTTAGTGACACACGTGATCACTGACGTCACAACCGACAATGGGTGTTAATGAAATTACGTCAAGGGAAGTTGACGAACAGCGATGACAGAGATTCGATTTTGCTAAAATAAAGTGCTAACGTGGTCGTGCAGCTGCCTCGGGGACGTTGAACGAGAGTAGCAGTCGTCGCTCGCAATGTGCAGTTGAGACGCTACTACCAGTAGGGTCAAGTAGGTAATCGTTGGAATCAATAAGATGACGGGAATAAATGGTTAGTGCCAATCTAATTGTTCGTTAGAGTTAAGGTTACTAATGTACATAGTTAGGGTTAGGGTCAGTAGTAAACCATAGTTAAGGTTTGTTTCGGTTACGGTTAATTTCCAACGATTACGCAAGTCACCGCAACTGGACAGTAGAAAGTAGCGTTTCTTCAATATTCAACACAAGGTGTCGCCAGTTACATGCATATCCCTATGTCTGCAAGGAATAGCTTCGCAAAAACATCCACCAACCGAAACAGGAAGGAACGAGACTAACAAACTCGAAATACCGATCCATAAAACCAATCCTCACAAACACCTGTTCTTTATCTGCCTGGGACGACCGGCTTCAGAAAAATCAACAATATCACTAATATTAAATTGCTCACACAGAAGAGAAGAAGTGATAACTACCTAAGCATGTTGCACTTCCGCATCAAAGTTGAACGACAATCGAGTCGGCTCTGATCAATATCAAGACCACCACTGACAGGTGAAAATCACAGCGTTGTGTGCATTCAAGACATGTGCCAACTAGCCGGGCTTGTTTTATGCCGCAGGTATTATTTGAAGAACCAAAATGTTATTCTAAAAAATGACACTTGCTTAAAAAACGTCTAATTGACAACACTTCACGTCGATTGGCAGTACACTGAATATTTCACCCGGAGTTTCGAAATAAATATTTGCTACATCCACTATTAACAAACCGCGCTTCCAAGAAACAGCTTCATCCAAACGCGACGATCTTCATATCGGTTTCAACGCTTGAAAGAGACTCGACCACGATGCTGGAGAAATGGAGCCAATCAGCAACTACCTTATTTCGTTTACATATCAGGTAGTTACTGATTGGTTCCATATCGTATACATAATTATGTACATAACCGTTCTTGGAAGTCTGTCAATGCAATGGTAACCTCAGTTGTCAGCATTCTTTGCCGTCTGCGTTGTTTTGCAATGTTGCTAGGGAAGATTCATGTCCACATATTGCCAGATGAGCCCCAATGTGAATTTGTGGATGGTTCGCGGCCGAGCTCTAGTGATGGCGCCAAAGCCTGTCGTAAGATAATCGTTTCCCAGCTCTGCGGCAACCCATGAACCCAGAAAGGCTGTTGTGAATGCTACGACTAGGGTCTACTGGAACTGTTCCGTCCAGGGCAGTTGTTATGAAGCAATGTCGAGCTACTGTCGCGATATTCGATGTGCCGATGGAATATGGTGGAACCTCCCTATTAAGGTAACTCTTGGGACTGGGTGAAATTGATCTCAATTGCCAGGTGACCGTATTAGTAGGACTAATTTCCTTTACTGAGTATGGAAATAATTTGGGACTGTGACCTTAATTGTGAGGTGGCCATATTACCAAGGTGACCGTAAAGAGAGGGTCAACTGTATTGTGGGTAGTCAATTTAACTATCACACTTTATCGTCGATATCGCACTGCCTATCGGTAGTAAAGACTATTGACAAAACTTATCAGCGAGGTTACTTGTGCTAGTTTAATACTGCTCGCAGACGCGCTGTTTAAACTTTATTTAGTTATATATTTACTTATCGACCTAACGTCAACATTCGTCGACTATAGCAGCGTTTCCCATTGAGTTACGCGGTGGCGCCACATATAAATAAAGTACGGCGTCACGAGGTAGCAATAAATATGCGTTAGTCGCTCGCGTATTCAGAATGTTACGCAGAATGCACCAATATTTCAAAAGATTGCGACGAAATTGAAGGGTATCAGGTATGGGTGGATTTATCTAAAAAAACGGGGTATGTAATTTGTTTACAAAGTTTCCACAAGACGTCAATTAGTAACGTTTAAAGAAAATATGTAGTTACATCATCCATCCAGTATATGGTAGCTTATAATGGCCGCCTATATAAAATCTAGTGCGCTCTCATCCCGGATACGAGACCTGTTTAGAGTGTGAGGCTTGCCCCTTCTTGTGGATCAATAGGAGTAGGCAGATGCCGGAAATGCGACTCGCAGCAGGTCGTTGCGAATTATCGCGGCAAATCACAGCAAACCTCGATCGCCGTGGCTAGCCCGCGGCCGTTCGTCACGTCTCTACGACCGACGTCTGTACGACGTGGTCTCGAACCGTATCAGGCGGACTGTTAGTCCTTTTTCGGGAGCGAGTCGATCCACTGATCCCACTACTCGGAGCACGACTTACAGCTTCTTTCTCACTGCTGTTGTTTCGCTGCTGCCGTGTCACGTGACAGCGTTATGCATGCTGTTGTTACACGTTCCACTGCCATTAAAATAAAATTGAAAGCTCCAATCGATAGATTATTTTGTGGCTCGATACATTGATTCGCGCCAACAGTCGCCATCGAGTACAGATGGAATGATGCATACATACACGCATATATGTATACATACAAAAAAAGTACACACATACGCACGCACGCACGCACGCATGCATGCACGCGCGTGTGCACACATATGCACATACACACGTGGTACTCAATGATGTGATATATGTTGAACCCAAACATAAAACGCAGCGTGTCATAACCGCAGTTACAGGAAGAAATGTTATGATAACTTATGATGGTACCATAATCTTGATATCACTGTCGTAGCCAGGGATGGATTTCTAACAGACTGGGGGATGCGATCAAATATGCAATCCATAGACGGTGACAGTTTACTATCTACCAAGACGCAATTTCAATATAATGTAAAAACTAATCTATTTCGCTACCTGCGACATTGAGCAGGTAGCGATTGTAGGTGTGAAACCGCGGATGCGTTGGTCGTTGTTAAATGAACATTTATAGTTAAACAATAGAAACACAATACATAGTACGGTGCAGACAACAGAATATTGAATGGCACATTCACAGGTCCAAACCGGATAGGCGGCCAGTAACAAGTCCTCGAAGAAATCGTCATCACTGGCCTCCACCATATCATCAAGGCCGACTTCGATCGTGATTGATGCTCGTACGTTGGAACAATAGAGAGTGTCTGCAAACGCCTTGATCTCGACTCCCACCCCGTTCCCGATCACGTTGAACAATCGAGCAGAGCGCGTGGCGCGATAAAGATCGGGAAGAGAGTCGAGATCGGGGCGCTTGCAAACACTCTCTAATGACAGAAGCAAGTCCTGCCATGTACGTACTATCGAAGTCAACTTAATTCATAAAATAATTACATTTTGTGGAGACGTACCATCGATGTCGACTTCATTGATGATTCCTTGTAGTTCTTGTTCCGTGGGGTTCTGCCCAAGAGCCCTCATTGCCACGCCCAGTTCCTTCGTCGATATACACCCGTCTCCGTCCTTGTCGAACATCGCAAACGCCTTCTGGTATTCTGTCGGCAGACGACAGTCATGTTTACACAGACAACTACACACGCATACACACACGTCAGTCCGCACGCACACATAAAACACACACTCACGCACACACGCACACACGCACGCACACGCACGCACACGCACGCACACGCACACACGCGAACACGCGCACACGCGCACACGCGCACACACGCACACACGCACACACGCACACACGCACACACGCACACACGCACACACGCACACACGCGCACACAAGCGCTCACACGCGCACGCGCGCACACACACACCACACACACGCCACACACGCCACACACGCCACACACGCCACACACGCCACACACGCCACACACGCCACACACGCCACACACGCCACACACGCCACACACCACACACACCCCGCACACACCCCGCACACACCCGCACACACCACGCACACCCCGCACACCCCGCACACCCCGCACACCCCGCACACCCCGCACACCCCGCACACCCCGCACACCCGGCACACCCCGCACACCCCGCACACACCACACACACCCCACACACCCCACACACCCCACACACCACACACGCCACACACGCCCCACACGCCCCACACACCACACACACCACACACACCCCACACACCCCACACACACCCAACACACCCAACACACCCCACACACCCCACACACCACACACCACACACCACACACACCCCACACAACCTACACAACCTACACACCACACACACCACACACACCACACACACCCCGCACACACCCCGCACACACCCCGCACACCCCGCACACACCCCGCACACACCCCGCACACCCCGCACACACCCCGCACACACCCCGCACACCCCGCACACACCACACACCACACACCACACACCACACACACCACACACACCACACACGCCACACACGCCACACACGCCCCACACGCCCCACACACCCCACACACCACACACACCACACACACCCCACACACCCCACACACCCCACACACCACACACCACACACACCCCACACACCCCACACACCACACACACCACACACACCCCACACACCCCGCACACACCCCGCACACACCCCGCACACACCCCGCACACCCCGCACACACCCCGCACACACCCCGCACACCCCGCACACACCACACACCACACACACCACACACACCCCACACACCCCACACACCCCACACACCCCACACACCACACACACCCCGCACACCCCGCACACACCCCGCACACCCCGCACACCCCGCACACCCCGCACACCCCGCACACCCCGCACACACCACACACACCACACACACCCCACACACCCCACACACGCACACACGCACACACGCACACACGCACACACGCACACACGCACACACGCACACACGCGCACACAAGCGCTCACACGCGCACGCGCGCACACACACACCACACACACGCCACACACGCCACACACGCCACACACGCCACACACGCCACACACGCCACACACGCCACACACGCCACACACGCCACACACGCCACACACGCCACACACGCCACACACACCCCGCACACACCCCGCACACACCCGCACACACCACGCACACCCCGCACACCCCGCACACCCCGCACACCCCGCACACCCCGCACACCCCGCACACCCCGCACACCCCGCACACCCGGCACACCCCGCACACCCCGCACACACCACACACACCCCACACACCCCACACACCCCACACACCCCACACACCACACACGCCACACACGCCCCACACACCCCACACACCACACACACCACACACACCCCACACACCCCACACACACCCAACACACCCAACACACCCCACACACCCCACACACCCCACACACCCCACACACCACACACCACACACACCCCACACAACCTACACAACCTACACACCACACACACCACACACACCCCACACACCCCGCACACACCCCGCACACACCCCGCACACCCCGCACACACCCCGCACACACCCCGCACACCCCGCACACACCCCGCACACACCCCGCACACCCCGCACACACCACACACCACACACCACACACACCACACACGCCACACACGCCACACACGCCCCACACGCCCCACACACCCCACACACCACACACACCACACACACCCCACACACCCCACACACCCCACACACCCCACACACCACACACCACACACACCCCACACACCCCACACACCACACACACCACACACACCCCACACACCCCGCACACACCCCGCACACACCCCGCACACACCCCGCACACCCCGCACACACCCCGCACACACCCCGCACACCCCGCACACACCACACACCACACACACCACACACACCCCACACACCCCACACACCCCACACACCCCACACACCCCACACACCACGCACACCCCGCACACCCCGCACACACCCCGCACACCCCGCACACCCCGCACACCCCGCACACCCCGCACACACCACACACACCACACACACCCCACACACCACACACACCACACACACCACACACACCACACACACCCCACACACCCCGCACACACCCCGCACACCCCGCACACCCCGCACACCCCGCACACCCCGCACACACCACACACACCACACACACACCACACACACCACACACACCACACACACCCAACACACCCAACACACCCCGCACACCCCGCACACCCCGCACACACCACACACACCACACACACCCCACACACCCCACACACGCACACACGCACACACGCACACACGCACACACGCACACACGCACACACGCACACACGCACACACGCACACACGCACACACGCACACACGCGCACACAAGCGCTCACACGCGCACGCGCGCACACACACACCACACACACGCCACACACGCCACACACGCCACACACGCCACACACGCCACACACGCCACACACGCCACACACGCCACACACGCCACACACCACACACACCCCGCACACACCCCGCACACACCCGCACACACCACGCACACCCCGCACACCCCGCACACCCCGCACACCCCGCACACCCCGCACACCCCGCACACCCCGCACACCCCGCACACCCGGCACACCCCGCACACCCCGCACACACCACACACACCCCACACACCCCACACACCACACACGCCACACACGCCCCACACACCCCACACACCACACACACCACACACACCACACACACCCCACACACCCCACACACACCCAACACACCCAACACACCCCACACACCCCACACACCACACACCACACACACCCCACACAACCTACACAACCTACACACCACACACACCACACACACCCCACACACCCCGCACACACCCCGCACACACCCCGCACACCCCGCACACACCCCGCACACACCCCGCACACCCCGCACACACCCCGCACACACCCCGCACACCCCGCACACACCACACACCACACACCACACACCACACACCACACACCACACACACCACACACGCCACACACGCCACACACGCCCCACACGCCCCACACACCCCACACACCACACACACCACACACACCCCACACACCCCACACACCCCACACACCCCACACACCCCACACACCACACACCACACACACCCCACACACCCCACACACCACACACACCACACACACCCCACACACCCCGCACACACCCCGCACACACCCCGCACACACCCCGCACACACCCCGCACACCCCGCACACACCCCGCACACACCCCGCACACCCCGCACACACCACACACCACACACACCACACACACCCCACACACCCCACACACCCCACACACCCCACACACCACACACACCCCGCACACCCCGCACACACCCCGCACACCCCGCACACCCCGCACACCCCGCACACCCCGCACACACCACACACACCACACACACCCCACACACCCCACACACCCCACACACCCCACACACCACACACACCACACACACCACACACACCACACACACCCCACACACCCCGCACACACCCCGCACACCCCGCACACCCCGCACACCCCGCACACCCCGCACACCCCGCACACACCACACACACCACACACACACCACACACACCACACACACCCAACACACCCAACACACGCCACACACGCCACACACGCCACACACGCCACACACGCCACACACGCCACACACGCCACACACCCCACACACCACACACCACACACACCCCGCACACACCCCGCACACACCCCGCACACACCCGCACACACCACGCACACCCCGCACACCCCGCACACCCCGCACACCCCGCACACCCCGCACACCCCGCACACCCCGCACACCCCGCACACCCCGCACACCCCGCACACCCCGCACACCCCGCACACCCCGCACACACCACACACACCACACACACCCCACACACCCCACACACCCCACACACCACACACACCACACACACCACACACACCCCACACACCCCACACACCCCACACACCCCACACACCCCACACACCACACACACCCCACACACCCCACACACCCCACACACCCCACACACCACACACACCCCACACACCCCACACACCCCACACACCCCACACACCCCACACACCACACACACCACACACACCCCACACACCCCACACACACCACACACCCACACACACACACACACACACACACACACACACACACACACACACACACACACACACACACACACACACACACACACACACACACACACACACACATGCTGTGTATACTGTAACTGTAACCAGCCATCCCGCCAACCTGCTAGCCAGCCAGCCAACCAGCCAGCCAGCCAGCCAGCCAGCCAGCCAGCCAGCCAGCCAGCCAGCCAACCAGCCGTTCAACCAGATAATCGCACTCTATTGTACTCTCGCATATGTCCAAGTGGCAGTGTACTGTAATGCGTGGGCATTGACGCTTGTCCGTGTGTTTGTGCGTGCGATCACTGATGTAAGAAGGCATCCACGTGCAACGAGAGGATCCCGTTAGACACAGGTGGTTGGGGATCAATCTATCAATCAATCAGTCAAGTGGTCGATGGGTGCCTAGCCGTGCCGTGCCGTAGCCCGAGGACATGAGCTGACAAGCACGTTATGTTGACGCTACGTTAATTATTGTCTGGACCAGAGAACGTTCAGTCCGCAACAACATTACGACGCAACAATACAACTAGGAAACCCTTTGCTATATGGAAAATCTGAATTGTGTGCGCGCACACACAAACACACATAAAACACATAAATACGCGCGCACACACGCACCACGGCACAGACACGTAGAAACACGCGCGCGCACACACGCACGTACGCATGCGCGCACGCGCGCGCGCACACAATGTACGCACGTACAAATTGCAATAAAACAAACATAATCTTGATGTTTCTTCCGACGTCCGTCGTGGCAGAGCTGGCCAGTTTACTGGTTCACGAACTTAAGAGATTGTGTGTAGTGTAACTTTACATGTGACTTGATTACCGGAAAGAAAACACAAGTTCGTTTATTAAAATTATTGTGTATATTGACACCAGCATGCAAATGGTTAATTCCATACATAGCCTACATCACGTCTGCTTTGGTGTGAATAATACATGCAGTTGACAAATGTATAACGTTCAATCATACATTAAGTAGAATAACGTATACACTTGAATAATATATGAACTTAAATAATAATTATATATAGTCGTCGAGTGAACCATATGTGCGTACGACACAATTAATGCTTGCAATATCTATGTGAACAGATTCAATACATATATGTTTTTTATATAATTCCCCCTTTCTGTAATAAACAAATAACGATAGATTATCTTATTAATTCATGCTTAGTAGGTAGGGAAATGCCTTACATTATGAACTTAACATCATAGCATGCCGTTAACTCACAAATTTATATAGGTTAAATATTGTTATATAAGTAGTCGTCCCTCGCAGTTGTATTTTGTAGATGTTTACCCTTTTGAACACCATAATTAACTTTGGTTAACTGAACAACGAATTGAGACATATGTGAATAAACCTTTACTTAGTATTTAGTAGAAAGTAATCGAACATTATATTGAAAATGTATTATATTATTAAAACTTAACCGTGAGACATGGTGTTGTCAGCGAGTCGCCAAATGCCTACAGTTAAGCCGTCTTACCTGCTAATTCCTCATCCATCAGCTGGTCCACCTGCAGCACACGACAGATAAGATCAGTGCATGAAATAGATACACTACGTTAAAGAAGGCAGTTATATACCCCCGCGCATAGGTACGAAGACATTCAATTACACAAACACTAGTACATATATCATAATTATAATATAAGACCAACAAAGTGTGTGTGTGTGTGTGTGTGTGTGTGTGTGTGTGTGTGTGTGTGTGTGTGTGTGTGTGTGTGTGTGTGTGTGTGTGTGTGTGTGTGTGTGTGTGTGTGTGTGTGTGTGTGTGTGTGTGTGTGTGTGTGTGTGTGTGTGTGTGTGTGTGTGTGTGTCTTTGTGTGTGTCTTTGTGTGTGTGTATGTGGGAGGGTGTGTGTGCGTGTGTGCGTGTGTGCGTGTGTGCGTGTGTGCGTGTGTGCGTGTGTGCGTGTGTGCGTGTGTGCGTGCGTGCGTGTGTGTATAAAGTTATAATGTATTGGTTCCTAAAATAATGCTATTATGATTTTAGTTTCAAGGATTTTGTCTTGTAAAAATATCATCATAAATGGGTCATGGTATTTTAGTGACCAATCTGGCTTGCTGATTTTCAGTAAATTGGAGCGATATGTTGCGAACGTAATTGCCAATTCTTTGAAGGATATCTTACCGATAAAGACATTGAGAGATCACATGCGACTGATGATATACAACAATTCCCTACCGATATTAAAATAGCTAAAATAGTTCTATCCCTGGTGCTCTCTGCTCAGAGGCAGACCTTGCAACCACTAGAACCATCCTCGCGCGCCAGGGGTCGCTGCTGCTGATTACGTCAGTGCTAGCCAGCAGTACCCGCTGGCTGATCGCTTTGCGAAACTCTGAATTTAAGCTCAGCGTATGAAATCGCTCACTAGATCAGTGGTTGGCGGCAGGTCAGGTGTTCATGATAAAACCAATTTCAACCAACCGTAGTTCGTGTTACATGCAATGTTTAGGAAGCAGAAGCAATTATTCGAATACACAATACCGCTCAGCTGCTCGTGCTAATGGGCGAACGGGTCATTATATATTGGATTCCCAGAAGTCGTTTATTCGTCTTCAATTGGGTCGCGACTGGCGAAGTCAATTACTAGTTTCACTCGGCTAACTTCCGCATTTCGCGTAGGAGATCTGCCAGGGCTAGTTTTGCATGGCAAACAGCCTTGGCTTGCGAGGATGACTAGAACTGTAGCGCACAGGAACTATGACGCACACGCAGGACAACCGGACGACGAGAGCGCATACGCGAGTGGCAATATCCTGCAAAGGTAGAACGACATCCGCGTCAAATAGATGCACCCTCTTTCCTAGCTCTAAGGCTTTTTATAGACGCTTATGTGTAATTTTGCAGTGTTCCAGATGCTGCCAATACCGGACATTGCCATTTCGATGTCATCAAATTTCGCCAGTAGCAATTACTGTCGGTAAGAATAACACCGCTTAGGTGAATTGTCACAGGCACCTGAGTTCTATCCTTGTATCTTCTAATTACTAACAAACCATTTTCGTTGCAAATGGCGATGCTAGCTTGATCCCCATCGTGTCACGTTATCGATGCCCTCCTAGACTAGGCAATTGGCTGTGCCTCGCTGTGTTTCGATATTTGATGCCCTCCTAGACACTCGACTGTTCCTCACCGTGTCTCGACATTCGATGCTCTCCTATGCAACCGACCGTGCCTCACCGTGTCTCGACATTCGATGCTCTCCTAGGCAGTCGACTGCCTCACCGTGTCTCGACATTCGATGCTCTCATATACAACCGACCGTGCCTCACCGTGTCTCGACATCTGATGCTCTCCTAGACACTCGACTGTTCCTCACCGTGTCTTGACCTTCGATGCTCTCCTATACAACCGACCGTGCCTCACCGTGTCTCGACCTTCGATGCTCTCCTATACAACCGACCATGCCTCACCGTGTCTCGACATTCGATGCTCTCCTAGGCAGTCGACTGCCTCACCGTGTCTCGACATTCGATGCTCTCCTATACAACCGACCGTGCCTCACCGTGTCTTGACATTCGATGCTCTCCTAGGCAGTTGACTGTGCCTCACCGTGTCTCGACATTCGATGCTTTCCTATACAACCGACCGTGCCTCACCGTGTCTCAACATTCGATGCTCTCCTAGGCAGTTGACTTTGCCTCACCGTGTCTCGACATTCGATGTTCTCCTATACAACCGACCGTGCCTCACCGTATCTCGACATTCGATGCTCTCCTAGGCAGTCGACTTTGCCTCACCGTGTCTCGACATTCGATGTTCTCCTAGGCAGTCGACTTTGCCTCACCGTGTCTCGACATTCGATGCTCTCCTATACAACCGACCGTGCCTCGCCGGGTCTCGACATTCGATGCTCTTCTAGGCAGTCGACTTTGCCTCACCGTGTCTTGACATTCGATGCCCTCATAGACAATCGTCTGTACGCTCGCCGCCTGTGTTTCGGCATTCGATGCTCTCCTAGACAATCGACTGTGCATCGCCGTCCGTGTCTCAACATTCGATGCCCTCTTAGACACTCGACTGTGCCGCCCGCGTCTCGACGTTCATCGGTGCCCACCCCGAATGGAATTCGTTCGACTTCGAAATATAAGTCATTTTTCACTCAATAAAAGAGCATTTACAGAATAATAGCTGGTCTCCTAAAACATTTAAAATAAATATGCAATTGCGTCATTTCTCCCATCAAACATCATCTTATAACATAACAAATCTGCCGGAAAGCGATCACTTATAACAACCAAGAATATATTTGCTGAACCTGTCGGACGGGCGAGCAGACATCGCCTTGTTGGCCGTGATTTAGTGCCCACACTCCGACGCCGCCACCTCCCAGTGATGTACCATTACTTAGTTTCCTACTCGCGACCGCTCATTTCCGTTACACCAATCCATAATAATTCTTGGCATTCATCGTTTTGTCTCACGAATATGCTATTCCTTAAAATCTACAAAAACTTGTTCCGTTTTGTTGCATGTGTGCTGACGGTCAATAATTGACACTTTGTGCGAGAATTACTGAACTAATTGCACACAGCGGAGGCAAATACCACATGACCCAGTTCCAAATAGACAAGAATACACGTCGAGTACCATGTGACCGAGTACCACATAGACACATACCACATGACCCAGTTCCACACGACCGAGTACCATAATATTATATATATATATATACCACACGACCCAGTACCACATGCTGAATACCACATGACCTAATACCACATGACTGAGTACCATATGACCTAAAACCACTTGACCGAATTTCATATAAACACGTACCACATGACCGAGTATCACGTGACCGAGTACCACATGACCTAGTTCCACATTGACAAGTAACACATGACTGAGTACCACATGACAGAATCCCATAGACGCAGACCACATGATCAAGTACCACATGACCGTGTACCGCATCACCTAACCTAAGACCACACGAATGAGTACCGCTGGAGGTCCAGAAGTATATCATGTTAAAACACGTTGTGTTTCGTTGCACCACGCTGGCACTGTTTACTTGGCACGCGGTACGGCGTGTTGTTTGAGCCAGGGGATCGTTCAACATGACGCGAGAGTCGAACAGTGTCAGATGGATAAACAATGTTGCTAGGGCAAAGTCAGATCCGTACAATACGATACGATACTTGCTCAAACTGCGTATTGATCCATTTATATTGCCGTCTTCTGATTGCAGCTTGTAGGAGCACACGTCTAGTAATTTGCTTGGTCGGGCATGTTTGTGATTGACCGACCGACCGACCGACCGACAGGGGGAAATATGTATTAAATAACCAATCATACCATGTGGTAGGCTTCAACGCTTCTTACATACAATCACACGCACACGCACACACACTGCTTTTCCTTTGGGACTGGTTTTCCTAATTCTATGATGATATTGTGATACTATCGCTAAAGTAGTATAGTTATTGATATACAATCGCTGGAGTAACCGTTATCCCCAACATCCTCTACGCATTTCTAATAAATGAGTTTATACGGTTTTAGCCTTTTGCTTCTTGGCAATTCCTTGGCTGCCGTTGCCATTCAGTTAATCCGTAACTCTCACTTTCCTTCGTGCTCCGTCACTTTTTCACCAACCCGTCTCATCCCAGTACGTATTAAACCTGGTGTTCAACCCCGGCTGGATCACACCCGTCACGTCTCTCTTCTGGAACACAGCTAGCTACCAGAACGTCATCTACGAATCACAGCCCGCGCCACCAGCGTTCTGATACGATCGCATTATAATTACAACACAGTGGAAACCTCATTCGTGATACGGTCATAACCTGTCAGCGCGTATGTTCGGCGTCGACCGTACGAAATAAACACGTTTTATTGATGTTGACTTTAAAAGGACGTAATCTGTTCCTAGTTTTTCATGTATTAATTAATATAATATTCCTAACATTATATATTAACTATGTTAAAGATATACTGCCCGCCAAAGTGTGTTTAGTAAGCCCGTAACAACGATCGCAATTTGTAGGCACGACAACGGGTGCATGTTCAAATAGTAAACAAACATTCAGTTTTAAAACAAGCTTTATTGGCAATACGGCCGAGTCGGGCTGAGTTAACTAGTATGTACCTTTGATGCTCACTTTCCCTCGGTCAACATAGCAGACTTTTGGTTAGAAATCACTATGGCCGCTAATTCAGGGTAGACGAACTGACTATGTCTCTTTAATTACTATACAATTACGCGTACACACCACTGATTTATAAACACCTGCCGTCGATGTCGACCTTGATACTACGACCGCGCCTCCTATACTTGCTTACAACGCGCAACTATTTGTCTGGGCATGTGTTTGGTTTCTCGATGAGAACATATTTATTGCCAAGAACACGTCACTATTTGAGTTCTGTTGAAAAAGACAAACGAGTCTCGGTATTAAGTTAATGGAAATATCAATTCGGTTAACAGAGTGATTCTTACAAAAATAATGATAACATCCTGCGATCGATGTGTTTCCTTTGTAAGCAGGAAGCAGCGGCGACAATAATGAATGTCACACTTAAGTATAGCTGCATTGCAACACTAATTATGTAGTGTACAACGAAGTGAAGTATTGGCCTGATTATTATCATATGCACGCACGCACGCACGCATAATGTACAACGCTGTGTGTGTATTATATATGTACATACATATGTATATATATATATATATATATATATATATGTATATATATATATAATACACACACAGTGTTGCATATTATGTGTGTATATTATTTAACAAGATTTAACAAGATTGCCAACCAGAAAATTACTCTGGATGGCAGTTGGACAAGGAAGCCTTTTGGCTTATCGAGAGTCCAATACTTTTTATCTACATGTATCCCGCCTTTTTAAGGTGTGTGTCGATTTTATTTTTAAACATATTCACGCTACTAGCACCAACACAATCAGGAGATAATCTGTTCCATTCATTTACAGGCCTTTGTGAGAATGAGAACTTTCTTATATCTAATCTACACTGCTCCTTTACTAATGTAGCTTCATGTCCTCTGGTCCTTCTATCTTTCTTAACTGAGAAAAAAATGTTTCTATCAATATTTTCATAACCATTCAATATTTTAAACACTTCTATGTGATCTCCTCTCAATCTCCTGGTCTCTAGTGTTGTTAAACCACATTCTTTTAGGCGTATTTCGTAACTAAGATCCCTCAGATTTGGTATCATTTTAGTCGCTCTCCTCTGTACTCTTTCTAGCATATCTATGTCCTTCTTGCGATATGGCCTCCATGCTTGTATACAATATTCTAAATGAGGCCTCACTATTGTTTTGTACAGCGGTACTATGAATTCTTTTTTCTTATACGCTATATTTCGCCTAATTAATCCAAGAATTTGATTTCCCTTTGACGCTGCAATTCCGCACTGCTCTGAAACCTTCATATCAGCACTAATGGTTAACTCTAAGTCCTTTTCTTTTACAGTAGTACTTAGAACAGTACCCCCCATTTTATATTTTACCTCTTCATTCCCATGACCTGTGTGGAGGCATTTACATTTCCCAAAATTGAACAGCATTTGCCACTTTTCAGACCATTTGATCAACCTATCAAGATCATCTTGTAAATGCTGTCTGTCTCCATCACTTTTAATCCTTCTAAACACTTTTGTATCATCCGCAAATTTTAACACCTTGCTTGTTATATCATCGTCCAAATCGTTGATATATATTAAGAATAATATAGGTCCTAGTACTGATCCCTGTGGTACCCCACTCAATACCGATTTCCAGTTTGAAGCCTCCCCATCAACTACTACACGTTGTCTTCTGTCATTCAGCCATTTTTCTATCCAGTTTATTATACCATTTCCTATGCCATGGGCCTTTAGCTTAAGGAGTAATCTTTGATGTGGTACTTTGTCGAAAGCTTTTTGAAAATCTAAATAGATGATATCTACTGGTGATCCCTCATCTACCCACCTAGTGATGTCTTCCAAAAAACATAACATATTTGTTAAGCATGACCTCGCTTTTAAAAACCCATGTTGAGATGGGTTTATCAAGTTATGTTTAACAAGAAAATCCACCATGTGATCTTTAATTAGTCTTTCTAATAATTTGCAAATCACTGATGTTAAACTCACTGGTCTATAGTTCTCTGACTTGTTTCTCGAACCTTTTTTAAATAACGGTATAATGTTTGCCTCTTTCCATTCTAAAGGAACCACTCCCTCTTCCAATGACAAATTGAAAACTGTTGCAAGCGGTGCGCTAATTTGTTCTACAATTTCCAATAGTAGTTTGGGCGGAATCCCGTCCACTCCAGGTGATTTATTATCCTTCATAGCCCTTATTTTCTTAGCTACCATTTCCGAGGTTACAACTAACTGTCCTAAATAGTCTGAATCTGCCCCCTTGAACTTAGCCTCTGGTACTGGCAGTGAACTAATATCTTCCCTGGTAAACACTTAACTAAAATACTCATTCAGGTCTTCTGCCATTAAGAATCCCTCTGATATTGTATTTCCAGCACTATCTTCTAGAGGACCGACCTTATCCTGAACTTTCTGTTTGCTTCGAATATACGCATAAAAACTCTTACTGTCATGTTTTATATTACTAGCTAATTTTTTTTCATAGCTTCTCTTTGAATTTCTAATTTCAGCTGTAGCTTGATTAAGTGCTTCTTTATAAATGTTGTAGTCTTCATCATTTCCAGTACATCTATATGACTTCCACATCATTTGTTTATACTTAATTTTTCTAATGGCTTCTTTCGATAAGTGTTTCTTTTTAGACCGTTTCCCTTGTTTTTTGAAAGGTACAAATTTATCGACTATGCACTTAATTTCACTATTTAAGATATTCCAGCATTCGGTTGCTGTCTTATTCTTCAGTGTGTTATTCCAGTCTATCTTTGCTAAATATTTCCTCATGTCCTTATACCTTCCTTTGTGGAAATTTCTCCTATACTGCTTTTTACTATTCCTTTCTGATTTTACTTTGATGGTAAAATGTATCTGGTTGTGATCACTACTCCCCAGTGGCTCACATATCTTGACATTGTCAACTAATTCTTTCTGTGAGGACAAAACTAAGTCTAACACATTCTCTCCCCTGGTTGGTTCTAGCACATGTTGAGAAAGGAAACTATCTTGTACTAAAACTAAAAACTTGTGGTCCTCACTCCCCATACTCTGTAGAGATTTCCATTGTATATGCCCATGGTTAAAGTCCCCCATAATAATACAGTTCCGTTTGCTTACTTCCCTTATAGCGTTTTGTATTTTTTCATTCTCTTCTATGCTTATGTTTGGACTTCGATAAACTAACCCAACTGTTAAAGTTGAGTTTCCTGTAACTATGTTACACCAAACAGCTTCTTCGCAATCTGCTTCTCTTTCTAATTTTATTTCATAAGCCTGGATAGATTCTTTAATATATAAAATAACTCCACCTCCCTTTCTTCCTATTCTATCTTTCCTAAACATTACATATCCTGTTAGTCCCAATTCGGCATCTGATATATCAGTGGTGGCCAACGTTTCGGTTATACCTATTATGTGAGGGTCAATATCTTCTACCATAATGTTTAGTTCACTTCTTTTGTTTACTATGCTCCTTGCATTTAAACAAATGCATTTATATCCTGATTCTGAACAGTTTTCCGGGCTGTTCTTTGCCGATTTATTTCTGCTGTCTTTATCTATGCCTCCAGTTTCAGGCTTCTCTGTGAATCCCCCCTGCGAATCTAGTTTAAATAGATGCAGCCTGTCCCACTGTCAACAGATTGCAGCAAGTTCTCTGAGAAAACTGCTGCCCCCTTTCCACTTAGATGTAGGCCATCTCTCATGTACATATCTTCCCTCCCAACAAAGTATCCCCATAAATCTACGAATCCCACCCCTTCTTCTTTACACATCTGCTCAACTAGTGCGTTGATCGCCATCCTCTTGCAGTTTCTATATGTCGGTTATGAGTGTGTGTGTGTGTGTGTGTGTGTGTGTGTGTGTGTGTGTGTGTGTGTGTGTGTGTGTGTGTGTGTGTGTGTTTGTGTGTGTGAGTGCGTGCGTGCGTGCGTGCGTGTGTATATGCGTATATATATATATATACATATACACACGCACGCACGCACTCACACACACTCATAATATACAACACGGTGTGTGTATTTATTATATATATATACGCATACACACACGCACGCACGCACACACACACGGACGGCAAGAGAAATTAATGTAATTGTACGTTTAGCCGTTCTCTCACTACACTCACTACACGAGTTCTAAAGAATAAGATTTAGAAAACATAGTTTATTTATATACATTTTTAGTTATCAGTCCCAAGAATATGCGGGAGTCATGGGTCACTAACAGTAACGTCGTACACCGTGTAAACGAGAGAATGTACGCAACACACACGAAGTGCATCGTCACTCGCGTCTCGTCGGAATGGAGTCGACGTTACGCGAGTGACACCCGGGGCCATTCATCAAGCGGCGTTGTTAGGTGACGACAACATGATTTGAGTAGTTCGTCCCCCTGCCTGGATTGCTGTACAGCTACCAATAACGTGACGCAATTCCTCGTCTCGGAGGAAATCAGCTCACCTCATTACGCCGAAACCATAACGTTTGCATCGCTCGGTCCCCGTTTTTCAGCGGGGAGAGAAGGATAGTTGTGTTAATTAATGATGACGGTCGCTGGGACGCTCAGACTGGTGACATAATATGCGGCGACCGCAGAGGATGAATCGCAGCAAGGACAAATCAGAAGAGAAGAATAACAAAAAGAAAAGAACCTCCGAGCGTCACAACTTGTGCGTGTGAAGAGTCACAAAACTTCAGACGCGTTCCGTAGTATTTCTAGACCAGCAAACAATTCGCCTTTGGAGGTTAGGTTTGGCAACAAATGAGCTGACGCTTTAGCCGATGCACATAGCCGAGTTATTAAATAACAAACATCAATTCCACACTATCAGTGCACTAAACTGTACATTCCATATTCATGTATATGCCACACAATCACTGAACACAACTATCACCCATATATATCTATATACATGTCAGAACATCAGTGCCCACGACGAACACCCACAGACATGCATATATATATATATATACATGATCTTGTAAATATAATTTAGTTTTTACTTACGGCAGTTACGCCGTAAGCTTAGCCTTAGCTCTGGGTTTAACATTCTTTACTATTCATTATCTATATGATATACAATGAATGATATGGTTTTGGTCTATTATTTTCTACTAAATATGATAATAATCTAACATAATTATGTCACCATTATTCCTATTGGGTGTTTTCTGCTTGTCTTGCTCTGTTGCTGTAAGGGATATCGATTTTGTTTTATGCAAACCATTGAGATCTAATCATTTTAATGTGCTTTTTCATAATCACACTAAAATTCATCATTATATTTCAATTTTGCATAGTCTGCCATGTCTTCATGTTTGTTATAATAGAAAGTTACTGCCAATCCCCCGATCTACGCCAACATTGAAATTAGCAATAATTTTATTACTAGCAGGAGATGTAAGTCTCAATCCTGGGCCATCTGTTAGACGAAACATTCGGGTGGCCACTACAAACGTTCGATCTCTACGAGATAAGACAGCCTCACTTTGTGATTTATTAATTTCAAAGAAAATAAACATTCTAGCTGTAACTGAGACCTGGCTCAGACCACATGATACAGCTGCATGCATTGCTGACGTTTCCCCTTCTGGTTACACCTTTCACCATCGACCACGTTTAGTCGGCCGTGGAGATGGTGTTGGCTTTTTTATATCACAGCAGTTCAAAGTTAAATTACATTCTAACCATGAATACTCTAGTTTTGAGTCCATCTGTGCTGAAATTTCATATTCTTCTTTCTGCGCACACTTTGTTTGTATCTATCGCCCTCCAGGACATCCGGCCAATTTCTTTGAAGACTTTCAGGATATGTTGGAAAATCTGGCAGTTATTCATTCAGAATTTTACATTCTTGGTGATTTTAATCTTGGTGATATACCTTCTTCAAATACAACTACGTTTGATGATATTCTGACATCATTTGATTTGAAACAACATATTACCTTTTCGACAAATATACATGGCCATTGGCTTGACCTCTTGATAACCCGTTCAACTTGTAATAATATCCAAGCACCTACTGTTTCAGATGAGTTATCAGACCACCATGCTGTCATTGCCAATATAATATGGTTCTATAGCCCCTTTACAATCGAAACACAATGTGTCTTACAGAGGATTGACATTACAGCTTTAATGGCTGATATCCTTATATCTGACCTTATCACAGATCCAAAAAAACATCTATCTGACTTATATAAACAGTACTGTCAAGTACTCAATGCACTACTTGACAAACATGCACCTATAAAATCCAAATGGGTGTCAGAAAGGCCACCGGCTCCATGGATGACTTCCGAAATTATACTATCTAAAAGGCGTCGTCGTTATTTAGAGCGTGTATGGCGCAAATCACGCTTGCCATTAGATAGATCGCGCTATTCTAAGCAATGTCATCTCTGTAACAGACAAATGGCTAAAGCTAAATCAGATTATTTTACAGACATGGTCATAAATAAGTCTGATAATCAGCGTCAGTTATGGAACTGCATCAATAACATTCTACACAGACGGCCTACTCCATCGCTACCTGATCATGTGTCAATTAAGTCTCTATGTGATTCGTTCTCTAGTCACTTCAAGAATAAAATCAGTATTATTCGTTCTGCTTTCCCAAGTCATAATATAAGTAATGTCAGTGTGGACTTTCCACAAGTAAATTCTCAACTTGTATCATTTGAACCTGCAACAGTTGATGAAGTTAGGAAAATAATTATGTCCTTCCCAAATAAATCTTGTGCACTTGATCCATTTCCAACAATACTGCTAAAAGCATGTCTCGATACACTAATTGGACCTATAACAAATATTATAAATGCATCACTTTGCTCTGGTTGTTTTCCTGATGATTTTAAATACGCCCATGTCACACCACTTCTTAAGAAGTCACCTCTGCCTAAGCAAGACCTAAACAGTTATAGACCTATTTCTAATCTCAGCTTCATTTCCAAAATACTAGAAAAGGTTGTAGCAAGTCGTCTAAGGTCTCACATTAGCACAAATGTCTTAACTAATGTGTCGCAATCAGCGTATAGGCAGTTTCATTCAACAGAGACTGTTCTCTTAAAGGTTCATAATGACATTAACTTGAACATTAATAATGGTAAAGGGACTACACTTAACTTACTAGATCTCTCTGCCGCGTTTGACACGATTGATCACAGCATTCTCATTGAACGTCTATTAAAGTGGTACGGCATATCTGGCACAGCTCTAAGCTGGTTTTCATCATATCTAACTGATATATACCAAACTATAAAGATTGGGAACTGCTTTTCAGCTGCACTGCCGGCTTTATTTGGTGTTCCCCAGGGTTCTGTTCTTGGGCCTTTGCTTTTTACTCTTTACACCACGCCACTAAGCTCTGTTATACAAAGACATAACTTAGATCATCATCTTTATGCTGATGATACTCAGATCTACATTTCGTTGGCTACCCAGGATACAAATCTCTCCCTTAACCAACTTAGTGATTGCCTTCAAGATATCTTCCATTGGATGACTGACAGCAAGTTGAAATTAAATGCAAATAAAACTGAATTGATCATTATTGGTACTCCAATGCAGCGTTGTAAACTGGATGGTTTTTTCCCTACGCGTATTTTGAATCAGTATATCACGCCAGCAACCTCGGTGCGGAATCTAGGAGTGATCTTTGATAGTAACTTCAATTTCCGACAACATATATCTCAAACATGTCGCTGCTGTTTTTATCATATTCGTGATCTTCGCCGTATTCGCCGGTATATGTCATTTTCTGTTGCTAAGACTATTGCAACAGCGCTTGTTAGCAGCAGACTTGACTATTGCAATTCCCTCCTTTATAATATCGCTAGCAAGGATATCACAAAACTTCAGCGTGTCCAAAATTGTCTAGCAAGAGTAGTTACAAGATCTCCTCGTTTTTCTCGCTCTGTGCCACTTTTGAAGTCTTTGCATTGGCTTCCTGTACGATATCGTATAATATTTAAGATCTGTACCATTACATACCAGGCACTGTCCAATAAGCAACCATCTTATTTGCATTTATTGCTTACTCCTGTAAGAAAATCTATCCAGCGTCGATCATCTAGTTCTGACCTACTTTTTGTTCCTAGAGTCAACACTAACATTGGTACTAGGGCTTTTTCTGTTGCTGCACCAACTCTTTGGAATATGCTTCCTCTTAGTGTTAGATCAGTTAAAAATATTACAAAATTCCGTCGTCATTTAAAAACGTATCTTTACAACCTTGCTTATCCACCGTAGCTCCCTAGCGCCTTGACCCATCTGTTGACAACTGGAAAACTACTGGATTTTGAGATTGACCAACCCTTTTGTTTTGATGCGCCTCTGAGCTTGGTTTCCAAGGATTTAGGCGCAATAGAAGTTATCTTATTATTATTATATAAACACGTACGGCCATCAGTGCCCACGACTATCATCCACAGACATCTATAAACACGTACTGCCATCAGAGCCCACGACTATTATCCATATATATATATATATATATATATATATATATATATAATTACACTTACGGCCACCAGTGCTCACGACTATCATCCACAGACATCTATAGCACGTACGGCCACCAGTGCTCACGACTATCATCCACATACATCTAAAAACACGTACGGTCATCAGTGCCCACGACTATCATCCGCAGATATCTATAAACACGTACGGCCACCAGTAACAACGACTATCATCCACATACATCTATAAACACGTACGGCCACCAGTGTCCACGACTATCATCCATAGATATATATAAACACGTACGGCCATCAGTGCCCATGCACGAATAACATCCATAGATATCTATAAACACGTACGGCCACGAGTGCCCACGACTATCATCCATAGATATATATAAACACGTACGGTCACCAGTGCCCACGACTATCATCCATATATATATATATAAACACGTACAGCCACTAGTGCCCACGACTATCTTCCATAGATATATATAAACACGTACGGTCACCAGTGCACACGGCTATCATCCACAAACATATATAAACACGTACGGCCACCAGTGCCCACGACTATCATCCACATATATATATAAACACGTACGGCCACCAGTGCCCACGACTATCATCCATAGATATATATATATATAAACACGTACAGCCACCAGTGCCCACGACTATCTTCCATATATATCTATAAACACGTACGGTCACCAGTGCACACGACTATCATCCACAAACATCTATAAACACATACGGCCACCAGTGCCCACGACTATCATCCATAGATATATATATAAACACGTACAGCCACCAGTGCCCACGACTATCATCCATAGATATATATATATATAAACACGTACAGCCACCAGTGCCCACGACTATCTTCCATATATATCTATAAACACGTACGGTCACCAGTGCACACGACTATCATCCACAAACATCTATAAACACGTACGGCCACCAGTGCCCACGACTATCATCCATAGATATATATATAAACACGTACGGCCACCAGTGCCCACAACTATCATCCACAAACATCTATAAACACGTACGGCCACCAGTGCTCACGACTATCATCCACATACATCTATAAACACGTACGGCCACCAGTGCTCACGACTATCATCCACATACATCTATAAACACGTACGGCCACCAGTGCTCACGACTATCATCCACATACATCTATAAACACGTACGGCCACCAGTGTACATAACTGTCACTGATTTTTATAGATATTCATATACATGGCGTCACGCCTTCTGTGCATACAACCTTTGGAATGCTGTACTACGGGATCACGTGATCTTAATAAGATAACTAGACGTACCCCATGCAGAACATGTTCCTTCTGATTCTAAAACGATTTTCCTCTTCTCAAAACTGCCTACTTTAAATTAGTTAATTTATCATAGTTACCATTTAAAATAAATCAAAGTCAGACGTTCGTCTACCTTCGACAGACCAGAATGCCACCGTGCTTCCATTGTCATACCAGCCGCTTGTGACTGATCGTCATCTAAATAGTTCCTGTTGGGTTTCTCAGTTGTAATATGGTCGTCTCAGTTTTGTTATGCCTGTTCCATTGTTGCTTTCTTTGTGCGAAATGACGCGATCCTGGCAAGCAGAAACAAACTGTTCAAGTCTGTCGGACGAAGCCAATGGCCGACTCATCAGTGCATATCCGTCTGTGCTCGGTCTGACGTCACAATACGAGGTCATCTTTCAGGTGGAAGGCTTACATAGTTGCAGGATGCCGCCGACCTTCAAGTACTTGATGATTACCTGTTTGTCAGCGCCGTACCGATGTTGTCCTACAGTATGGCCCGTGCTGTCTGCTAGGGATTCCAAACAACGCGACCATTAGCATCACGGCTCGTTCTTAGGGAAGATCAGGCACACCTGCAGTTTGCAAGATTAGTTAATAATTGGCTCTTGGTGCAGTAGCCTATTAAACCAATGAATGGCAATATACGCGCTGATATTTGGTTTAACCTCGAACGAAGTCAGTGACTTAGTCAGCGATTAACCTGCCATCGACATTGCATTGTCTCATGACATCATCGATCTGTCACGCCTACGATGCAGCTTACAGCTGCTTGGATACACTACTGCGATTTTGACCACGATGCTGGCTTCTGAAACTAACTTTCTAAACACATAATTCCAAGTAGGATCGTCTATGTTAGTATCCGCGTTATTAACATTATATTTCGTCGTTATATCGATGTTTCGCCTTATCGTCGTATGATAAGTGCTTGACAGATCAGACGCAACACCTGTTTCTGTTCGTGAAGGTGGTTGCGCGTACGGCCGCCTGTAGTGTCTCACAACTCCGGTACGTCCGCTGCCAAACTCTCACTCAAACTCTCTCAACAGTGTTATAACAACGGACTCTCAATGGGGCCACAGCAGCGGACTCTCAACAGTGTTATAACAACGTAGTCTCAACAACGTTATAACAACGTAGTCTCAACAGTGTTATAACAACGTAGTCTCAACAACGTTATAACAACGGAGTCACAATGGTGTTATAACAACGTAGTCTCAACAACGTTATAACAACGGAGTCACAATGGTGTCATAACAACGTAGTCTCAACAACGTTATAACAACGGAGTCACAATGGTGTCATAACAACGTAGTCTCAACAACGTTATAACAACGGAGTCACAATGGTGTCATAACAACGGAGTCACAATGGTGTTATAACAACGGAGTCACAATGGTGTTATAACAACGTAGTCTCAACAACGTTATAACAACGGAGTCACAATGATGTTATAACAACGGAGTCACAATGGTGTTATAACAGCGGAGTCACAATGGTGTTATAACAACGTAGTCTCAACAACGTTATAACAACGGAGTCACAATTGTGTTATAACAACGGAGTCACAATGGTGTTATAACAACGGAGTCACAATTGTGTTATAACAACGGAGTCACAATTGTGTTATAACAACGGAGTCACAATGGTGTTATAACAACGGAGTCACAATGGTGTTATAACAACGGATATAACGAAGGACTCTCAACAGTGATATAACAACGGCCTCTAAGTAATGGTATAACAAAGGACTCTTGGGACAGTCTTGCTTACAACGACGGACTGTCGACAGAATATTATGGCGATCTCCCAACCAACTCGTCTGTATAAATTAAAAACTCGCAGCAGAAATTGGCTGGAGATCCGTCGACGGAATCGGATGCATGAATGGTAGTTTCCGCGCAGTCGCTGAAGCGTCTTGTAACACTTCCACGTAACTGGACTAGGCAGGGAAGACGTGTTCCCATGAACTCGATGCAAAGGTCAAATGCAGTGCGCTTAATTTCCAAGGCCGCTCCTCAGAGTCATTTTTGCTCGTCTAATTTCAGGTTCATTTATCGTTAATTACTAGAGAGAGAGAGAGGGAGGGGGTAGTGGAGAGGGGAGAATAGAGGGGGAAGAAATGACGGAAGAATGGGGGTGGTGAATGATCGAGAGACAGGGGGTGGAGAGAGAGGGGGGCGACAGAGAGGGACAGAGCGGGAGGAAGGGAGAGAGTAAAAAAGGGAGGGTAGCAGAGAATAAAACCATATAATTCTAATCTTAAAGTATGTTTTGTAGAGGAGATAGCTTCTAGGGCGGGACGGTATACCCCATCATACCGACGACGTTGGTCGAGGTCTTCGTGTGTGGTATCTCGGCAGCACCAGCTGGGAGCGTGCAGGGGTGGTCACGTGATATCATCCGCAAAAGTTCAAGGGTAGAACACGATGCGGGTATTTTAAACTAACTTTATTTACATGCTCCCTCGTAAAATACGCAAATGTCACACATAGTAGTTCCAGCCTAGTTACTTCTGGCAAACTAGTTCAATCTTCGGATGGGCGCGTTTAACAGAGAGGTGGCGAACTAATCGAGAATCGAGTGGAATCGTACGTTTTATAACAAAAAACGTGCGTGTGCGTTGCGCGTGCGCGTGCGAGCGTGTGCGCGTGTGTAGTTCACGGTATTTCAACACAATTTTTAAAATTAATAAAAATGATATCAGCAATAATAACTGGTATATTTCCAGATAAATTAAACATTACAAAAATCATACCCCTTTTCAAAAAGGTAAATGTTTCTGACTTTAAGAATTATCATCCTATTTCTACAGTATCCTGCCAGTGATTTCAAAAATGTTTGAAAGGGCTATGTTTGATCATATCCACGATTACTTCCATTCTAAAGCGTTATACTGCAATAGCCAGTACGGGTTTAGAAAGAAACATTCTACTGAGCTTGCTACACTCGAAATCATTGACAGAATTATACAAGAACTTGATAAATCGGTTACTCCAATAAATATATACCTTGATTTATCAAAAGCATTTGACACAATTGATCACAATATATTGGTACATGGATTAAATAACAAGGCTATTGACCTTTGTAAGAGTTATTTACAAAATTGTAAGTACTACGTAGAAATTGAAAATGTTAAGTCTAAGGAAATAGTCATCAACACTGGTGTCCCTCAAGGTTCAATTTTAGGGCCATTATTTTTTATTATATATATATATATATATATATATATATATATAAATGACATAGCACTTTCTAGTGACTTTTTCAAATTCATAACGTATGCTGACGACACCACCCTTACTAGTACACTAAACACATTTAACTATTCCGAAGGCCAAATGCGAAGTGAAAATATTAACAAAAAACGTTAAGCTCCATTCCATTCTCGTGTTAAAGAAATCAGATAATTAAGCAAGTGGTCGTTAATTAGAGCCAACAGATGCATTAAATTCCCTCACTGGCACGTACGAGGCACCTATTGGGCATAGAACACACATACATATCCGCAGACCAAATTGTTAATTGTTAAACGATTTAAAAATAAATAAATATGGCAAACCTGCAAACAATTTGATAGAACGGCTGACATTCAACTGTTCTGTAGTTGTCGTTGTTGTTCCGCGTTCTTAGGCCTGTTTAAATCATTTGTATGCGTCTAATTGTGTTGCCAATTGGGTTACCAATAATGCAATAATGTCATGTTGACAATGACATTTAGTGCAGCCCGACTTTACACCACTGGACATTAGTTCATCATAAATTGTCCCATCAACAATTCGATGACTGGATTTTGCACGTGGTTGAAGAAACTGGGTGTAAATGAAGATCGTCTAGTGTTTCGCCCGAGCTCTGCTTATAGTATGGAACGACCATGTATTTAAACAAAATTAAGAAGCAAAACACGGTAGGTCTATAACTCGTAATTCTAATAGAAGCTGAAGACGAAGAAAGTGTTTACGCATTTGATGCATATTTGGCCCTTTTAACTTCAATACAATTAATTGCCGCTTCGGAATCGATAAAACATGTAGAATGGAATTGAAATAGGTAAACATGTCGTTTTGTATTAATGTAGTCTATCACGCTCGTGCAGTTTCGCTAATAAACACACAGTTTGCACCGGATGCTTGGGACAGCGTTTGACTACGCACACGCACAGGGCAATGTGACAATATACACGTAATGAAGTAAGGACGCCACGAAAAAGGCGAGGAAAGCGTCTTCTCTGTCAATATTGTCTGGTACATGTTAGGTCTGAGAATCTTTCGGATAACACACACGCTCGCAAACATCAGCACAAACACACGTACGAACACACCCATGCGAGCGCGCACGCACACACGCACCGCACGCACACACACGCACTCAGATTACATGCACACATACGATCACATCTTGTGACACGTTGCGTAACAAGCTTTCACCTGCTATCACTGCGCGTAAGATTAACATCAGTCGCAGAGCAAAGGAGTTATCTACACTCGCAACCCATCCAACGAGCTAAATTATGTAATTGCCGCCCAAGGCCTTCACCTGAACTTAACCGCCGTAATGAACTGTTCGGTATATTGCAGCTGGACCCGTCGATAGAACATGCAACAACCAAGGTTCCCAAATAGGAAGTCGATTGACCGAAATGTTTACTTATGTGACACTTGACTGTCACACGATGGTTGCGTTTATTTACTGATTAACCATAAAAAATGTGTTTCTTATGGAGTTGTATGAAGCCATGAGTCGTATTAAATAGCGATTAAATACGTTATAAAACTTTAGGCAAGTCGATTTCCGTGCTGCAGTATGTGAGCTTAGTATAACGTTTACTGGCAATTCAAACGGGGTTTACAGTTGTGACGATAATGATGACGACGACAATGATGCCGACGGTAATGATAATGGAAAGAGGAGATGGTATAGAAGACACCTACGTTGTGACAGAACACGCCGTCTAAATCACACATAACTACAAAACAGGAGGATTTCAAATGGATAACATTGTTATACTGCGGTGTGTTGTTAACGTGCAGTATGTTGATGGTTGACGTTAGCTGTTATCGGTGTTGCTGAATCGCCCGTCGATATTTGTGTCTGTAAATAACCACCCCATACGCCCGTATGACGTCACGTATTCTCCCCTCTGCAAACACTCACCATATCTCCCGGGTCCCTCAGACAAGCGCGCCACTGGGCACTTCCGTCCGTCGGATTCCTAAGTTAACCTCCGGTGCCAACCAGGCTTCTGAAATAAGGTAAACATAAACACCATTTAAACCTTGTTGTACTGCAACTACACGAACGAGGAGTTTTAGACTTCTACTTTACGACCAAGCAAAATACAATTATATAATATTTGACGAACACGTAACATATTATCGTACGCAGTAAATCTTGCAACAAAACGCATCTTAAACGCACGCTGGCCAGCTGTATATTCTCTAAAACGCCAGTCATCGTCAACGCCAATTAGGCCTGACAACATCGAAATATAATTTGAGTGGCGCCAATTCTAATTCTAATTAATAACTGCACGCGTTGTAATAACCAGGCTAATCAATATATTTCTCGAGAATATTTCTCAACGTTGCTAAGTAGAAGAAGTTGCTTATGCGACGAACGTTCCTCACCGCGAGTGAGCACTTGAGGCACGGCCCACTTCGGCACGAGTGGTACGCTAATGAAAACAGCCGTGCATCGGGCCCCTTCAATAAACTGTTTCCTCTTCTACAACTCTCAAGTCGGCTGTCGGAATCTGTCTTTGCTCACCGGCGACTCGCAGTAATTAACAGCACATTCAGGTGATATCCCAACTTTGCAGGTGTCACCGGTTCTTGCAGATGTCACCAACGTGCGCAGGTATTAACTATCAACAGGCAGGTGTCTGTGCACGTTGCCAAACCCGGCGAAACTTCACTGTACCTCATCGAATCCTACGTTAAGCAGACCATATTGCATTGTCTGTTCGTCGACAACGGAAGAGGCGACAAAGGCGGGTGCCAGACTGCGACGTGCGTTGTCGAAGTACACACGTGCCTTTAACGAGACGAGGCAACTATCGGCACGACACTGCAAGTGGCCATCGCTTTATACTCCGAGCCGCGGCGGGCGCGTGTCGCCGTTGATAAGGCGTCGTGGCGAGGTCATGCATAAATTATAACGCCAGCCTCCCCGCGCGCATGCACGAGACGGTGTGAACACATCGATACCCCCTACAGCGGCGCGTCACCCCCGGCCGTTGGTGGGGTCTAGGCGGACAGTCCGATAACTGGTTGGAGGATGGTCAGTTGGTTTGGCGGGTATTGGCAATATGACGGATAATGCTTGTGTTCATTTGTGCCAGCATCAGCTAGGAATCGTGCTATGATGTGTACATTCTATTTGACTGTAACAATCGTCATCATCGGCATCGTTATCGTCATCACCACCACCGTCATCTCCACCACCACCATCATCATCACCACCAATCACCGTCATCTTCATCATCATCGTCGTCTTCGAAACACTATGATCTGATCGGAGTCATTATAGCCAATTTATCAATCATAATCACTCATATTTATATTCATTGTTTGTAGCAGTTTATACGGGAACCATCACCACCACCACCACCACCACCACCACCACCACCACCACCATCACAACCACCACCACCACCACCACCACCACCACCACCACCATCACAACCACCACCACCACCACCATCACAACCACCACCATCACTAACACCAACACCACCAACACCAAAACCAACACCAACACCACCACCACCACCACCACCACCATCACCATCACCACCACCACCATCACAACCACCACCACCACCACCATCACAACCAACACCACTATCACAACCACCCCCACCACCACCACCCCCACAACCACCACCACCACCACCACCACCACCACCACCATCATCATCATCACCACCACCACCACCATCACCACCACCACCACCATCACAACCATCACCATCACTACCACCACCACCACCACCATCACAACCACCACCACCACCATCACTACCACCAACACCACCACCACCACCATCACCACCATCACCACCACCATCATCACCACCACCACCACCATCACCACCACCACCACCACCATCACCATCACCACCACCATCACCACCATCACCACCACCACCACCATCACCACCATCACCACCATCACCACCACCATCATCACAACCACCACCACCACCACCACCACCATCACCACCACCATCACCACCACCACCATCACCATCACCACCACCACCATCACCATCATCACAACCACCACCACCACCACCACCACCAACACCACCATCACCACCACCACCATCACCACCACCACCACCACCACCATCACCACCACCATCACCATCACCACCACCATCACCATCACCATCACCATCACCACCACCACCACCACCACCATCACCATCACCATCATCACCACCACCACCACCACCGCTGATCAAATGTCAATGTGAATATGTTATAATGAGTAATTTACGGGATTCAGCTGATATATTTAAAATGTGTTTAATCTAAATTGATTGTTGGCACTAATCTGTCTTCAATCGCAGGTAAGATCCAAACACGTACGCACACATGAGAAACGCTCAAGAAAACCAATAATAATATAAGTTTGACTAGATGCGTTTTGGTCGCAATCAGCGTGTGTGAAGGAGAACTTAGTTGGTGTCATGCGTCTATTGACGTCAGCAATTAGTATCCACTCGGAAATGCTATCTACTTCTATGTTCTTATGCTACGTCCTTAATGTCTGCGTTCTTAAAGGTAACATTAAACAGGACAAGGATATACTGCTTGAAAGGCTGTTGGTGAACTCACACTTCCACACAACGAAGAAACGGGCAAAAATATAAATAAAAACATTGAAAGTCCTCACACAAAAATTTAAAACGTCAGACAAATAAAAAATGGAAAGCTGCTGGGCCAAATAATATTACCATTGAAATTATTGAGAATTTCGATTAATGTGTAATTGATATGGTAACGAATTTCTTGAACAAATGTATAACGGATGATGTAATAATGATATCTTCTCGAATAGTTTTGTATTCTCCATATTGTAGAGAATGCCAAACTGATTAATCAAGACCCATCTCTACTGCCCTCCACCTACCAAAGAAACCGTGCGCGAGAGAACTACATCGTACACATATCACGAGTCACCCCACAAAATCATCGTGGCTTGGCCGAGAAACAAAATATGGCCGGAAAGCCAAAAATTGCTAAATAACAATGCGGATAAGTGATGTACTATAGGCCATGTACGCTGATTGAAAGAGCATCAGAAGAGCAAGAATATATAATTATATATGTACATGTTTTATAAGGATATGTCCTGACCCCGATCTCGTTCCTACATACAGCGAGGTCATCTTACGTATCCTTGGAAACACGTCAGGTATGCAAGCTAGTGGGTGGATACAACATGAATAATGTAAGCCTCGCTGATGACACGGCACTGGTAGGTGAACACGGAATAGATCTGTAACAGATTGTACAGACAGTAATCAGGGAATCTAAAAAGCGTTGACCCTGAACAGAACGAAAACATAATTAACAGAATATCAGAGGCACTGATACTACAGCATACGATATTACAGTAATTGGCACAGTTCTGGAACACGTTGATAAGTTTAACACCTGATGGTAATATCGGAGGCACTGGTCCTCCAACATACGACATTGCATTAAGTGACACTGTTCTGCAACAATTTGATAAGTTTAACACCTGATGGTAATATCAGAGGCACTGGTCCTCCAACAAACGATATTGCATTAAGTGACACTGTTCTGCAACAAGTTGATACGTTTAACACCTGATGGTAATATCAGAGGCACTGGTCCTCCAACATACGACATTGCATTAAGTGACACTGTTCTGCAACAAGTTGATAAGTTTAACACCTGATGGTAATATCAGAGGCACTGGTACTCCAACAAACGATATTGCATTAAGTGACACTGTTCTGCAACAAGTTGATACGTTTAACACCTGATGGTAATATCAGAGGCACTGGTCCTCCAACATACGACATTGCATTAAGTGACACTGTTCTGCAACAAGTTGATACGTTTAACACCTGATGGTAATATCAGAGGCACTGGTACTCCAACAAACGATATTGCATTAAGTGACACTGTTCTGCAACAAGTTGATACGTTTAACACCTGATGGTAATATCAGAGGCACTGGTCCTCCAACATACGACATTGCATTAAGTGACACTGTTCTGCAACAAGTTGATACGTTTAACACCTGATGGTAATATCAGAGGCACTGGTCCTCCAACATACGACATTGCATTAAGTGACACTGTTCTGCAACAAGTTGATACGTTTAACACCTGATGGTAATATCAGAGGCACTGGTCCTCCAACATACGACATTGCATTAAGTGACACTGTTCTGCAACAAGTTGATAAGTTTAACACCTGATAGTAATATCAGAGGCACTGGTCCTCCAACATACGACATTGCATTAAGTGACACTGTTCTGCAACAAGTTGATACGTTTAACACCTGATAGTAATATCAGAGGCACTGGTCCTCCAACATACGACATTGCATTAAGTGACACTGTTCTGCAACAAGTTGATACGTTTAACACCTGATAGTAATATCAGAGGCACTGGTCCTCCAACATACGACATTGCATTAAGTGACACTGTTCTGCAACAAGTTGATACGTTTAACACCTGATAGTAATATCAGAGGCACTGGTCCTCCAACATACGACATTGCATTAAGTGACACTGTTCTGCAACAAGTTGATACGTTTAACACCTGATAGTAATATCAGAGGCACTGGTACTCCAACATACGACATTGCATTAAGTGACACTGTTCTGCAACAAGTTGATAAGTTTAACACCTGATGGTAATATCAGAGGCACTGGTCCTCCAACATACGACATTGCATTAAGTGACACTGTTCTGCAACAAGTTGATACGTTTAACACCTGATGGTAATATCAGAGGCACTGGTCCTCCAACATACGACTTTGCATTAAGTGACACTTTTCTGCAACAAGTTGATAAGTTTAACACCTGATGGTAATATCAGAGGCACTGGTCCTCCAACATACGATATTGCATTAAGTGACACTGTTCTGCAACAAGTTGATAAGTTTAACACCTGATGGTAATATCAGAGGCACTGGTCCTCCAACATACGACATTGCATTAAGTGACACTTGATGCCATGACATTCTTTCGAATGAAGTCTAATCAGTTTTATGGTATGATTCAAGACCACTACCAGGAGGGGCTGGATGATGAACTAGTATGTAGGGTCTCATTTGCAAAAGATGTATTACATAATATAAATAATGTGGGTAGCTCTTCCTTTTTAGCCATTGACGAGCTGCGCTCATTGCTTACTGTTTTATGTACACAGTAACTTATATACATTGATTTAGTTGAATTGTACAATTTTAGTAGGAATAAATGTATTATTATTATTGCATTAAGTGACACTGTTCTGCAACAAGTTGATACTTTTAACACCTGATGGTAATATCAGAGGCACTGGTACAGTTGTGTAACACGTTCATAAGTTTAACACATGATGGTCGATGCACCGATGGTATCAAGGGACGATTTGCTAAGGGCAGCAGCTTTACAAAACATGAAAATAATTGTAACTGGTAAAAGAAGATCACTTGAAATGGGTAAACATGTACTCATGATTCACATGCTGTCATGTGAACGTGAATCATGGTTAATGACTAACCGATCAGAAAAGACAATAGAAGCAACATAAATGCGGTTCCTGGGGCGAATGCTTACTATATTATGGCCAGAAAGTGTCGACCACGTGCTTAGAACAGCAAGCAATAAAACGAAGAACGTGTGCGACATTGTGAACAACAAGCTGTGTGTATAGGTCATTTGATGAGAAAGCGAAAGTTGGAACATCTTGCACAACGTTAAAACTGAGAGCGGACACAGAGATCGGCAGCAGAACATCAAAATTCGCGATGGTCTATGAATCTGGCTAGGTTGCCGTACAATAAAACTGCAGCTAGACACATACGAATATGGAAACTGATCGGCTACGATCGCCCACGCTTACACCAAACACGACAACCGGTGGTGATGATCTTCATTGTGTTGGTTGACGTCACCCGACGGAATTGACTGATGTCCAGCTGGTTGCTATAGTCAAGCCACTCAGTTGTCTCTTTTGCGTCCTCTTGCTCTTGAATTGGCATGCGTGAAAACTATATGGCCATTTTTCCTTCCGACCAGTTCTTCTGTCGCACTGTACACAAGTAAAGCCTATTTCTGGGTAAATCAGATAAATATACTGCATTGTCCGTGTCCTACCAGCAGTGACTTAGCAGGAATAATGACTAACTCCGCCAGCTCTGTAGACGATCCGCAGACGTGACTGGCGCACGGGGAATGAACCATATTGTGCCAGCAGCTAGTCATTCTAGATGCCGTTGTCCACATCGATTTGCGTGTTCCTGCCATACGTCGCTCGAATGACGGCTATTAACGAAACACAAAGCTTGGTACGTATCAATTACGTGCTTGTTGTTAGACGCACTTTCTATATTCGTTTATGTTGAAGTCAAGATATGTGTCGCCCATTGTGCAACAAAATATATTTTACAACGGCAAATCTGACATTCAACCTATAGTTTAGCATTTCCCTTGCGTTGCCGCATGATAGGTGACCGTCAACCAGGTTTCGATCTGTTCCGCCGCCACTTAATCAAATTCTCCACAGTTGTAGTTATGTTGCAGTAACACCATTCCTGTCTCATGTACATGCCGTGTTATTAGTTTAGCTGGGGAAGCCGTATTGGAATAACAAATATCGTTCGTTAACTTAGAACGTTAAGACAAGTGTTTATAAACTCCGCGCAGATTTTGGGTCAAAACCCGCTGTCAGTGTGACAAGCGGATGGCCTGTCCGCTTCACAATACTAAGAATTACTTTGTTCTGTGGCTTTAGTTCCCCGAATTCCCAATGTCGTCTGGCAGAATCAGCACATTACTCACCTATAACAACGTCTTAGCACATCCGGCTGCGGCTATCTTGTATGTCGAAGAGAGCGCTCATTTCCGAATTGGATGGCCATATTTTCAAACCGTCTACCTTGTGACGCTTACCCGTCAACTAAATAGGAAATTGTTCCAGTCCCTAATGATAACTTACGTTTCAGAACGAAGCCTAACGACACGTAAGTTGTATTTGAAATGTCACGTCTAAGAGAAATTTCGGTGAATGGCACGAAACAATTATTATGTGTAATGTTTATATAGTTATAATGTTTAATATTTAAATAGCAGCTACTTTCGTTTTTACTAATCATTACCTAATTGAGGCATCTGGATATGCAATTTGCGACGACGGTGTAATAACAGAGTTCTCGGCAGTCAACGCCCGTCTGTGTTAGAGTAATCTGTATTGTCATCAACAAATAACATCACGATTCTACGACAGCAACTGGCGCCTCGGGAAAGTGAACACATCACCGCAGCCATTCACAGACAGCACGATACGATAGCTGTGTAAATTATTAATACGTTTATAGCTGTGTGATTGACACGTATATGCTGAAATCATAAAACACTTGAACTACTCCCCATACAATGGACTCTTACGTAAGAGCACACATCCAACCAGGCTATTATGAACCCAAACATATAACGCTCCGTGATTGAATGGACATGAAAAGTGTCATTACAAGGCATATACGAAACCATCATCCATGGAAATAGTATATTAAACACACGCAATTAATATTTCGTTTCGGTTTTGTATCGTCTTAGTAAGTCACATAAGACGCAGCTTCAGCAACACTCCACAGACATTGACCAATAACGTATACTTTTATATTCGGATATAGAGGAAAGTGCCTATGAAACACATTATTCCTAAGACGCCCACGTCCGCTTTCCTGGACATTACGTATAGTGAGTACGCCATAGATTGAATGTTGAGGTGATCACCGACTGTGTATAGCGCAAGGAGATAGTAAAAACAGCCGTGGTGCGACAGGAACGACATCAGTAGAATATGACACTTTTTGTTACTACTTATAGACAAATTTAAACAGGGATTGCAGAGAAAATTTGGCATATATAATGGGCTAGTTCTCAAAAACGCGCACTACTTTCGTTCTCAAAACGCAATACGTTTTAGGAAAGCAAAGGTGGGCCTATTGGGTTCTCATTCAGCCAGGAGTAGCACAAAGAGAGAAGCACGATGTAGACGGCCCAAGAGCAAGTGGGGTGGAACGGTGCAGGTTGTAGGGGGGGGGGGGGGGGGGGCAAGAACACGTTGTGAGTCATGCTTTCAGGAATCAGGAACGTGCAATAGAAGGTCCTCAGCAGGTCGATTACATAGAAAATGAACAATATATTAGGCAGCAAGTCTAATTTTTAAAGTTACACCGCGGGATAGGAAGCGACATGCACATATCGTAGAACTTCTCCCCAAAATCAAAACGATGCCACGGAGAGGAAGAGCGAGATGGACGGGGGAGAAGGGATAGGAAGAACAAGGAGGGGAAAAAGAGCAAGAGTGGGAAGCTTGCAGGAATGCGGTAACAATTGCCAAAGGCGGAAAGGGAACATTTCCAAGAAGTGTAATGGTCGTGGAAGGGTCCCGCTTTATGATCAAAGGTAGCAAGCCTGACAGGGGAATGAAACAAACTGGCGGTGCCAGAGGCAGGACACCTTAGTTTACAATTAGTGTAACATAGTTACAGGAAACTCAACGTTGACGGTTGGGTTGGTTTATCGAAGTCCAAACATAAGCATAGAAGAGAATGAAAAAATACAAAACGCTATAAGGGAAGTAAGCAAACGGGACTGTATTATTATGGGGGATTTTAACCATGGGCATATACAATGGAAATCTCTACAGAGTATGGGGAGAGAGGACCACAAGTTTTTAGTTTTAGTTCAAGATACATTCCTTTCTCAACATGTGCTAGAACCAACCAGGGGTGAGAATGTGTTAGACATAGTTTTGTCCTCACAGAATGAATTAGTTGACAATGTCAAGATATGTGAGCCACTGGGGAGTAGCGATCACAACCAGATACATTTTACCATCAAAGTAAAATCAGAAAGGAATAGCAAAAAGCAGTATAGGAGAAATTTCCACAAAGGAAGGTATAAGGACATGAGGAAATATTTAGCAAAGATAGACTGGAATAAGACACTGAAAAATAAGACGGCAACAGAATGCTGGAATATATTAAAGAGTGAAATTAAGTGCATAATCGATAAATTTGTACCCTTCAAAAACCAAGGAAAACGGTCCAAAAAGAAACACTTATCGAAAGAAGCCATTAGAAAAATTAAGTATAAACAAATGATGTGGAAGTCATATAGATGTACTGGAAATGATGAAGACTACAACAATTATAAAGAAGCACTTAACCAAGCTACAGCTGAAATTAGAAATTCAAAGAGAAGCTATGAACAACAATTAGCTAGTAATATAAAACATGACAGCAAGAGTTTTTATGCGTATGTTCGAAGCAAACAGAAAGTTCAAGATAAGGTCGGTCCTCTAGAAGATAGTGCTGGAAATATGATATCAGAGGGATTCATAATGGCAGAAGACCTGAATGAGTACTTTAGTTCAGTGTTTACCAGGGAAGATATTAGTTCACTGCCAATACCAAAGGCTAAGTTCAAGGGGGCAGATTCAGACTATTTAGGACAATTAATTGTAACCCCGGAAATGGTAGCTAAGAAAATAAGGGCTATGAAGGAAAATAAATCACCTGGAGTGGATGGTATTCCACCCAAACTACTATTGGAAATTGTAGAACAAATTAGCATACCACTTGCAACAGTTTTCAACTTGTCATTAGAAGAGGGAGTGGTTCCTTTAGAATGGAAAGAAGCAAACATTATACCGTTATTCAAAAAAGGTTCGAGAAACAAGTCAGAGAACTATAGACCAGTGAGTTTAACATCAGTGATTTGTAAATTATTAGAAAGACTAATTAAAGATCACATGGTGGATTTTCTTGCTAAACAAAACTTGATAAACCCATCTCAACATGGTTTTTTTAAAGCGAGGTCATGCTTAACAAATATGTTATGTTTTTTGGAAGACATCACTAAGTGGGTAGATGAGGGAACACCAGTAGATATCGTCTACTTAGATTTTCAAAAAGCTTTTGACAAAGTACCACATCAAAGATTACTGCTTAAACTAAAGGCCCATGGCATAGGAAATGGTATAATAAACTGGATAGAACAATGGCTGATTGACAGAAGACAACGTGTAGTAGTTGATGGGGAGGCTTCAAACTGGAAATCGGTATTGAGTGGGGTACCACAGGGATCAGTATTAGGTCCTATATTATTCTTAATATACATCAACGATTTGGATGATGAAATAACAAGCAAGGTGTTGAAATTTGCGGATGATACAAAAGTGTTTAGAAGGATTAAAAGTGATGGAGATAGACAGCATTTACAAGATGATCTTGACAGGTTGATGAAATGGTCTGAAAAATGGCAAATGATGTTCAATTTTGGGAAATGTAAATGCCTCCACATAGGACATGGGAACGAAGAGGTAGAATATACAATGGGGGGTACTGTACTAAGTACTACTGTAAAAGAAAAGGACTTAGGGTTAACCGTTAGTGCTGATATGAAGATTTCAGAGCAGTGCGGAATTGCAGCTTCAAAGGGAAATCAAATCCTTGGATTAATTAGGCGAAACATAACGTATAAGGAAAAAGAGCTAATAATACCGCTGTACAAAACAATAGTTAGGCCTAATTTAGAATATTGTATTCAAGCGTGGAGGCCATATCGCAGGAAGGACATAGATATGCTAGAAAGAGTGCAGAGGAGAGCAACTAAAATGATACAAAATCTGAGGGATCTTAGTTATGAAATACGCCTAAAAAAATGCGGTTTAACAACACTAGAGACCAGGAGATTGAGAGGAGATCAGATAGAAGTGTTTAAAATATTGAAGGGTTATGAAAATATTGATAGAAATATGTTTTTCTCAGTTAAGAAAGATAGAAGGACTAGAGGACATGATCTTGCATTAGCAAAGGAGCAGAGTAGATTGGATATAAGAAAGTTTTCATTTTCACAAAGAACTGTAAATGAATGGAACAGATTACCTGCTGATTGTGTGGGTGCTAGTAGCGTGAATATGTTTAAAAATAAAATCGACACATACCTCAGACGGGCGGGATACACATAGATAAAAAAGTCGGACTCTCGAAAAGCCAAGGGCTTCCTTGTCCACCTGCTACCTAGAGTTAATTCTCTGGGTGGCAATCTTGTTAAATCTTGTTAAATTACGCCAAACCACCAAGGGCTGAACAGCAAGATACATTGATTGTGTTGGTTAAAGGCGCATGTACTCTACCGTACAAAAGGAAAGCCAGGGATACACTGGCACTTTTCGCCCGACCCGATCTGAACAGACTTGACCAGACCAGACCGAACTAGACCAGACTCACCCAACTGCAGTGTATACAGAACACCGATTGACACCGACTGAGTCAGAATCGAAGCCAGTTTGACATCACAATCACGTAAACTTAAAACTGTCAACAAAGTTATACTGACACCGACTAGTCCCGATTACAATCGGCTGACACCGACCCGACCTGGCTCAACTAATACCGACTGGTCTGGTCGGGTCGGGCAAAAAACTGAATGTATCCCGGCCTTAAGACAGACGTTTAAACAATCAAACATTTGTTATTGTGAAATAAAATTGTTCTTTGTCTAGTTAATTCACAATAACGTGTGTAGCAAATATGTAGGTGATTTGTCCTAATATTAAAGCAAAACAGTGATACAATACAAATATGAAACGACCACCAGATAAGCGTGATTACAAACTGATACAGCTAATATACGTTTCAGCATGGTGTCTTGGGTTGTACAATGCATCAAGGGTAGGGGTGTACATGCCATAGGCACTTTCCCCTATACATATCTCTTCTGTTTCTTCTTTACTTTTGTCATTTGCAATTGGGGGTATTAAGTAGGTGATCTTCCACATACGCACACTGAAGATTACTAACGCTTACTCGTTTGTCTGTAGGGATCACGCGAAGGGATATCGTGACGCACTCGTGGATCACGTGACGCATTCGTGGATCACGTGATGCACTCATGAGAGAAAGTGCGTATTCGGCCTTCTATAAATGCAGGTTCGTATGCAGATTGGGAAGAGTTGATCCTCTTATGGAATATCTGCTTATCTTGTGAATGGCGGAAAAGCAGGTGATGAATGTTGGAGGGGAACCCGTATCCAGCCACAGGGGAAGGTTAAGAACTTAATGGTGGAGGTACTACTGCTTAGCATGCGCACATCCCGTATTTCCACGGGGAGATGAATTCTACGGCCTTCAGAAAGAGTGACATGAGGTTCGATAAACACAATGGATGAGAATGAGTTTACAAAGCAGGTAGGGATTGGACAGAAACATTTATATGGAAGGTACCGTACTGTGCGTGCAGTTACGTTGGCGCGGTGGTCTCCTCGTTTAGAGCATCAGACTCTCAATCGAGATATTCCGAGCTCCAATATGAATGAGTGTCTAGCTGGCTGTACAGTATTACTGAGGCGTAGCAGTGCTGTCGAAAGTGGTCCGGCCCGGCGTGAGATATTTTTAATAAAATGCTACCACAACGGTGAATTTTTGTTAATTTTGATTGTTTAGCCTTAGAAATAAGTATAGTTCCCACCTCATTTATTTACGTCACACTAGTCTCATATGTTGCTTCCACCAATATCTGCACTGGCATGACCACAATTAATTTGGTTAATCGGATCACTTATGCCAGTAGCCGTTGCTGATGTGAAGACAGCGATCGCAAATATATTAAAAAGGGTCACATTTACCAAATGTGGAATATTATGGGGCTTAGTTGTGTCTCCAGCTCTTGCAGATAAAACTTACAGCATAGAAATTAGTCACCGTCTTTGTATGCGTTTCCAGCGCTGCCGCTGACTAGTTCATGTATGTACAATAGATGCGCTGACCGAACCCATCTTTGATAATGACGCAACGAGGTGCTGAGCCTCATAATGTAATGGTTACGTGTCAACGTTGTGTTATTTGGAAGTAGTATGGTGCTACCGTGCACAGTCAAGTTTAGCTGGGGCTACTGATTTGCATCTCGGTGGTGTAGCTTCTTCATCTTATCTTTCTTCCGCCTATTGATGACATTAGTCCAAAGTAAGTCCATTTCTGTCTGTGCGTAAGTTCCTAAGGGTGTTCACAAGCATACAATACATATATGTAATTGATTGTCCGGCACCCACAGACAAGTTTGACCTTTCAAGGGGGGATGAAACGCTGGAACAACCACAGCCCAGACATAAGAACATACATTTACAGTAATCTCACCATGACTTGATGAGCACAGCGCCACGGTATATTAAAAAAAAATCAAACTTGGCTATTATTGGCACTGGACGGCGCCATTATTATCCAGAGGCCAGTGGTTTGAGTCACGAAATGCCAGGCGCCGCTACACACAGTAATGCTGTAGGCGACGCTGCAAAGCTCCCAGAATAAAACTAACGATTTGCATACAAAAAAACATAACAATAGAAAAATTGAATGCACTGAATGACTTTTGGATATACTATAAGTGCCAGGCGCCGCCCAGTACCGATAATGGCATAGTTTGAAACAATATTTTAAATATACCGTGGCGCAGTGATTATGGTGACATGTACTGGAAATGGTATATTTCGGCTATGGTTGTTGAAGCGTTTCACACCCCCTTTAAAAATGTTGTCGCGTGCCAACGAAAGCTCATACGAATGTGGAATGTCGAGCCATGGCTAGTACTGATTCGTATAGCATTAGCTGTAGGAGCTGTGGACATTCGATCGTGTACAGCCAATAGCTAGTGTATGCTATGCGACTGTTGTGTATGCGAACTGTTTTGTTTGGTGCTAATAGATCCTATGAATAGGGTCATGGTGGTAAAACTCCAATATTCAATATAGCTTTTACAGAAAACCTAGATGATCCAGTCGTCATTTGCTGCATGAAACCCGGATCTCCCCTTCTAAAATCAATAAATATGACCCAAAGAAACCCCGTGAAACGTAATGCTTTTGTCCGCTATATAATTGAAGTTTCTCTAAGCAACCTGATTAATATAGGCACCGTTGTGATAATAGTCATGGATTATTCAATTAAATAGCAATTGCGAGATATTACGACACTATAAATAATGTTAAATGAACAACAGTTTTCAAACAAATCCATTGTATTTGCATTGCCTTTACCGACAATGACAGTAGCATGCTAGTTTACGCTTAATCTTAGTTTCGTACTAAACATAGAATTGTGACATAAACAGCAGATGTAGCGGATACGGTAAATCAAGGTAGTTCCCCTGTACACACGCAGTTGCACCTTTGATGTAAGTCTTCCATTCTAAAAGTGTACATTTATAATATTTAGCCTAAGTGTGCTGTCTTGTGGCTGTGCACTATGTAAAAGACAAAAAAGGTAAGTTCTTATATAGCGCAGTATCCAGTCCTTAGGACTGCTCAAAGCGTTTTACACTATTCTCACGGGCAGATCTGTTCAATCGAATACCACTTCGACTTCTCATGGAAGCTTTCAGCCATGCTGCAAGTAATGCGCGAAGACAATTCGTACCCAAAATCCACCACTGTCTGTGGCAAGGTACTCATTCATACAGCTGAGTGAACTGGAGCAACGTAGAGTGAAGGAACTTGCCCAAGGTTCGACAAGGCAGCACACGATTCGAACGCAGGTTCTCTCGATTGATGGTCTGATTCTCTAGTAATTGCGTCACTGTGCCACTGCGCCCCATGATGTATTAACCTTGTCTACACAACTGCACCTTATTGAAGATGTAGCTGAAGGTTGTATTATCGGTGCGCTATGGACACTGCTTCTGGCGTCCTGCGGTACGTTCTCTTGGCTTCCTTGTTCTTGATTGTTGGACATCCACAGAACAGTCTTCTCTCTGTATCCCTCTCACTCGTGGGTCGCGGTAGCTTAGTAACTAAAACATACGACTCGCCCAATCGAGAAAGTCAGGTTTGGAATCGTTGTCTATTCAAATACTTTTGGCGGTAGCAATGCGGAAATGAACCAGTCATCCTGGTTCCTTGTCGGTAACATAGATGTCAAAATGTATATTTGCGATAACAAGTGTTGATTGTTTCCTGTTTTTTTGTACATTGATGGTGAACTGGACAAACGTTGGCAAGTACAGTATAAATCTAAAGCTTAATTGGGGATACATGTTTGTGGAATCATGCGTATAATGTTATCTATGGCAGACGTATTTGTTGCAGTGATCGTAAATATTTCCTTCAGTTTCTTTTTTTAACTTGCTCAACATGTTCGGGGACGTAATCGATCCGCGCGATCACTTTACTGTGAGTAACCTACAAAAACAAGAGTAATCGTGCAAATGACTGCGCCTGCGGAAACGCCTGAACGGAAACGGGGACACAATGGCACAGACCGAAAATAATGACGCCGTTTTGTTGGTTGACCTTCGACGATTTATCGGCGCCGGGGAGGTTCCTGCACGAACGACATGCTGGCGAAGTTTCCGGAGTAAAAACCGGTGGAACGCCGGCAGGTTTGCGGAGGTTGGTGCTCGCTTTATGTGTTAAGTTCTATCGCCGGTTGCTGCGTATACAGACAACCCACGCGAAGCTCATTTAACGCAGACGCCGAACAATGACGCCGCGCGCTAGTGCATGCTGCTGACGGGAGTGCATGACTTGATCTGAGTTCACGGGAATCAGAACAAATTCACCCCACGTGTGACTGATCCCTTCCATCAGACAATTACTGTTCTAATGGGACCAGGGTATCAGTTTTCAAAGTTGATCAATATTTAACATGTGGGTCAATGACTGATAACTTCCATCAGACCATTACTGTTCTAATGGGACCAGGGTATCATTGTCCAATACTGATCAATATTTAACAAGATTATACTTCTAAAAGGACAGAGGCAGCATAGGTAAATGAAGCGAAACCTGTGTGTGTGTGTGTGTGTGCGTGCATGCGTGCACGTGCGCGTGCATATGAGCGTGTGTGTGTGGCGTGTGTGCGTGTGTGCGTGTGTGCGTGTGTGCGTGTGTGCGTGTGTGCGTGTGTGCGTGTGTGCGTGTGTGCGTGGCGTGCGTGTGTGGTGTGCGCGTGCGCGTGCGCGTGCGCGTGCGCGTATGTATGTTTTGTATGTATGATTATATGAGGGTTTCCATATTTTAGTGACTTTTAACTGGACTGTATGACAAAAATAAATCATGTTGATTTCGGGTGCCTTTGGGTTTTTCTAGGTGTTTTACATATAAGGATCATTATGTGTTACCCAGCAGAGCTAATTTGGAAGTTAGTTACATTAATCGGGACATTTCAAAATAAGCTTCCGTCATGGAGGTGACATGGCGTCATGGAGGTGACATGCTGTCATGCTAATTACTGGCACACAGGCTCGTAACCAAACAAGTGTCATGGAATGATACAAACACGCACCTACCTGGCATGCACACTTCGCATTTCGCTTTATTAAGTAGGCATACACACTTTGCATTTGTGCTTACAACAAGAAACTATTCTACATTAGTAATAGCGATCACTAGCGACACATCAAACGTGTATAATTAAATTCAGTTGAAGAAGCCAGTCATTAAGGCCATCTCATTGCATGACTCCAGCCAAGCGATGTCTTGTTTTTTGGGCCATCTGTACCGTTGGTTCCCACATAACCGACAGAACTCAGCACATTATTTTCCATGCAGCCGAGTCATTGTCTCTGAGAGTATTCTTCGGTGCCCACTTTTGGTGATTGTGTCTCATCTGCTAGTAGTAATCCTAGTGTTGTCATCTATGCATAGGAATGTCTTGACTTTGCCAGATAGTCTCTGTCCTAGTGATTTGTGAATGTTTCTTGTGTAGTTAGTCAAGTTCTCCATTCCACGAGTCAGCTTTTTGGGGTTGCCGAGAACACCATGAGCCATTGCAAGCATCCTGTGCTTCTTTATACGGAATTGCATCAGTTTGGTAATCATTTGCTTTTCTTTATATGACTTGGATCTTCTATACCTCTCCTTGATGCCTGACATCACATCTGTTGAGAAGGTCAATTGCTTGCGCGTCCTTTGGAGTAAGTTTGCTCTTGCTGTTTCGCAGCAAACGGTTAACATGTCTTGTTGGTGTCGACTTGCCGATATGTTGTGATTTAAGGCGCTGTTATCTTTTTCTGTATTTTTCTTCTCTACGGTTTGATTTCTCCATTTATTTCTCAACTGTCTTCATTCTCCTGTACAACTTGCTTCTCTCCCGACGCACTCGTTGACGACCACGTTGCTTCTGTAGTGCTTCGTTCTGACGTGTTTGTTGCATCGTGTTTGCTGCATCTGCATTAGCACCACTGTCGTCTTGTTCTGGTGATGTTGTTGGGGTGTTTGCTACATCTGCATTAGCACCACTGTCGTCTTGTTCTGGTGATGCTGTTGGGGTGTTTGCTACATCTGCATTAGCACCACTGTCGTCTTGTTCTGGTGATGTTGTTGGGGTGTTTGCTACATCTGCATTAGCACCACTGTCGTCTTGTTCTGTTGATGTTGTTGGGGTGTTTGCTACATCTGCATTAGCACCACTGTCGTCTTGTTCTGGTGATGTTGTTGGGGTGTTTGCTACATCTGCATTAGCACCACTGTCGTCTTGTTCTGTTGATGTTGTTGGGGTGTTTGCTGCATCTGCATTAGCACCACTGTCGTCTTGTTCTGTTGATGTTGTTGGGGTGTTTGCTACATCTGCATTAGCACCACTGTCGTCTTGTTCTGGTGATGCTGTTGGGGTGTTTGCTACATCTGCATTAGCACCACTCTCGTCTTGTTATGGTGATGCTGTTGGGGTGTTTTGCTGAAGTAAACATAGTTGTTGCTAGTGAGCCTTTTTCTTTGCTCGAGAACGCTCAGCTGACTCTCGCCACCTTTGTCTCTGCTCTCTCACATCCCTGTTGCTTACCTCAATTTGTTTCTGTCTCTGATGCCAACGTTGTCTATCCTTTTCTTTAAAATCTTCATATATCTCAGTATTTGACTTAATCCTGTCCATATACGCATTCTGGTGTTGCACCCCAGATTTCTTTTTACCAGTTCTTTTCCTCTGGTGTGATCCATTGTTTAATCTCTAGAATACATGCACAGCTTTAAATCAATATGTGGTCCTTGCATATCAATATATTTTGCTGGTGATAATGCTTTATTAATTGGCATTATTTAGGCTTGAGGAGATGAGAAAGCAACCCACACTCAACTGGTGTCTTGGAGTGCCCCTCCAAGACATCCACTTCCAATAAAATGGCCATGAAATGAACGACATTGGATTGGGCACGCAATAGATGCTATGATGTTTCTGCATGTAAGAACATATTTAAATGTACATATGTCCCAATCACTAACAAGAAATTAAATAATTGTACTATTCATTAACTCCGTGACACAACAGTCACTCCATGACATGTCTATTTGTCATGGAGTGACTGACTGTCATGGAGTGACACATTCAAGTATTCCACTTCAAAACATGCAGCTAAATGTGTCTGTTATCAGCCACAGTCACTGAGGTGACAACGAATTAACACATGCATTGGTATTTTAGCACATTATATCGGATAGTTTGTTTCACGGCCAGCAGTATGTGTTTGGGAAAAGGGAGCACCACCAGCCTGCTTCAACAACACTTAGAAAACCATTGCAAAGGTCAATTGTAGTACAATGTCGTGGAGTGGCACAAGTCAGTGGGACAATGTTATTTATAGCTGTAACAATAAAAGACAAATATATTTGTTTCAACAGTTGTTTTGTTATTAAAGTAAATACATTGATTACTGAAACAGGGCACATTTGAATTAATTCTGCATCTTGAGATTATCTAAATAAACATTGACTAAGTTGAGAACTTGTACTGGGACATAGTAACTTTGCATCATGAAGTGACATTTGATATTTCAGTCTACATCTGTTGGTATACCAGAAGTGATAAATATTTTAGTATGATATATTCATAACACTTAAGGAGGGAATATCTCCAAAACGTTACTTGTAAATACAAATTTTCAATGAACAGGACCTCTTGCAATGTGCGGACACAAAAAGTCACTAAAAATACAGAAACCCTCATATATGTATATAACATACTTGACATAGGCCGCCAGCCTAACGTCGAAGCCATGTCACTTTGACATGTACGTCGAAGACTTCCACCATCAAGAGGCGTTGACTCACGGCAAGGTAATGAGGACGTATCTGTCTCACGTCCCAGCAGCCGATTAATTACACGGCGCTAGATTAGCGTATTCATAATTTATTCACTTGCGTGCCCCCGATGACCTGTTAATAAAATTGATACGCGCATGCCCATGGGTATACTTGTTTGTGCTTTAACAATGACGATAACTATTCGAGACAACAGGTCGTATTTGTGTAATCGATCAAAGAAGTTGGGTAATGCTCGCACGCGTGTGCGCGGTTAATCGATAAAACATCTCGCGTTATGCTATTGATCAAGACCACCGAAGCATGATATTTTTGTTGATCGTTATATCTAAAACGTCGCAAAATTACAATTTGCACGCACGCAAGCGCATATGGACGAGCACTGGCTAGCCAGACGCACGCATACAAGCACACACCCATTCGTACACGCATGCAAGCGAACATACGTAAACATACACACGTGCAAAACCGCACACATGCCCGCACACACGCACACGCGTGCACACGCACACGCGTGCACACGCACACGCACACGCACACACGCACACACGCACACACGCACACACGCACACGCACACATACCCGCACGTACACACGCACACGCATGCAGACTTATGAACATATACACAAACATTAGTTCACATTAAAATAAAGGTCACACCTATGTCTCTAAAATAGATTCAATATTGAAATGAAACAAAGCTTTAACAAGACAAGACTGCCACCCAGAGAATTAACTCTAGGTAGCAAGTGGACAAGGAAGCCCTTTGGTTTATCGACAGTCCGACCCTTGTATCTATGTGTATCCCGCCCTTCTTAGGGGCACACCCTTATATCAAACTAGCACGCAACCTATGTCAAACTACACGAAAAAACCTAAATCAAACTAACACACTATGTCAACTACAATCTTCGTTCGTTCTTTTCGTGTAAGCGTAATCATCCACTAACGTTTGATCTCGTGGTATATTGGCGGTAAGTCGAGGCGAGGGTATGATGAAACAAATGCGTCATACTATCTCAAACACCATACAAGTGTTGTGTGCACGCGCAGGTCTGTGTGATGCGCCTAGTATGTAGTTTGCGCTTCATACTCTCGCTTTCAGCTACAGCCGCCAGATAGCTCCTCTGGATGAAAAGGGAGCCGAGTCTGTAAGTCGCCCCTGTTGGTACATAGCCTCTCCATAGACAAGACTCTAGCATAACCTCCTTGTGGTACACTGCGGATACTGGGCACCTTGCGGCCCCTGGCAAATGTGCTAGGGATTTCGGAGCAGGTTGGAGCCCCAAAGGTGGGTGTGCTGGGCCCACCTAGAGTGGACACGTCCCGACATTCACTATTCCAACCCCCAACTATGGATAACTAGTACCGGGCAGGTCAAGCTCATTAACCATGCTAGGCAATTGATCTAGGGGAAGGAAAACCCCGACCAAAAACCCTGGCAGATGGAGCTCGTAAATCTTGACAGACAGTCCACCTAGGAGAAGGAAACTACCAACAAGAAACCGCACTGGAGGTCAGCAAGGCAACGCTGCAGGGACTATCAAGTCCTAGGCAAATGGAATGGCAAGGATACATATAGTCGATATAGCTACCGCGTCCGGGGCAGCCGACGCGCCACGCTTCACGGCAGTGGTGAGAAATCAGCGAAGTCCGGGTGGATCGTTCCGCCGGCGGCGACCAAGATGCGAAGTCCGGCTGGGGAGTCTCAATGTGGGGACGATGGGATGGGGGGGCACTGGAAGTGGTCAAGATGATGGAAAGGAGGAGAATATAATTGTTGTGCGTGCAAGAAACCAAGTGGAGGGGAAACCGAGCGAGGATACTGGCAGGAGGGTATAAGATGCTACACGCAGGAGGAGATGGAAGGAGTAATGGTGTAGGCATCATAGTAACGGAGGCGATCAGTAGAGACGTGGTGAGAGTGGAGAGATGGCAAGGGAGGATCATTGTTGCATGGATGATGGTGAGGAAGCAGCTGGTGTGCGTTATGTCAGTGTATGGACCTCAAACAGGAAGGGCAGAGTCAGAGAAAAGGGCCTTCAGGGAAGAGCTAGAGAGAATGATAGGAATGGTGGAAGTGCATGTGATGATGTGCGTAGGTGGTGATTTTAATGTGCACGTAGGTACAGCGGGGACAGGAGAAGAGGATTCGGTCGGGGTATTTGGATGGGATACAAGGAACCGAGAGGGCCGGGAGTTAGTAGAATTGGTGATGCGAAATGGGCTGACGGTGGCGGGGTCATTTTTCCCAAAAGAGGGAAAGCCACAAATTATCTTATAGGAGTGGCCACCATAAGACAGAGCTGGACCTGCTGATAGTGAGGAAACAGCAAATATGGCGAGTGAACGTGACTACGCAACACAAGCCCTTCGTTTTCATTGTGCGTATGCAGAAGAGGAGGGAAACTAAAGTCTGGGACGAAGGACCATTGAGTGGTGGAAATGTAACGGTGACACAGCCAGAGCTTATGGAGACAAAGTGACATCAGAGTATGAGAGCCTGCGGCCAACAATGGGACCTGTGGAGGAAGAGTGTAATTTTAAGGATGCTTTCATTAGATCAGCAGAGGAGCTATATGGGAGAACATCTGGTAAGGGAGGAGCTTCATCGATGACAAACAATCAAACACCGTGGACCAAAGAAGTAGCGAAAGCAATTGGAGAAAAGAGAGAAGTATGGAAAGAAATAGAAGGGATCAAGGGGAATGGAGGACAACCGGGCATTGTTATACAGCAGCTGTATGGACAGAGAAAGAAAGCAGCTAGGAGAGATGTGAATAAAGCAAAGAGAGAAATGGAAGAGGAGCTATACAGAAAGCTAGATCAGGACAGTGGAAAGAAGATGATTCATAAGATGGTTCGAGAGAGGGATGAGGACAGCAAGGATATAAAAATTGGAACGGTGATTAAAGACAAGAATGGAAAGCTAATTACGGACAGGAAATATGTGCTACAGGTCTGGGAAGAGTATTTCACGATTCTGCTGAACCAACAAAAAAGCACTAGATCTGCCAAATCCAGTAAAAAGAGAAGTAAAGGTGAAGGATATTGTGGATGGGAAAGACGGGCGACAGGTGTGGATAAAGTACGAGTGGAAATGCTGGTGGTGGCCGAACGCGTGGGAATCTGGTGGACAAAAAGATTGTTGAATACCTGCATGAGAGAGGGAAAGATCCCAGAGGAGTGGAGAACAGGGATAATAGTTCCGATATGGAAAAGAAAGGGAGATGTGCATAACCCAGGGAAATACAGAGGCATCACGTTGCTGAGCCACATGCTGAAGATGTTGGAGAGAATCCTGGATGGAAGGATAAGAACAATAGTGGAAGGAGAAATCGGAGACGAACAACAGGGCATCAGAAGAGGAAAAGGTACAGCTGATGGAATGTTTGCGCTGACACTGATCGAAAAGAAATTGGAGGGACAGGGGAGTATGGCTGTGGGTTTTATAGACCTGGAGAAAGCTTATGACACGGTACCGAGAAAGATGGCAATGGTGACACTGAGATGGATGGGGGTCCCAGAGTCAGAGGTCAGGATGGTGGAAGGGACATATTAAGAATCGAAGGGCAGAGTGGTGTGTGGACCTGGAATCTCAGAAGAATTCAAAGTGAACGTTGGCTTGAGACAGGGGAGAAGACAGAGGTGCTATGGGTTGGGCAACAAAGCAAAGAACTGGAAATACACATGGAGGGAAATAAACTAAAACAAAGTGACAGGTTTATACACCTGGGCGGAGCGATATGTGGGATGGCTCCTTGGAGACAGAAATTCACAAGAGAATACAAGCAGGGGCGAAGGCATGGAGGAAAGTAGAAGGTGCGATGGGAGACAGGCACATATCGCGAAAACTCAAGGGAAAGGTACTATGCGCCTGTGTGACACCAGCCTACCTGTATGGCCTATAGACTATAGCAATGGCAGAGAAACAACAGGAGAGGGTACAAGTGTGCGAAAACAACTGGGTCAGGAGGATTGCGGGGGTAAAGAGAATAAATAAGCGAAGAGTGGAAGAGCTGAGGGAAGATGTTGGTGTGAAAGAAAGTTTCAAGAAGAAGTTGGTGAGACGTCGGTTGAACTGGGCAGGACATGTGGAGCGCACGGGAGAAGAACGGATAGCAAAGAAAGCAGACGCCCGGAGAGTGGAGGGAAAAAGAAGACGAGGCGACCGAGACTGAGGTGGGAGGATGGCGTGAAGACAGACCTGGAGGGATGGAAAAGGGAATGGATGAAAAGAGCAAAAGACCGAGGAGAATGGAGAAGGGTGGTAGAGAAAGTAGTGCAAGTGCAATGAGGAGGAACAGAAAGAAACGAAAATGTCGACGTGTCCAAGCCAACCTCACCCCTGAAGACAGGGAAAGACGAGGAGAACAACAACAAACTATCCTTTTAATTAAACCATGCGTCATTGGCCGGCTACTTTTTGGTCAAAGGTGTTTGGTTTTACTGATTGCCAATTTGCGTAATTGAAAGTGGGTATCGGACAGCCCTTATCCTGGTCCTGGCAACATTCTGGTCTCGACTGGATGAGATACTGGGCCATGTCAGGTGAAACACTCAGAACCTTTGCATAATCGTGTTGCTAAATTTATCTGATGGTAAGCACACCGCAGAAGAGACGAATGAACTCATTTATGAAAAGGGAAGATTGGATTGATACCATCAGAATTTTTTGTTCTTTTGATGGTGTCAAATGTAGCAATATTGAACATGACTACCCGAAGCAAAACACAAAAATGATATAAGATGTGGTACGTCATCAAAAGCTTTCTGAAGACATAGGTAGATAATATCTACTTGTAATCCAGTATCTTCTAATAAGAATAACATAGAATTATGTTAAACATGATCTTGCCTTTAGGAATGAATCCATGTGTTGAGATGTATTTATTAATTATTGCTTAACGTCCGCAATATAATCTTTAATAAACTCTCATAACCATCGACAAGTAACTTATTTTACACTACCTGTTCTGCAATTGTCTGACTTATATCATTGAACATGTTTTAAATGATGATACGACGTTTGCTTTGTTCATTCAAAAGAACCAAGCCCTCTTCTGTAAGTAGTGGACTACGTTTGCATGTGGTATAATAATTTGCTCTCGACTGTGTTCATCAGACATATTGGTGTTCCCTATTTATTCCAGGTGATTTCTTGTTCTTCATAGTCGTTACATCAGTTGGCCTAAATTCAATAACGTATTGAGGGACGTGTATTTGGACATGTCCACTTTGGCTGTTTTCTTTAATCGTTACTGTATAACCTGTTGCCGAGGAAAATTAAAGACCGTGATTATGCTTGACCCCCATTGATCCCCCATTGACGCCCCATTGGCCCCACGTTACGAGGTCCTATATAAGCCACTGCCGAAGTTCAAAAGGTTGCGGCTTTGTAGGAGCAATCCCGTCTGTAAATATTATCTTCCGCGATGTTCCGCTTCGCGTGACGAATACTTACGCATGAAGAAACTAATTCGACCGGCACATCATTTATTCAGCAAGAGCTTGCGTGCTCGCTCAAGTGTGTAACTATTAGGGCCGTACACTTGCTCTGTTTGATCAACTTCTTCTTGGTTAAGTTGGCTCTTCTCTCTCTCTCTTCTCTCTCTCCTCTCTCTCTCTCTCTCTCTCTCCTCTCTCTCCTCTCTCTCTCTCTCTCTCTCTCTCTCTCTCTCTCTCTCTCTCTCTCTCTCCTCTCTCTCTCTCTCTCTCTCTCTCTCTCTCTCTCTCTCTCTCTCTCTCTCTCTCTCTCTCTCTCTCTCTCTCTCTCTCTCTCTCTCTCTCTCTCTCTCTCTCTCTCTCTCTCTCTCTCTCTCTCTCTCTCTCTCTCTCTCTCTCTCTCTCTCTCTCTCTCTCTCTCTCTCTCTCTCTCTCTCTCTTCCTCTCTCTCTCTCTCTCTCTCTCTCTCTCTCTCTCTCTCTCTCTCTCTCTCTCTCTCTCTCTCTCTCTCTCTCTCTCTCTCTCTCTCTCTCTCTCTCTCTCTCTCTCTCTCTCTCTCTCTCTTCTCTCTCTCTCAATATGTCTACGTTGACATTGGTGATCTTGTCTTAATTTCGCATACTCATGATGGAGATATAAAGAGATAAAGAAACGAAGCGGTTCTTGGGTTTAATTTAAATTAGTATGCAACACATTTGAGGGGAAATATATTAACTGCAATGGACATGGTAATCGTATTATTACCTAACTTTTTCTCTTCTGAGATTTTATATTGTGATTTCCTAATGATAGATGACTGTGACGAAATACTAAGCTACAAACGGTCAGAGTGGATAGGGACGTTAGCGTTGACTTGACATGCCGGGAAGAGTTGCAATGTTGCTGCCGCAACCGTGGTAACGCGTTGTCTGTTTCACCGACCCGTGCTCCACGGCGCATATCCTCAGTCCCATTATTGGTTTAACAGCGGTACTGTTTTGGCCAACTTATCCTTTTCAGGCATGTTAGCTCATTAGGATGCGGTGCACATGCCAGCTCGCTTTCACTTTGACTACCTGTTTGGCTTTATTCCAAGCCTTCCTCCTAGTGTTCTTTGTTTTTGTCCACAGTTTTTTTACCACTGTGTCTTTGGGCGTCCATTTAGTGTCCACCTTCAGGCGTCCACTTAGTGTCCACCTTCAGGCGTCCAAGGTAAAGCCTTTACGCTGCACTTGTTTTCGTACATTTCCAGGACGTGCCCAATCCTATTCCATTTACTTCTTATCTGGCGTCTATGCGGTTCTTTTTTAATTTGGTTTTAATGAAAAGGGTATCTTCTTGCACATCTTGGTATCCAGTCGTTAGGAATACTCAAGGCGCTTTACACATCACCCCCTTGCAGATCTGTTCATTCAAACACCATCTCGACTTATCTGGGGAACATTCAGGCACGCAGCAATTAACGCGCGAATATTATTCGTACACAAAAATCCATCTGTTTTCCCATTATTATAATCTTTAATGTTGCTCCAATTTCAAATTTTATTACAGAACTTGTGCTGATGCCGATACTTATCTTCACTTCATTAACTTTAAGAACACTATCTAACCCAAATCCATCGTGTTCCCACGCTCTCAAGCGAATGTTCAGAATGAAAAACAGATTATATCAACATGCACATAAGTCCAAAAATCAGCAGGACTGGGTAAAATTCAAAGACTTTGAAAGACTTGTTACCCAAAAGATACGAAAGGTATACTGGAATTACAACAACGAAGTCCTATCTGCTAGTCTAAACACCAGACATTTCTGGCGGAATATAAAATCACAGAGGCAAGAAAACTTTGGAATACCTCCCCTGTGGGAGTCTGGTGTTGTTCACGCTGACAGTACGATGAAGGCAGACGTAGGCGCGGGAACGAAATTGGGGGGGGGGGCTACCGGAGCTTCAGCACCACTAAACAATTCCTTCCTTCACCTTGTGGCTATCTCGGTTGGTTCGAGCTCGACTGTCTTACCGGAAGACGACGGGGGAGGAGGGGGGGGGGGGGTAACTGTTGGACATGTTTTGCCGCCACGCCACCGCATATCTTCACATCATCCTTCATCTTGTGGCTGTCTCGGTCGACTCGACTGTGGCATCGGAAAGGCGGGTGCTGTTGGAAATTGTTCGCCGCTGCGCCGCTGTTACTTCAGGTTCTCCGCTGTCTCGGCTATGAACTCATGACATCCGAACACGGGGGGACAGTGCTGTTGAAAATTTTAATTTTTTTCTGTCAATTTACTTTCTCCAGCTTCTCTCCGTTGTCTCGGCTGAAATGATGACATCCGAAGACAGGGGCGGGAGGAGGGGTACTTTGGAAAAACGTTTCGCCATATATCTGCCCTACAATTGCACAAAAAAGTCGACAAAAATACATTCACGCTCATATTTATTGGGGGGCAGAACCATATGTCAGTCCCCCGGAGAAATATAAATTTCAGGGAGGGAAGCTGACCCCTCTGCCCCCTGTTCACGCGCCTATGAAGGCAGATAATCTAAATAAGCAGTTCCAGTCTGTCTTCACGAAAGATGAAGGCAAATAAGTATACTGTATGCTAACACTGTTGATGTCAAGAAATACTGACGGATATAAACCCTTCTAAAGCGTCCGGTCCAGATAACGTTCCCTGTCGTCTACTGAAGGAACTTACATCTGAGGTTGTCCCAGTTTTCATACTCATGTTTAACCTGTCACACATAGGGGAAATACCGTTAGACTGGAACAAGATGCATTACGCCAATACGTAAGAAAGGCAGTGTCCACGATGCGTCCAACTACAAGCATATAACTTGAACACGTGTAGCGTGTAAACTATTTGAACATACCATGCGCTCATATGACATTTTAACTCCTGTCCTACATTGTCTTAGAAAACAGCATTCATGCGAGTCACAGCTAGTAACAACCCTACACGATCTACAGACATTCAGGGATATTAAGATCAAAGTGGACCTTGCTATCCTCGATTTCTCTAAAGCTACACTGTATCCCACAACAAACCTCATTGTAAACTCAGCCATTATGGCATAATTGATAACATATATCACTGGATTGCTAGCATTCTTAAACACCGTACCCAGAGAGTCCTTGTAGAAGGGAGGCTTTTCTGTTGGTGTCAATGTCGAGTCAGGCGTGGCTCAAGGTACTGTCTTAGTCCCTCTGTTGTTCTTACGGCACATACATGATCTACCCATGCAAGTGACACTCAATGTCAGCCTGTTTGCAGACGATTGTCTGGTTTTGGCTGTATGATCGGTCATAAGTACTATGGTGCTGTTGGCTATGCTGATGATATATCTTTGGTAGCTCCATCGATATATGCATTGAACAAAATGTGTGATATATGTCTAAAATTTGCATATGAATATGATTTACAATTCAACCCGACAAAATGTCAACTTATTAAATATGGCAGTGGTACCGACTGCCCATTTTACTTTGATGGTTTAAAAGTGAAACATAGTAAAAAAGGGTTGCATTTAGGCCACGTTATTGGTCCTGACGCTCACCAGGCTATGGTAAAAGATATGTGTCATGATTTTATATGGCGTGTAAATGCATTATCTGCTAATTTTGGGTTTTGTAATATAAACATAAAACGTCAATTATATATGTCGTACTGTACATCTTTCTATGGTGTATGTCTGTGGAACTTGCAAAACAAACATCTTGATATGTTTTATACTACGTGGCGCAAAGGTATCAGAAAACTGTTTAATCTACCAGTTTGCACGCATTGTAATATGGTGCCACTTTTAGCAGACTGTTTACCGATTCAAATTCAAATTATGAATCGAATGGTACGATTTATGCAGAGTTGCTTGAAATGCAGTAACTCCAGTTTGAAAATGCTCTCTCATCTAGCCTTTCAAGGTAGTGGGTCATATATGTCTAAAAGTTTTAACTATATCATGTCCAAATTCAAACTTGATGCCATGACATTCTTTCGAATGAAGTCTAATCAGTTTTATGGTATGATTCAAGACCACTACCAGGAGGGGCTGGATGATGAACTAGTATGTAGAGTCTCATTTGCAAAAGATGTATTACATAATATAAATAATGTGGGTAGCTCTTCTTTTTTAGCCATTGACGAGCTGCGCTCATTGCTTACTGTTTTATGTACACAGTAACTTATATACATTGATTTAGTTGAATTGTACAATTTTAGTACGAATAAATGTATTATTATTATTACAGACCCATCCTTACACAGACGGACCAGTTGGCCTTTCTAGCCGACTTAAATGCACTCGTAATGGGGTAAAGATTGTGGTATGCACTTTAATGCAACAAAATGCAATGTAATGCAAATCGAACTTCGAATACCTTATGCAGACCATATTCATTTGGCAGCCGTATATGAAAACGAGTTGACACAGGGAAATATCTTGGGGTAATGCTCACAGTCCTGGTCAACATATATCTCCCAGACTTGCAACAAAGCCAAATCATCACTCTATCACTCTTAAGGCCAAATTTGAAATCTTGTCCGCATATACTGAAAGAAAGAGCTTATGTCACCCTTGTTCGCCCCATTCTAGAATACGGCTGCACACTTACAACAAGACATAAACACACTCGTGAAAACACAAAGAAGAGCAGCCCGCTTTGGCGACTATACCACAACAGCGTAACAGGTATGTTAAACGATGTAAGTTGAACACATCTCGAGGGGAAGAGAAGGAACCTTCGGTTATTACTCATGTTCAAAAGTGTCCACAATCAAATTGCTGTACCGTCCAAAACATTTAGTACCTGCCTGCAGACAAACGCACACGCTCAAATCACCCTTACAAACATAAATATAAGAACATAAATTAATTTCCCCCCGCACTTTAACTGTATGGAATATCCTAGAAGTGTCATTAGTTAATGCAAAGGACGCCCCACAATTTAACGAACTGCTAAGCCGTTCGCAAGGCTCTTATAGCAACCGACACCATTGGCGCGATACCCAGCTGGGATTTGCCGATTATCAAACAGATACAGATACAGAAGCCAATATTGATTCTTCTTCCTCACATGCGTTGGCGATCATGGCCCTCCAAACTGCACGGTCGTTTGTAGCTTGTAGCAGTTCTGTTGTGCTCCCGACACACAATTTGGTCAGACTATTATTTTATCTTCAATGGTGTCGTCTATATTGATACCCTTATAACTACGTTTAGTCCTGTGTGACTGGTCCTCCTCCATTTCTTCTTCCGTCGTTTCCTGTCTTCTACATCCACCTGCATTCACGGATGTCATTAGCACCGACTTTATCCATTTCCGTTGCAAGTTGTGCCGACTCCCGTACTCAGTAATGCATGTTCAATTTCCGGCATCCTATATTTACAGTTTATTTTGATCTATTTAACGACAGGGTCTGCCGCTGAAACGAACGATTAGTTTTGATCCAAAAGGGTCACCCTGACCACACACCAAAAGCGTCACTCTGACCACACATCAAAAGCGTCACCCTGACCACACACAAAAAGCGTCACCCTGACCACACACAAAAACCGTCACCCTGACCACACACCAAAAGCGTCACCGTCTCCACACACCAAAAGCGTCACCCTGACCACACACCAAAAGCGTCACCCTGACCACACTCCAAAAGCGTCACCCTGACCACACACCAAAAGCGTCACTCTGATCAAACACCAAAAGCGTCACCCTGACCACAAAAAAAGCGTCACCCTGACCACACACTAAAAGCGTCACCCTGACTACACACCAAAAGCATCACCCTGACCACACACACCAAAAGCGTCACCCTGACCACACTCCAAAAGCATCACCCTGACAACACACACACCAAAAGCGTCACCCTGACCACACACACACACACCAAAAGCGTCACCCTGAACACACACCAAAAGCGTCACCCTGACCACACACACACACCAAAAGCTTCACCCTGACCACACACCAAAAGCTTCAACCTGACCACACACTAAAAGCGTCACCCTGACCACACACCAAAAGCGTCACCCTGACCACACACCAAAAGCGTCACCCTGACCACACACAAAAAGCGTCACCCTGACCACACACAAAAACCGTCACCCTGACCACACACCAAAAGCGTCACCGTCTCCACACACCAAAAGCATCACCCTGACCACACACCAAAAGCGTCACCCTGACCACACTCCAAAAGCGTCACCCTGACCACACACCAAAAGCGTCACTCTGATCAAACACCAAAAGCGTCACCCTGACCACACACAAAAAAGCGTCACCCTGACCACACACTAAAAGCGTCACCCTGACTACACACCCAAAGCATCACCCTGACCACACACACCAAAAGCGTCACCCTGACCACACTCCAAAAGCATCACCCTGACAACACACACACCAAAAGCGTCACCCTGAACACAAACACACCAAAAGCGTCACCCTGACCACACACCAAAAGCGCCACCCTGACCACACACCAAAAGCGTCACCCTGACCACACACCAAAACCGTCACCCTGACCACACACCAAAAGCGTCACCCTGACAACACACCAAAAGCGTCACCCTGACCACACACCAAAAGCGTCACCCTGACCACACACCAAAAGCGTCACCCGGACCACACACCAAAAGCGTTACCCTGACCACACACCACAAGCGTCACGCTGACCACACACCAAAAGCGTCACCCTGACCACACACCAAAAGCGTCACCCTGACCACACACCAAAAGCGTCACCCTGACCACACACCAAAAGCGTCACCCTGACCACACACCAAAGGCGTCACCCTGACCACACACCAAAAGCATCACCCTGACAACACACACACCAAAAGCGTCACCCTGACCACACACACACACACCAAAAGCGTCACCCTGAACACACACCAAAAGCGTCACCCTGACCACACACACACACCAAAAGCTTCACCCTGACCACACACCAAAAGCTTCAACCTGACCACACACCAAAAGCGTCACCCTGACCACACACCAAAAGCGTCACCCTGACCACACACCAAAAGCGTCACCCTGACCACACACCAAAAGCGTCACCCTGACCACACACCAAAAGCGTCACCCTGACCACACACCAAAAGCGTCATCCTGACCACACACCAAAAGCGTCACCCTGACCACACACCAAAGGCGTCACCCTGACCACACACCAAAAGCGTCACCCTGACCACAAATACACCAAAAGCGTCACCCTGACCACAAACACACCAAAACCGTCACCCTGACCACACACCAAAAGCGCCACCCTGACCACACACCAAAAGCGTCACCCTGACCACACACCAAAAGCGTCACCCTGACCACACACCAAAAGCGTCACCCTGACCACACACCAAAACCGTCACCCTGACCACACACCAAAACCGTCACCCTGATCACACACCAAAAGCGTCACCCTGACCACACACCAAAAGCGTCACCCTGACCACACACCAAAAGCGTCACCCTGACCACACACCAAAAGCGTCACCCTGACCACACACCAAAAGCGTCACCCTGACCACACACCAAAAGCGTCACCCTGACCACACTCCAAAAGCGTCACCCTGACCACACACACACCAAAAGCGTCACCCTGACCACACACACACCAAAAGCGTCACCCTGACCACACACACACCAAAAGCGTCACCCTGACCACACACCAAAAGCGTCACCCTGACCACACACCAAAAGCGTCACCCTGACCACACACTAAAAGCGTCACCCTGACCACACACCAAAAGCGTTACCCTGACCACACACCACAAGCGTCACGCTGACCACACACCAAAAGCGTCACCCTGACCACACACCAAAAGCGTCACCCTGACCACACACCAAAAGCGTCACCCTGACCACACACCAAAAGCGTCACCCTGACCACACACCAAAAGCGTCACCCTGACCACACACCAAAGGCGTCACCCTGACCACAAATACACCAAAAGCGTCACCCTGACCACAAATACACCAAAAGCGTCACCCTGACCACAAACACACCAAAAGCGTCACCCTGACCACACACCAATAGCGTCACCCTGACCACACACCAAAAGCGTCACCCTGACCACACACCAAAAGCGTCACCCTGACCAAACACCAAAAGGGTCACCCTGACCACATACAAAAAGCGTCACCCTGACCACACACCAAAAGCGTCACACTGACCACATACCAAAAGCATCACCCTGACCACACACACACACCAAAAGCATCAACCCTGACCACACTCCAAAAGCGTCACCCTGACCACACACACACCAAAAGCGTCACCCTGACCACACACACACCAAAAGCGTCACCCTGACCACACACACACCAAAAGCGTCACCCTGACCACACACCAAAAGCGTCACCCTGACCACACACCAAAAGCGTCACCCTGACCACACACCAAAAGCGTCACCCTGACCACACACCAAAAGCGTCACCCTGACCACACACCAAAAGCGTCACCCTGGCCACACACCAAAAGCGTCACCCTGACCACACACCAAAAGAGTCATCCTGACCACACACCAATAGCGTCACCCTGACCACACACCAAAAGCGTCACCCTGACCACACACCAAAAGCGTCACCCTGACCACACACCAAAAGCGTCACCCTGACCACACACCAAAAGCGTCACCCTGACCACACACCAAAAGCGTCACCCTGACCACACACCAAAAGCGTCACCCTGACCACACACCAAAAGCGTCACCCTGACCACACTCCAAAAGCGTCACCCTGACCACACACACACCAAAAGCGTCACCCTGACCACACACACACCAAAAGCGTCACCCTGACCACACACACACACACCAAAAGCGTCACCCTGACCACACACCAAAAGCGTCACCCTGACCACACACCAAAAGCGTCACCCTGACCACACACCAAAAGCGTCACCCTGACCACACACCAAAAGCGTCACCCTGACCACACACCAAAAGCGTCACCCTGGCCACACACCAAAAGCGTCACCCTGACCACACACCAAAAGAGTCATCCTGACCACACACCAATAGCGTCACCCTGACCACACACCAAAAGCGTCACCCTGACCACACACCAAAAGCGTCACCCTGACCACACACCAAAAGCGTCACCCTGACCACACACCAAAAGCGTCACCCTGACCACACACCAAAAGCGTCACCCTGGCCACACACCAAAAGCGTCACCCTGACCACACACCAAAAGAGTCATCCTGACCACACACCAATAGCGTCACCCTGACCACACACCAAAAGCGTCACCCTGACCACACACCAAAAGCGTCACCCTGACCACACACCAAAAGCGTCACCCTGACCACACACCAAAAGCGTCACCCTGACCACACACCAAAAGCGTCACCCTGACCACACACCAAAAGCGTCACCCTGACCACACACCAAAAGCGTCACCCTGACCACACTCCAAAAGCGTCACCCTGACCACACACACACCAAAAGCGTCACCCTGACCACACACACACCAAAAGCGTCACCCTGACCACACACACACCAAAAGCGTCACCCTGACCACACACCAAAAGCGTCACCCTGACCACACACCAAAAGCGTCACCCTGACCACACACCAAAAGCGTCACCCTTACCACACACCAAAGGCGTCACCCTGACCACAAATACACCAAAAGCGTCACCCTGACCACAAATACACCAAAAGCGTCACCCTGACCACAAACACACCAAAAGCGTCACCCTGACCACACACCAATAGCGTCACCCTGACCACACACCAAAAGCGTCACCCTGACCACACACCAAAAGCGTCACCCTGACCACACACCAAAAGCGTCACCCTGACCACACACCAAAAGCGTCACCCTGACCATTCACCAAAAGCTTCACCCTGACCACGCACCAAAAGCATCACCCTGACCACACACCAAAAAGCGTCACCCTGACCACACACCAAAAGCGTCACCCTGACCACAAACACACCAAAAGCGTCACCCTGACCACACACCAAAAGCGCCATAATGACCACACACCAAAAGCGTCACCCTGACCACACACCAAAAGCGTCACCCTGACCAAACACCAAAAGGGTCACCCTGACCACATACAAAAAGCGTCACCCTGACCACACACCAAAAGCGTCACCATGACCACATACCAAAAGCATCACCCTGACCACACACACACACACACACACCAAAAGCATCAACCCTGACCACACTCCAAAAGCGTCACCCTGACCACACACACACCAAAATCGTCACCCTGACCACACACACACCAAAAGCGTCACCCTGACCACACACACACCAAAAGCGTCACCCTGACCACACACCAAAAGCGTCACCCTGACCACACACCAAAAGCGTCACCCTGACCACACACCAAAAGCGTCACCCTGACCACACACCAAAAGCGTCACCCTGACCACACACCAAAAGCGTCACCCTGGCCACACACCAAAAGCGTCACCCTGACCACACACCAAAAGAGTCATCCTGACCACACACCAATAGCGTCACCCTGACCACACACCAAAAGCGTCACCCTGACCACACACCAAAAGCGTCACCCTGACCACACACCAAAAGCGTCACCCTGACCACACACCAAAAGCGACACCCTGACCACACACCAAAAGCGCCACCCTGACCACACACCAAAAGCGTCACCCTGACCACACACCAAAGACGTCACCCTGACCACACACCAAAAGCGTCACCCTGACCACAAATACACCAAAAGCGTCACCCTGACCACAAACACACCAAAAGCGTCACCCTAACCACACACCAAAAGCGCCACCCTGACCACACACCAAAAGCGTCACCCTGACCACACACCAAAAGCGTCACCCTGACCACACACCAAAAGCGTCACCCTGACCACACACTAAAAGCGTCACCCTGACCACACACCAAAAGCGTTACCCTGACCACACACCACAAGCGTCACGCTGACCACACACCAAAAGCGTCACCCTGACCACACACCAAAAGCGTCACCCTGACCACACACCAAAAGCGTCACCCTGACCACACACCAAAAGCGTCACCCTGACCACACACCAAAAGCGTCACCCTGACCACACACCAAAGGCGTCACCCTGACCACAAATACACCAAAAGCGTCACCCTGACCACAAATACACCAAAAGCGTCACCCTGACCACAAACACACCAAAAGCGTCACCCTGACCACACACCAATAGCGTCACCCTGACCACACACCAAAAGCGTCACCCTGACCACACACCGAAAGCGTCACCCTGACCACACACCAAAAGCGTCACCCTGACCACACACCAAAAGCGTCACCCTGACCATGCACCAAAAGCTTCACCCTGACCACGCACCAAAAGCATCACCCTGACCACACACAAAAAAGCGTCACCCTGACCACACACCAAAAGCGTCACCCTGACCACAAACACACCAAAAGCGTCACCCTGACCACACACCAAAAGCGCCACACTGACCACACACCAAAAGCGTCACCCTGACCACACACCAAAAGCGTCACCCTGACCAAACACCAAAAGGGTCACCCTGACCACATACAAAAAGCGTCACCCTGACCACACACCAAAAGCGTCACCCTGACCACACTCCAAAAGCGTCACCCTGACCACACACACACCAAAAGCGTCACCCTGACCACACACACACCAAAAGCGTCACCCTAACCACACACACACACCAAAAGCGTCACCCTGACCACACACCAAAAGCGTCACCCTGACCACACACCAAAAGCGTCACCCTGACCATACACCAAAAGCGTCACCCTGACCACACACAAAAAGCGTCACCCTGACCACACACAAAAACCGTCACCCTGACCACACACCAAAAGCGTCACCGTCTCCACACACCAAAAGCGTCACCCTGACCACACACCAAAAGCGTCACCCTGACCACACTCCAAAAGCTTCACCCTGACCACACACCAAAAGCGTCACTCTGATCAAACACCAAAAGCGTCACCCTGACCACAAAAAAAGCGTCACCCTGACCACACACTAAAAGCGTCACCCTGACTACACACCAAAAGCATCACCCTGACCACACACACCAAAAGCGTCACCCTGACCACACTCCAAAAGCATCACCCTGACAACACACACACCAAAAGCGTCACCCTGACCACACACACACACACCAAAAGCGTCACCCTGAACACACACCAAAAGCGTCACCCTGACCACACACACACACCAAAAGCTTCACCCTGACCACACACCAAAAGCTTCAACCTGACCACACACTAAAAGCGTCACCCTGACCACACACCAAAAGCGTCACCCTGACCACACACCAAAAGCGTCACCCTGACCACACACAAAAAGCGTCACCCTGACCACACACAAAAAGCGTCACCCTGACCACACACCAAAAGCGTCACCGTCTCCACACACCAAAATCATCACCCTGACCACACACCAAAAGCGTCACCCTGACCACACTCCAAAAGCGTCACCCTGACCACACACCAAAAGCGTCACTCTGATCAAACACCAAAAGCGTCACCCTGACCACACACAAAAAAGCGTCACCCTGACCACACACTAAAAGCGTCACCCTGACTACACACCCAAAGCATCACCCTGACCACACACACCAAAAGCGTCACCCTGACCACACTCCAAAAGCATCACCCTGACAACACACACACCAAAAGCGTCACCCTGAACACAAACACACCAAAAGCGTCACCCTGACCACACACCAAAAGCGCCACCCTGACCACACACCAAAAGCGTCACCCTGACCACACACCAAAACCGTCACCCTGACCACACACCAAAAGCGTCACCCTGACCACACACCAAAAGCGTCACCCTGACCACACACCAAAAGCGTCACCCTGACCACACACCAAAAGCGTCACCCGGACCACACACCAAAAGCGTTACCCTGACCACACACCACAAGCGTCACGCTGACCACACACCAAAAGCGTCACCCTGACCACACACCAAAAGCGTCACCCTGACCACACACCAAAAGCGTCACCCTGACCACACACCAAAAGCGTCACCCTGACCACACACCAAAGGCGTCACCCTGACCACACACCAAAAGCATCACCCTGACAACACACACACCAAAAGCGTCACCCTGACCACACACACACACACACACACACACACCAAAAGCGTCACCCTGAACACACACCAAAAGCGTCACCCTGACCACACACACACACCAAAAGCTTCACCCTGACCACACACCAAAAGCTTCAACCTGACCACACACCAAAAGCGTCACCCTGACCACACACCAAAAGCGTCACCCTGACCACACACCAAAAGCGTCACCCTGACCACACACCAAAAGCGTCACCCTGACCACACACCAAAAGCGTCACCCTGACCACACACCAAAAGCGCCATCCTGACCACACACCAAAAGCGTCACCCTGACCACACACCAAAGGCGTCACCCTGACCACACACCAAAAGCGTCACCCTGACCACAAATACACCAAAAGCGTCACCCTGACCACAAACACACCAAAAGCGTCACCCTGACCACACACCAAAAGCGCCACCCTGACCACACACCAAAAGCGTCACCCTGACCACACACCAAAAGCGTCACCCTGACCACACACCAAAAGCGTCACCCTGACCACACACCAAAACCGTCACCCTGACCACACACCAAAACCGTCACCCTGACCACACACCAAAAGCGTCACCCTGACCACACACCAAAAGCGTCACCCTGACCACACACCAAAAGCGTCACCCTGACCACACACCAAAAGCGTCACCCTGACCACACACCAAAAGCGTCATCCTGACCACACACCAAAAGCGTCACCCTGACCACACTCCAAAAGCGTCACCCTGACCACACACATACCAAAAGCGTCACCCTGACCACACACACACCAAAAGCGTCACCCTGACCACACACACACCAAAAGCGTCACCCTGACCACACACCAAAAGCGTCACCCTGACCACACACCAAAAGCGTCACCCTGACCACACACTAAAAGCGTCACCCTGACCACACACCAAAAGCGTTACCCTGACCACACACCACAAGCGTCACGCTGACCACACACCAAAAGCGTCACCCTGACCACACACCAAAAGCGTCACCCTGACCACACACCAAAAGCGTCACCCTGACCACACACCAAAAGCGTCACCCTGACCACACACCAAAGGCGTCACCCTGACCACAAATACACCAAAAGCGTCACCCTGACCACAAACACACCAAAAGCGTCACCCTGACCACACACCAATAGCGTCACCCTGACCACACACCAAAAGCGTCACCCTGACCACACACCAAAAGCGTCACCCTGACCACACACCAAAAGCGTCACCCTGACCACACACCAAAAGCGTCACCCTGACCATGCACCAAAAGCTTCACCCTGACCACGCACCAAAAGCATCACCCTGACCACACACCAAAAAGCGTCACCCTGACCACACACCAAAAGCGTCACCCTGACCACAAACACACCAAAAGCGTCACCCTGACCACACACCAAAAGCGCCACACTGACCACACACCAAAAGCGTCACCCTGACCACACACCAAAAGCGTCACCCTGACCAAACACCAAAAGGGTCACCCTGACCACATACAAAAAGCGTCACCCTGACCACACACCAAAAGCGTCACCCTGACCACATACCAAAAGCATCACCCTGACCACACACACACACCAAAAGCATCAACCCTGACCAAACTCCAAAAGCGTCACCCTGACCACACACACACCAAAAGCGTCACCCTGACCACACACACACCAAAAGCGTCACCCTGACCACACACACACACCAAAAGCGTCACCCTGACCACACACCAAAAGCGTCACCCTGACCACACACCAAAAGCGTCACCCTGACCATACACCAAAAGCGTCACCCTGACCACACACAAAAAGCGTCACCCTGACCACACACAAAAACCGTCACCCTGACCACACACCAAAAGCGTCACCCTGACCACACTCCAAAAGCTTCACCCTGACCACACACCAAAAGCGTCACTCTGATCAAACACCAAAAGCGTCACCCTGACCACAAAAAAAGCGTCACCCTGACCACACACTAAAAGCGTCACCCTGACTACACACCAAAAGCATCACCCTGACCACACACACCAAAAGCGTCACCCTGACCACACTCCAAAAGCATCACCCTGACAACACACACACCAAAAGCGTCACCCTGACCACACACACACACACCAAAAGCGTCACCCTGAACACACACCAAAAGCGTCACCCTGACCACACACACACACCAAAAGCTTCACCCTGACCACACACCAAAAGCTTCAACCTGACCACACACTAAAAGCGTCACCCTGACCACACACCAAAAGCGTCACCCTGACCACACACCAAAAGCGTCACCCTGACCACACACAAAAAGCGTCACCCTGACCACACACAAAAACCGTCACCCTGACCACACACCAAAAGCGTCACCGTCTCCACACACCAAAATCATCACCCTGACCACACACCAAAAGCGTCACCCTGACCACACTCCAAAAGCGTCACCCTGACCACACACCAAAAGCGTCACTCTGATCAAACACCAAAAGCGTCACCCTGACCACACACAAAAAAGCGTCACCCTGACCACACACTAAAAGCGTCACCCTGACTACACACCCAAAGCATCACCCTGACCACACACACCAAAAGCGTCACCCTGACCACACTCCAAAAGCATCACCCTGACAACACACACACCAAAAGCGTCACCCTGAACACAAACACACCAAAAGCGTCACCCTGACCACACACCAAAAGCGCCACCCTGACCACACACCAAAAGCGTCACCCTGACCACACACCAAAACCGTCACCCTGACCACACACCAAAAGCGTCACCCTGACCACACACCAAAAGCGTCACCCTGACCACACACCAAAAGCGTCACCCTGACCACACACCAAAAGCGTCACCCGGACCACACACCAAAAGCGTTACCCTGACCACACACCACAAGCGTCACGCTGACCACACACCAAAAGCGTCACCCTGACCACACACCAAAAGCGTCACCCTGACCACACACCAAAAGCGTCACCCTGACCACACACCAAAAGCGTCACCCTGACCACACACCAAAGGCGTCACCCTGACCACACACCAAAAGCATCACCCTGACAACACACACACCAAAAGCGTCACCCTGACCACACACACACACACACACCAAAAGCGTCACCCTGAACACACACCAAAAGCGTCACCCTGACCACACACACACACCAAAAGCTTCACCCTGACCACACACCAAAAGCTTCAACCTGACCACACACCAAAAGCGTCACCCTGACCACACACCAAAAGCGTCACCCTGACCACACACCAAAAGCGTCACCCTGACCACACACCAAAAGCGTCACCCTGACCACACACCAAAAGCGTCACCCTGACCACACACCAAAAGCGCCATCCTGACCACACACCAAAAGCGTCACCCTGACCACACACCAAAGGCGTCACCCTGACCACACACCAAAAGCGTCACCCTGACCACAAATACACCAAAAGCGTCACCCTGACCACAAACACACCAAAAGCGTCACCCTGACCACACACCAAAAGCGCCACCCTGACCACACACCAAAAGCGTCACCCTGACCACACACCAAAAGCGTCACCCTGACCACACACCAAAAGCGTCACCCTGACCACACACCAAAACCGTCACCCTGACCACACACCAAAACCGTCACCCTGACCACACACCAAAAGCGTCACCCTGACCACACACCAAAAGCGTCACCCTGACCACACACCAAAAGCGTCACCCTGACCACACACCAAAAGCGTCACCCTGACCACACACCAAAAGCGTCACCCTGACCACACACCAAAAGCGTCACCCTGACCACACTCCAAAAGCGTCACCCTGACCACACACATACCAAAAGCGTCACCCTGACCACACACACACCAAAAGCGTCACCCTGACCACACACACACCAAAAGCGTCACCCTGACCACACACCAAAAGCGTCACCCTGACCACACACCAAAAGCGTCACCCTGACCACACACTAAAAGCGTCACCCTGACCACACACCAAAAGCGTTACCCTGACCACACACCACAAGCGTCACGCTGACCACACACCAAAAGCGTCACCCTGACCACACACCAAAAGCGTCACCCTGACCACACACCAAAAGCGTCACCCTGACCACACACCAAAAGCGTCACCCTGACCACACACCAAAGGCGTCACCCTGACCACAAATACACCAAAAGCGTCACCCTGACCACAAACACACCAAAAGCGTCACCCTGACCACACACCAATAGCGTCACCCTGACCACACACCAAAAGCGTCACCCTGACCACACACCAAAAGCGTCACCCTGACCACACACCAAAAGCGTCACCCTGACCACACACCAAAAGCGTCACCCTGACCATGCACCAAAAGCTTCACCCTGACCACGCACCAAAAGCATCACCCTGACCACACACCAAAAAGCGTCACCCTGACCACACACCAAAAGCGTCACCCTGACCACAAACACACCAAAAGCGTCACCCTGACCACACACCAAAAGCGTCACCCTGACCACACACCAAAAGCGTCACCCTGACCACACACCAAAGGCGTCACCCTGACCACAAATACACCAAAAGCGTCACCCTGACCACAAATACACCAAAAGCGTCACCCTGACCACAAACACACCAAAAGCGTCACCCTGACCACACACCAATAGCGTCACCCTGACCACACACCAAAAGCGCCACCCTGACCACACACCAAAAGCGTCACCCTGACCACACACCAAAAGCGTCACCCTGACCACACACCAAAAGCGTCACCCTGACCACACACTAAAAGCGTCACCCTGACCACACACCAAAAGCGTTACCCTGACCACACACCACAAGCGTCACGCTGACCACACACCAAAAGCGTCACCCTGACCACACACCAAAAGCGTCACCCTGACCACACACCAAAAGCGTCACCCTGACCACACACCAAAAGCGTCACCCTGACCACACACCAAAAGCGTCACCCTGACCACACACCAAAGGCGTCACCCTGACCACAAATACACCAAAACCGTCACCCTGACCACAAATACACCAAAAGCGTCACCCTGACCACAAACACACCAAAAGCGTCACCCTGACCACACACCAATAGCGTCACCCTGACCACACACCAAAAGCGTCACCCTGACCACACACCAAAAGCGTCACCCTGACCACACACCAAAAGCGTCACCCTGACCACACACCAAAAGCGTCACCCTGACCATGCACCAAAAGCTTCACCCTGACCACGCACCAAAAGCATCACCCTGACCACACACCAAAAAGCGTCACCCTGACCACACACCAAAAGCGTCACCCTGACCACAAACACACCAAAAGCGTCACCCTGACCACACACCAAAAGCGTCACCCTGACCACACACCAAAAGCGTCACCCTGACCACACACCAAAGGCGTCACCCTGACCACAAATACACCAAACGCGTCACCCTGACCACAAATACACCAAAAGCGTCACCCTGACCACAAACACACCAAAAGCGTCACCCTGACCACACACCAATAGCGTCACCCTGACCACACACCAAAAGCGTCACCCTGACCACACACCAAAAGCGTCACCCTGACCACACACCAAAAGCGTCACCCTGACCAAACACCAAAAGGGTCACCCTGACCACATACAAAAAGCGTCACCCTGACCACACACCAAAAGCGTCACCCTGACCACACTCCAAAAGCGTCACCCTGACCACACACACACCAAAAGCGTCACCCTGACCACACACACACCAAAAGCGTCACCCTGACCACACACACACACCAAAAGCGTCACCCTGACCACACACCAAAAGCGTCACCCTGACCACACACCAAAAGCGTCACCCTGACCATACACCAAAAGCGTCACCCTGACCACACACAAAAAGCGTCACCCTGACCACACACAAAAACCGTCACCCTGACCACACACCAAAAGCGTCACCGTCTCCACACACCAAAAGCGTCACCCTGACCACACACCAAAAGCGTCACCCTGACCACACTCCAAAAGCTTCACCCTGACCACACACCAAAAGCGTCACTCTGATCAAACACCAAAAGCGTCACCCTGACCACAAAAAAAGCGTCACCCTGACCACACACTAAAAGCGTCACCCTGACTACACACCAAAAGCATCACCCTGACCACACACACCAAAAGCGTCACCCTGACCACACTCCAAAAGCATCACCCTGACAACACACACACCAAAAGCGTCACCCTGACCACACACACACACACCAAAAGCGTCACCCTGAACACACACCAAAAGCGTCACCCTGACCACACACACACACCAAAAGCTTCACCCTGACCACACACCAAAAGCTTCAACCTGACCACACACTAAAAGCGTCACCCTGACCACACACCAAAAGCGTCACCCTGACCACACACCAAAAGCGTCACCCTGACCACACACAAAAAGCGTCACCCTGACCACACACAAAAACCGTCACCCTGACCACACACCAAAAGCGTCACCGTCTCCACACACCAAAAGCATCACCCTGACCACACACCAAAAGCGTCACCCTGACCACACTCCAAAAGCGTCACCCTGACCACACACCAAAAGCGTCACTCTGATCAAACACCAAAAGCGTCACCCTGACCACACACAAAAAAGCGTCACCCTGACCACACACTAAAAGCGTCACCCTGACTACACACCCAAAGCATCACCCTGACCACACACACCAAAAGCGTCACCCTGACCACACTCCAAAAGCATCACCCTGACAACACACACACCAAAAGCGTCACCCTGAACACAAACACACCAAAAGCGTCACCCTGACCACACACCAAAAGCGCCACCCTGACCACACACCAAAAGCGTCACCCTGACCACACACCAAAACCGTCACCCTGACCACACACCAAAAGCGTCACCCTGACCACACACCAAAAGCGTCACCCTGACCACACACCAAAAGCGTCACCCGGACCACACACCAAAAGCGTTACCCTGACCACACACCACAAGCGTCACGCTGACCACACACCAAAAGCGTCACCCTGACCACACACCAAAAGCGTCACCCTGACCACACACCAAAAGCGTCACCCTGACCACACACCAAAAGCGTCACCCTGACCACACACCAAAGGCGTCACCCTGACCACACACCAAAAGCATCACCCTGACAACACACACACCAAAAGCGTCACCCTGACCACACACACACACACCAAAAGCGTCACCCTGAACACACACCAAAAGCGTCACCCTGACCACACACACACACCAAAAGCTTCACCCTGACCACACACCAAAAGCTTCAACCTGACCACACACCAAAAGCGTCACCCTGACCACACACCAAAAGCGTCACCCTGACCACACACCAAAAGCGTCACCCTGACCACACACCAAAAGCGTCACCCTGACCACACACCAAAAGCGTCACCCTGACCACACACCAAAAGCGCCATCCTGACCACACACCAAAAGCGTCACCCTGACCACACACCAAAGGCGTCACCCTGACCACACACCAAAAGCGTCACCCTGACCACAAATACACCAAAAGCGTCACCCTGACCACAAACACACCAAAAGCGTCACCCTGACCACACACCAAAAGCGCCACCCTGACCACACACCAAAAGCGTCACCCTGACCACACACCAAAAGCGTCACCCTGACCACACACCAAAAGCGTCACCCTGACCACACACCAAAAGCGTCACCCTGACCACACTCCAAAAGCGTCACCCTGACCACACACATACCAAAAGCGTCACCCTGACCACACACACACCAAAAGCGTCACCCTGACCACACACACACCAAAAGCGTCACCCTGACCACACACCAAAAGCGTCACCCTGACCACACACCAAAAGCGTCACCCTGACCACACACCAAAAGCGTCACCCTGACCACACACTAAAAGCGTCACCCTGACCACACACCAAAAGCGTTACCCTGACCACACACCACAAGCGTCACGCTGACCACACACCAAAAGCGTCACCCTGACCACACACCAAAAGCGTCACCCTGACCACACACCAAAAGCGTCACCCTGACCACACACCAAAAGCGTCACCCTGACTACACACCCAAAGCATCACCCTGACCACACACACCAAAAGCGTCACCCTGACCACACTCCAAAAGCATCACCCTGACAACACACACACCAAAAGCGTCACCCTGAACACAAACACACCAAAAGCGTCACCCTGACCACACACCAAAAGCGCCACCCTGACCACACACCAAAAGCGTCACCCTGACCACACACCAAAACCGTCACCCTGACCACACACCAAAAGCGTCACCCTGACCACACACCAAAAGCGTCACCCTGACCACACACCAAAAGCGTCACCCTGACCACACACCAAAAGCGTCACCCGGACCACACACCAAAAGCGTTACCCTGACCACACACCACAAGCGTCACGCTGACCACACACCAAAAGCGTCACCCTGACCACACACCAAAAGCGTCACCCTGACCACACACCAAAAGCGTCACCCTGACCACACACCAAAAGCGTCACCCTGACCACACACCAAAGGCGTCACCCTGACCACACACCAAAAGCATCACCCTGACAACACACACACCAAAAGCGTCACCCTGACCACACACACACACACACACCAAAAGCGTCACCCTGAACACACACCAAAAGCGTCACCCTGACCACACACACACACCAAAAGCTTCACCCTGACCACACACCAAAAGCTTCAACCTGACCACACACCAAAAGCGTCACCCTGACCACACACCAAAAGCGTCACCCTGACCACACACCAAAAGCGTCACCCTGACCACACACCAAAAGCGTCACCCTGACCACACACCAAAAGCGCCATCCTGACCACACACCAAAAGCGTCACCCTGACCACACACCAAAGGCGTCACCCTGACCACACACCAAAAGCGTCACCCTGACCACAAATACACCAAAAGCGTCACCCTGACCACAAACACACCAAAAGCGTCACCCTGACCACACACCAAAAGCGTCACCCTGACCACACACCAAAAGCGTCACCCTGACCACACACCAAAAGCGTCACCCTGACCACACACCAAAAGCGTCACCCTGACCACACACCAAAACCGTCACCCTGACCACACACCAAAACCGTCACCCTGACCACACACCAAAAGCGTCACCCTGACCACGCACCAAAAGCATCACCCTGACCACACACCAAAAAGCGTCACCCTGACCACACACCAAAAGCGTCACCCTGACCACAAACACACCAAAAGCGTCACCCTGACCACACACCAAAAGCGCCACACTGACCACACACCAAAAGCGTCACCCTGACCACACACCAAAAGCGTCACGCTGACCAAACACCAAAAGGGTCACCCTGACCACATACAAAAAGCGTCACCCTGACCACACACCAAAAGCGTCACCCTGACCACATACCAAAAGCATCACCCTGACCACACACACACACCAAAAGCATCAACCCTGACCAAACTCCAAAAGCGTCACCCTGACCACACACACACCAAAAGCGTCACCCTGACCACACACACACCAAAAGCGTCACCCTGACCACACACACACCAAAAGCGTCACCCTGACCACACACCAAAAGCGTCACCCTGACCACACACCAAAAGCGTCACCCTGACCACACACCAAAAGCGTCACCCTGACCACACACCAAAAGCGTCACCCTGACCACACACCAAAAGCGTCACCCTGACCACACACCAAAAGCGTCACCCTGACCACACACCAAAAGCGTCACCCTGACCACACTCCAAAAGCGTCACCCTGACCACACACACACCAAAAGCGTCACCCTGACCACACACACACCAAAAGCGTCACCCTGACCACACACACACCAAAAGCGTCACCCTGACCACACACCAAAAGCGTCACCCTGACCACACACCAAAAGCGTCACCCTGACCACACACCAAAAGCGTCACCCTGACCACACACCAAAAGCGTCACCCTGACCACACACTAAAAGCGTCACCCTGACCACACACCAAAAGCGTTACCCTGACCACACACCACAAGCGTCACGCTGACCACACACCAAAAGCGTCACCCTGACCACACACCAAAAGCGTCACCCTGACCACACACCAAAAGCGTCACCCTGACCACACACCAAAAGCGTCACCCTGACCACACACCAAAAGCGTCACCCTGACCACAAATACACCAAAAGCGTCACCCTGACCACAAACACACCAAAAGCGTCACCCTGACCACACACCAAAAGCGCCACCCTGACCACACACCAAAAGCGTCACCCTGACCACACACCAAAACCGTCACCCTGACCACACACCAAAACCGTCACCCTGACCACACACCAAAAGCGTCACCCTGACCACACACCAAAAGCGTCACCCTGACCACACACCAAAAGCGTCACCCTGACCACACACCAAAAGCGTCACCCTGACCACACACCAAAAGCGTCACCCTGACCACACTCCAAAAGCGTCACCCTGACCACACACATACCAAAAGCGTCACCCTGACCACACACACACCAAAAGCGTCACCCTGACCACACACACACCAAAAGCGTCACCCTGACCACACACCAAAAGCGTCACCCTGACCACACACCAAAAGCGTCACCCTGACCACACACCAAAAGCGTCACCCTGACCACACACTAAAAGCGTCACCCTGACCACACACCAAAAGCGTTACCCTGACCACACACCACAAGCGTCACGCTGACCACACACCAAAAGCGTCACCCTGACCACACACCAAAAGCGTCACCCTGACCACACACCAAAAGCGTCACCCTGACCACACACCAAAAGCGTCACCCTGACCACACACCAAAAGCGTCACCCTGACCACACACCAAAGGCGTCACCCTGACCACAAATACACCAAAAGCGTCACCCTGACCACAAACACACCAAAAGCGTCACCCTGACCACACACCAATAGCGTCACCCTGACCACACACCAAAAGCGTCACCCTGACCACACACCAAAAGCGTCACCCTGACCACACACCAAAAGCGTCACCCTGACCACACACCAAAAGCGTCACCCTGACCATGCACCAAAAGCTTCACCCTGACCACGCACCAAAAGCATCACCCTGACCACACACCAAAAAGCGTCACCCTGACCACACACCAAAAGCGTCACCCTGACCACAAACACACCAAAAGCGTCACCCTGACCACACACCAAAAGCGCCACACTGACCACACACCAAAAGCGTCACCCTGACCACACACCAAAAGCGTCACGCTGACCAAACACCAAAAGGGTCACCCTGACCACATACAAAAAGCGTCACCCTGACCACACACCAAAAGCGTCACCCTGACCACATACCAAAAGCATCACCCTGACCACACACACACACCAAAAGCATCAACCCTGACCAAACTCCAAAAGCGTCACCCTGACCACACACACACCAAAAGCGTCACCCTGACCACACACACACCAAAAGCGTCACCCTGACCACACACACACCAAAAGCGTCACCCTGACCACACACCAAAAGCGTCACCCTGACCACACACCAAAAGCGTCACCCTGACCACACACCAAAAGCGTCACCCTGACCACACACCAAAAGCGTCACCCTGACCACACACCAAAAGCGTCACCCTGACCACACACCAAAAGCGTCACCCTGACCACACACCAAAAGCGTCACCCTGACCACACTCCAAAAGCGTCACCCTGACCACACACACACCAAAAGCGTCACCCTGACCACACACACACCAAAAGCGTCACCCTGACCACACACACACCAAAAGCGTCACCCTGACCACACACCAAAAGCGTCACCCTGACCACACACCAAAAGCGTCACCCTGACCACACACCAAAAGCGTCACCCTTACCACACACCAAAGGCGTCACCCTGACCACAAATACACCAAAAGCGTCACCCTGACCACACACCAAAAGCGTCACCCTGACAACAAACACACCAAAAGCGTCACCCTGACCACACACCAAAAGCGCCACACTGACCACACACCAAAAGCGTCACCCTGACCACACACCAAAAGCGTCACCCTGACCAAACACCAAAAGCGTCACCCTGACCACATACAAAAAGCGTCACCCTGACCACACACCAAAAGCGTCACCCTGACCACATACCAAAAGCATCACCCTGACCACACACACACACCAAAAGCATCAACCCTGACCACACTCCAAAAGCGTCACCCTGACCACACACACACCAAAAGCGTCACCCTGACCACACACACATCAAAAGCGTCACCCTGACCACACACCAAAAGCGTCACCCTGACCACACACCAAAAGCGTCACCCTGACCACACACCAAAAGCGTCACCCTTGCCACACACCAAAAGCGTCACCCTGACCACACACCAAAAGAGTCATCCTGACCACACACCAATAGCGTCACCCTGACCACACACCAAAAGCGTCACCCTGACCACACACCAAAAGCGTCACCCTGACCACACACCAAAAGCGTCACCCTGACCACACACCAAAAGCGACACCCTGACCACACACCAAAAGCGCCACCCTGACCACACACCAAAAGCGTCACCCTGACCACACACCAAAAGGGTCACCCTGACCACACACCAAAAGCGTCACCCTGACCACACACCAAAAGCGTCACCCTGACCACACACCAAAAGCGTCACCCTGACCATGCACCAAAAGCTTCACCCTGACCATGCACCAAAAGCATCACCCTGACCACACACCAAAAAGCGTCACCCTGACCACACACCAAAAGCGTCACCCTGACCACAAACACACCAAAAGCGTCACCCTGACCACACACCAAAAGCGCCACACTGACCACACACCAAAAGCGTCACCCTGACCACACACCAAAAGCGTCACCCTGACCAAACACCAAAAGGGTCACCCTGACCACATACAAAAAGCGTCACCCTGACCACACACCAAAAGCGTCACCCTGACCACATACCAAAAGCATCACCCTGACCACACACACACACCAAAAGCATCAACCCTGACCACACTCCAAAAGCGTCACCCTGACCACACACACACCAAAAGCGTCACCCTGACCACACACACACCAAAAGCGTCACCCTGACCACACACACACCAAAAGCGTCACCCTGACCACACACCAAAAGCGTCATCCTGACCACACACCAAAAGCGTCACCCTGACCACACACCAAAAGCGTCACCCTGACCACACACCAAAAGCGTCACCCTTACCACACACCAAAGGCGTCACCCTGACCACAAATACACCAAAAGCGTTACCCTGACCACATACCACAAGCGTCACGCTGACCACACACCAAAAGCGTCACCCTGACCACACACCAAAAGCGTCACCCTGACCACACACCAAAAGCGTCACCCTGACCACACACCAAAAGCGTCACCCTGACCACACACCAAAAGCGTCACCCTGACCACACACCAAAGGCGTCACCCTGACCACAAATACACCAAAAGCGTCACCCTGACCACACACCAAAAGCGTCACCCTGACCACACACCAAAAGCGTCACCCTGACCACACACCAAAAGCGTCACCCTGACCACACACCAAAAGCGTCACCCTAACCATGCACCAAAAGCTTCACCCTGACCACGCACCAAAAGCATCACCCTGACCACACACCAAAAAGCGTCACCCTGACCACACACCAAAAGCGTCACCCTGACCACAAACACACCAAAAGCGTCACCCTGACCACACACCAATAGCGTCACCCTGACCACACACCAAAAGCGTCACCCTGACCACACACCAAAAGCGTCACCCTGACCACACACCAAAAGCGTCACCCTGACCACACACCAAAAGCGTCACCCTAACCATGCACCAAAAGCTTCACCCTGACCACGCACCAAAAGCATCACCCTGACCACACACCAAAAAGCGTCACCCTGACCACACACCAAAAGCGTCACCCTGACCACAAACACACCAAAAGCGTCACCCTGACCACACACCAAAAGCGCCACACTGACCACACACCAAAAGCGTCACCCTGACCACACACCAAAAGCGTCACCCTGACCAAACACCAAAAGGGTCACCCTGACCACATACAAAAAGCGTCACCCTGACCACACACCAAAAGCGTCACCCTGACCACATACCAAAAGCATCACCCTGACCACACACACACACCAAAAGCATCAACCCTGACCACACTCCAAAAGCGTCACCCTGACCACACACACACCAAAAGCGTCACCCTGACCACACACACACCAAAAGCGTCACCCTGACCACACACCAAAAGCGTCACCCTGACCACACACCAAAAGCGTCACCCTGACCACACACCAAAAGCGTCACCCTGACCACACACCAAAAGCGTCACCCTGACCACACACCAAAAGCGCCACACTGACCACACACCAAAAGCGTCACCCTGACCACATACCAAAAGCGTCACCCTGACCAAACACCAAAAGCGTCACCCTGACCACATACAAAAAGCGTCACCCTGACCACACACCAAAAGCGTCACCCTGACCACATACCAAAAGCATCACCCTGACCACACACACACACCAAAAGCATCAACCCTGACCACACTCCAAAAGCGTCACCCTGACCACACACACACCAAAAGCGTCACCCTGACCACACACACATCAAAAGCGTCACCCTGACCACACACCAAAAGCGTCACCCTGACCACACACCAAAAGCGTCACCCTGACCACACACCAAAAGCGTCACCCTGACCACACACCAAAAGCGTCACCCTGACCACACACCAAAAGCGTCACCCTTGCCACACACCAAAAGCGTCACCCTGACCACACACCAAAAGAGTCATCCTGACCACACACCAATAGCGTCACCCTGACCACACACCAAAAGCGTCACCCTGACCACACACCAAAAGCGTCACCCTGACCACACACCAAAAGCGTCACCCTGACCACACACCAAAAGCGACACCCTGACCACACACCAAAAGCGCCACCCTGACCACACACCAAAAGCGTCACCCTGACCACACACCAAAGGCGTCACCCTGACCACACACCAAAAGCGTCACCCTGACCACAAATACACCAAAAGCGTCACCCTGACCACAAACACACCAAAAGCGTCACCCTGACCACAAACACACCAAAAGCGTCACCCTGACCACACACCAATAGCGTCACCCTGACCACACACCAAAAGCGTCACCCTGACCACACACCAAAAGCGTCACCCTGACCACACACCAAAAGCGTCACCCTGACCACACACCAAAAGCGTCACCCTGACCATGCACCAAAAGCTTCACCCTGACCACGCACCAAAAGCATCACCCTGACCACACACCAAAAAGCGTCACCCTGACCACACACCAAAAGCGTCACCCTGACCACAAACACACCAAAAGCGTCACCCTGACCACACACCAAAAGCGTCACCCTGACCACACACCAAAAGCGTCACCCTGACCACACACCAAAGGCGTCACCCTGACCACAAATACACCAAAAGCGTCACCCTGACCACAAATACACCAAAAGCGTCACCCTGACCACAAACACACCAAAAGCGTCACCCTGACCACACACCAATAGCGTCACCCTGACCACACACCAAAAGCGCCACCCTGACCACACACCAAAAGCGTCACCCTGACCACACACCAAAAGCGTCACCCTGACCACACACCAAAAGCGTCACCCTGACCACACACTAAAAGCGTCACCCTGACCACACACCAAAAGCGTTACCCTGACCACACACCACAAGCGTCACGCTGACCACACACCAAAAGCGTCACCCTGACCACACACCAAAAGCGTCACCCTGACCACACACCAAAAGCGTCACCCTGACCACACACCAAAAGCGTCACCCTGACCACACACCAAAAGCGTCACCCTGACCACACACCAAAGGCGTCACCCTGACCACAAATACACCAAAACCGTCACCCTGACCACAAATACACCAAAAGCGTCACCCTGACCACAAACACACCAAAAGCGTCACCCTGACCACACACCAATAGCGTCACCCTGACCACACACCAAAAGCGTCACCCTGACCACACACCAAAAGCGTCACCCTGACCACACACCAAAAGCGTCACCCTGACCACACACCAAAAGCGTCACCCTGACCATGCACCAAAAGCTTCACCCTGACCACGCACCAAAAGCATCACCCTGACCACACACCAAAAAGCGTCACCCTGACCACACACCAAAAGCGTCACCCTGACCACAAACACACCAAAAGCGTCACCCTGACCACACACCAAAAGCGTCACCCTGACCACACACCAAAAGCGTCACCCTGACCACACACCAAAGGCGTCACCCTGACCACAAATACACCAAACGCGTCACCCTGACCACAAATACACCAAAAGCGTCACCCTGACCACAAACACACCAAAAGCGTCACCCTGACCACACACCAATAGCGTCACCCTGACCACACACCAAAAGCGTCACCCTGACCACACACCAAAAGCGTCACCCTGACCACACACCAAAAGCGTCACCCTGACCAAACACCAAAAGGGTCACCCTGACCACATACAAAAAGCGTCACCCTGACCACACACCAAAAGCGTCACCCTGACCACACTCCAAAAGCGTCACCCTGACCACACACACACCAAAAGCGTCACCCTGACCACACACACACCAAAAGCGTCACCCTGACCACACACACACACCAAAAGCGTCACCCTGACCACACACCAAAAGCGTCACCCTGACCACACACCAAAAGCGTCACCCTGACCATACACCAAAAGCGTCACCCTGACCACACACAAAAAGCGTCACCCTGACCACACACAAAAACCGTCACCCTGACCACACACCAAAAGCGTCACCGTCTCCACACACCAAAAGCGTCACCCTGACCACACACCAAAAGCGTCACCCTGACCACACTCCAAAAGCTTCACCCTGACCACACACCAAAAGCGTCACTCTGATCAAACACCAAAAGCGTCACCCTGACCACAAAAAAAGCGTCACCCTGACCACACACTAAAAGCGTCACCCTGACTACACACCAAAAGCATCACCCTGACCACACACACCAAAAGCGTCACCCTGACCACACTCCAAAAGCATCACCCTGACAACACACACACCAAAAGCGTCACCCTGACCACACACACACACACCAAAAGCGTCACCCTGAACACACACCAAAAGCGTCACCCTGACCACACACACACACCAAAAGCTTCACCCTGACCACACACCAAAAGCTTCAACCTGACCACACACTAAAAGCGTCACCCTGACCACACACCAAAAGCGTCACCCTGACCACACACCAAAAGCGTCACCCTGACCACACACAAAAAGCGTCACCCTGACCACACACAAAAACCGTCACCCTGACCACACACCAAAAGCGTCACCGTCTCCACACACCAAAAGCATCACCCTGACCACACACCAAAAGCGTCACCCTGACCACACTCCAAAAGCGTCACCCTGACCACACACCAAAAGCGTCACTCTGATCAAACACCAAAAGCGTCACCCTGACCACACACAAAAAAGCGTCACCCTGACCACACACTAAAAGCGTCACCCTGACTACACACCCAAAGCATCACCCTGACCACACACACCAAAAGCGTCACCCTGACCACACTCCAAAAGCATCACCCTGACAACACACACACCAAAAGCGTCACCCTGAACACAAACACACCAAAAGCGTCACCCTGACCACACACCAAAAGCGCCACCCTGACCACACACCAAAAGCGTCACCCTGACCACACACCAAAACCGTCACCCTGACCACACACCAAAAGCGTCACCCTGACCACACACCAAAAGCGCCACCCTGACCACACACCAAAAGCGTCACCCTGACCACACACCAAAACCGTCACCCTGACCACACACCAAAAGCGTCACCCTGACCACACACCAAAAGCGTCACCCTGACCACACACCAAAAGCGTCACCCGGACCACACACCAAAAGCGTTACCCTGACCACACACCACAAGCGTCACGCTGACCACACACCAAAAGCGTCACCCTGACCACACACCAAAAGCGTCACCCTGACCACACACCAAAAGCGTCACCCTTGCCACACACCAAAAGCGTCACCCTGACCACACACCAAAAGAGTCATCCTGACCACACACCAATAGCGTCACCCTGACCACACACCAAAAGCGTCACCCTGACCACACACCAAAAGCGTCACCCTGACCACACACCAAAAGCGTCACCCTGACCACACACCAAAAGCGACACCCTGACCACACACCAAAAGCGCCACCCTGACCACACACCAAAAGCGTCACCCTGACCACACACCAAAGGCGTCACCCTGACCACACACCAAAAGCGTCACCCTGACCACAAATACACCAAAAGCGTCACCCTGACCACAAACACACCAAAAGCGTCACCCTGACCACAAACACACCAAAAGCGTCACCCTGACCACACACCAATAGCGTCACCCTGACCACACACCAAAAGCGTCACCCTGACCACACACCAAAAGCGTCACCCTGACCACACACCAAAAGCGTCACCCTGACCACACACCAAAAGCGTCACCCTGACCATGCACCAAAAGCTTCACCCTGACCACGCACCAAAAGCATCACCCTGACCACACACCAAAAAGCGTCACCCTGACCACACACCAAAAGCGTCACCCTGACCACAAACACACCAAAAGCGTCACCCTGACCACACACCAAAAGCGTCACCCTGACCACACACCAAAAGCGTCACCCTGACCACACACCAAAGGCGTCACCCTGACCACAAATACACCAAAAGCGTCACCCTGACCACAAATACACCAAAAGCGTCACCCTGACCACAAACACACCAAAATCGTCACCCTGACCACACACCAATAGCGTCACCCTGACCACACACCAAAAGCGCCACCCTGACCACACACCAAAAGCGTCACCCTGACCACACACCAAAAGCGTCACCCTGACCACACACCAAAAGCGTCACCCTGACCACACACTAAAAGCGTCACCCTGACCACACACCAAAAGCGTTACCCTGACCACACACCACAAGCGTCACGCTGACCACACACCAAAAGCGTCACCCTGACCACACACCAAAAGCGTCACCCTGACCACACACCAAAAGCGTCACCCTGACCACACACCAAAAGCGTCACCCTGACCACACACCAAAAGCGTCACCCTGACCACACACCAAAGGCGTCACCCTGACCACAAATACACCAAAACCGTCACCCTGACCACAAATACACCAAAAGCGTCACCCTGACCACAAACACACCAAAAGCGTCACCCTGACCACACACCAATAGCGTCACCCTGACCACACACCAAAAGCGTCACCCTGACCACACACCAAAAGCGTCACCCTGACCACACACCAAAAGCGTCACCCTGACCACACACCAAAAGCGTCACCCTGACCATGCACCAAAAGCTTCACCCTGACCACGCACCAAAAGCATCACCCTGACCACACACCAAAAAGCGTCACCCTGACCACACACCAAAAGCGTCACCCTGACCACAAACACACCAAAAGCGTCACCCTGACCACACACCAAAAGCGTCACCCTGACCACACACCAAAAGCGTCACCCTGACCACACACCAAAGGCGTCACCCTGACCACAAATACACCAAAAGCGTCACCCTGACCACAAATACACCAAAAGCGTCACCCTGACCACAAACACACCAAAATCGTCACCCTGACCACACACCAATAGCGTCACCCTGACCACACACCAAAAGCGCCACCCTGACCACACACCAAAAGCGTCACCCTGACCACACACCAAAAGCGTCACCCTGACCACACACCAAAAGCGTCACCCTGACCACACACTAAAAGCGTCACCCTGACCACACACCAAAAGCGTTACCCTGACCACACACCACAAGCGTCACGCTGACCACACACCAAAAGCGTCACCCTGACCACACACCAAAAGCGTCACCCTGACCACACACCAAAAGCGTCACCCTGACCACACACCAAAAGCGTCACCCTGACCACACACCAAAAGCGTCACCCTGACCACACACCAAAGGCGTCACCCTGACCACAAATACACCAAAACCGTCACCCTGACCACAAATACACCAAAAGCGTCACCCTGACCACAAACACACCAAAAGCGTCACCCTGACCACACACCAATAGCGTCACCCTGACCACACACCAAAAGCGTCACCCTGACCACACACCAAAAGCGTCACCCTGACCACACACCAAAAGCGTCACCCTGACCACACACCAAAAGCGTCACCCTGACCATGCACCAAAAGCTTCACCCTGACCACGCACCAAAAGCATCACCCTGACCACACACCAAAAAGCGTCACCCTGACCACACACCAAAAGCGTCACCCTGACCACAAACACACCAAAAGCGTCACCCTGACCACACACCAAAAGCGTCACCCTGACCACACACCAAAAGCGTCACCCTGACCACACACCAAAGGCGTCACCCTGACCACAAATACACCAAACGCGTCACCCTGACCACAAATACACCAAAAGCGTCACCCTGACCACAAACACACCAAAAGCGTCACCCTGACCACACACCAATAGCGTCACCCTGACCACACACCAAAAGCGTCACCCTGACCACACACCAAAAGCGTCACCCTGACCACACACCAAAAGCGTCACCCTGACCAAACACCAAAAGGGTCACCCTGACCACATACAAAAAGCGTCACCCTGACCACACACCAAAAGCGTCACCCTGACCACACTCCAAAAGCGTCACCCTGACCACACACACACCAAAAGCGTCACCCTGACCACACACACACCAAAAGCGTCACCCTGACCACACACACACACCAAAAGCGTCACCCTGACCACACACCAAAAGCGTCACCCTGACCACACACCAAAAGCGTCACCCTGACCATACACCAAAAGCGTCACCCTGACCACACACAAAAAGCGTCACCCTGACCACACACAAAAACCGTCACCCTGACCACACACCAAAAGCGTCACCGTCTCCACACACCAAAAGCGTCACCCTGACCACACACCAAAAGCGTCACCCTGACCACACTCCAAAAGCTTCACCCTGACCACACACCAAAAGCGTCACTCTGATCAAACACCAAAAGCGTCACCCTGACCACAAAAAAAGCGTCACCCTGACCACACACTAAAAGCGTCACCCTGACTACACACCAAAAGCATCACCCTGACCACACACACCAAAAGCGTCACCCTGACCACACTCCAAAAGCATCACCCTGACAACACACACACCAAAAGCGTCACCCTGACCACACACACACACACCAAAAGCGTCACCCTGAACACACACCAAAAGCGTCACCCTGACCACACACACACACCAAAAGCTTCACCCTGACCACACACCAAAAGCTTCAACCTGACCACACACTAAAAGCGTCACCCTGACCACACACCAAAAGCGTCACCCTGACCACACACCAAAAGCGTCACCCTGACCACACACAAAAAGCGTCACCCTGACCACACACAAAAACCGTCACCCTGACCACACACCAAAAGCGTCACCGTCTCCACACACCAAAAGCATCACCCTGACCACACACCAAAAGCGTCACCCTGACCACACTCCAAAAGCGTCACCCTGACCACACACCAAAAGCGTCACTCTGATCAAACACCAAAAGCGTCACCCTGACCACACACAAAAAAGCGTCACCCTGACCACACACTAAAAGCGTCACCCTGACTACACACCCAAAGCATCACCCTGACCACACACACCAAAAGCGTCACCCTGACCACACTCCAAAAGCATCACCCTGACAACACACACACCAAAAGCGTCACCCTGAACACAAACACACCAAAAGCGTCACCCTGACCACACACCAAAAGCGCCACCCTGACCACACACCAAAAGCGTCACCCTGACCACACACCAAAACCGTCACCCTGACCACACACCAAAAGCGTCACCCTGACCACACACCAAAAGCGTCACCCTGACCACACACCAAAAGCGTCACCCGGACCACACACCAAAAGCGTTACCCTGACCACACACCACAAGCGTCACGCTGACCACACACCAAAAGCGTCACCCTGACCACACACCAAAAGCGTCACCCTGACCACACACCAAAAGCGTCACCCTGACCACACACCAAAAGCGTCACCCTGACCACACACCAAAGGCGTCACCCTGACCACACACCAAAAGCATCACCCTGACAACACACACACCAAAAGCGTCACCCTGACCACACACACACACACACCAAAAGCGTCACCCTGAACACACACCAAAAGCGTCACCCTGACCACACACACACACCAAAAGCTTCACCCTGACCACACACCAAAAGCTTCAACCTGACCACACACCAAAAGCGTCACCCTGACCACACACCAAAAGCGTCACCCTGACCACACACCAAAAGCGTCACCCTGACCACACACCAAAAGCGTCACCCTGACCACACACCAAAAGCGCCATCCTGACCACACACCAAAAGCGTCACCCTGACCACACACCAAAGGCGTCACCCTGACCACACACCAAAAGCGTCACCCTGACCACAAATACACCAAAAGCGTCACCCTGACCACAAACACACCAAAAGCGTCACCCTGACCACACACCAAAAGCGCCACCCTGACCACACACCAAAAGCGTCACCCTGACCACACACCAAAAGCGTCACCCTGACCACACACCAAAAGCGTCACCCTGACCACACACCAAAATCGTCACCCTGACCACACTCCAAAAGCGTCACCCTGACCACACACATACCAAAAGCGTCACCCTGACCACACACACACCAAAAGCGTCACCCTGACCACACACACACCAAAAGCGTCACCCTGACCACACACCAAAAGCGTCACCCTGACCACACACCAAAAGCGTCACCCTGACCACACACCAAAAGCGTCACCCTGACCACACACTAAAAGCGTCACCCTGACCACACACCAAAAGCGTTACCCTGACCACACACCACAAGCGTCACGCTGACCACACACCAAAAGCGTCACCCTGACCACACACCAAAAGCGTCACCCTGACCACACACCAAAAGCGTCACCCTGACCACACACCAAAAGCGTCACCCTGACCACACACCAAAAGCGTCACCCTGACCACACACCAAAGGCGTCACCCTGACCACAAATACACCAAAAGCGTCACCCTGACCACAAACACACCAAAAGCGTCACCCTGACCACACACCAATAGCGTCACCCTGACCACACACCAAAAGCGTCACCCTGACCACACACCAAAAGCGTCACCCTGACCACACACCAAAAGCGTCACCCTGACCACACACCAAAAGCGTCACCCTTACCATGCACCAAAAGCTTCACCCTGACCACGCACCAAAAGCATCACCCTGACCACACACCAAAAAGCGTCACCCCGACCACACACCAAAAGCGTCACCCTGACCACAAACACACCAAAAGCGTCACCCTGACCACACACCAAAAGCGCCACACTGACCACACACCAAAAGCGTCACCCTGACCACACACCAAAAGCGTCACCCTGACCAAACACCAAAAGGGTCACCCTGACCACATACAAAAAGCGTCACCCTGACCACACACCAAAAGCGTCACCCTGACCACATACCAAAAGCATCACCCTGACCACACACACACACACACCAAAAGCATCAACCCTGACCACACTCCAAAAGCGTCACCCTGACCACACACACACCACAAGCGTCACCCTGACCACACACACACCAAAAGCGTCACCCTGACCACACACCAAAAGCGTCACCCTGACCACACACCAAAAGCGTCACCCTGACCACACACCAAAAGCGTCACCCTGACCACACACCAAAAGCGTCACCCTGACCACACACCAAAAGCGTCACCCTGGCCACACACCAAAAGCGTCACCCTGACCACACACCAAAAGAGTCATCCTGACCACACACCAATAGCGTCACCCTGACCACACACCAAAAGCGTCACCCTGACCACACACCAAAAGCGTCACCCTGACCACACACCAAAAGCGTCACCCTGACCACACACCAAAAGCGTCACCCTGACCACACACCAAAAGCGTCACCCTGACCACACACCAAAAGCGTCACCCTGACCACACTCCAAAAGCGTCACCCTGACCACACACACACCAAAAGCGTCACCCTGACCACACACACACCAAAAGCGTCACCCTGACCACACACACACCAAAAGCGTCACCCTGACCACACACCAAAAGCGTCACCCTGACCACACACCAAAAGCGTCACCCTGACCACACACCAAAAGCGTCACCCTTACCACACACCAAAGGCGTCACCCTGACCACAAATACACCAAAAGCGTCACCCTGACCACACTCCAAAAGCGTCACCCTGACCACACACACACCAAAAGCGTCACCCTGACCACACACACACCAAAAGCGTCACCCTGACCACACACACACCAAAAGCGTCACCCTGACCACACACCAAAAGCGTAACCCTGACCACACACCAATAGCGTCACCCTGACCACACACCAAAAGCGTCACCCTGACCACACACCAAAAGCGTCACCCTGACCACACACCAAAAGCGTCACCCTGACCACACACCAAAAGCGTCACCCTGACCATGCACCAAAAGCTTCACCCTGACCACGCACCAAAAGCATCACCCTGACCACACACCAAAAAGCGTCACCCTGACCACACACCAAAAGCGTCACCCTGACCACAAACACACCAAAAGCGTCACCCTGACCACACACCAAAAGCGCCACACTGACCACACACCAAAAGCGTCACCCTGACCACACACCAAAAGCGTCACCCTGACCAAACACCAAAAGGGTCACCCTGACCACATACAAAAAGCGTCACCCTGACCACACACCAAAAGCGTCACCCTGACCACATACCAAAAGCATCACCCTGACCACACACACACACACCAAAAGCATCAACCCTGACCACACTCCAAAAGCGTCACCCTGACCACACACACACCAAAAGCGTCAAACTGACCACACACACACCAAAAGCGTCACCCTGAACACACACACACCAAAAGCGTCACCCTGACCACACACCAAAAGCGTCACCCTGACCACACACCAAAAGCGTCACCCTGACCACACACCAAAAGCGTCACCCTGACCACACACTAAAAGCGTCACCCTGACCACACACCAAAAGCGTTACCCTGACCACACACCACAAGCGTCACGCTGACCACACACCAAAAGCGTCACCCTGACCACACACCAAAAGCGTCACCCTGACCACACACCAAAAGCGTCACCCTGACCACACACCAAAAGCGTCACCCTGACCACACACCAAAAGCGTCACCCTGACCACACACCAAAGGCGTCACCCTGACCACAAATACACCAAAAGCGTCACCCTGACCACAAACACACCAAAAGCGTCACCCTGACCACACACCAATAGCGTCACCCTGACCACACACCAAAAGCGTCACCCTGACCACAAACACACCAAAAGCGTCACCCTGACCACACACCAAAAGCGTCACCCTGACCACACACCAAAAGCGTCACCCTGACCACAAACACACCAAAAGCGTCACCCTGACCACACACCAAAAGCGCCACACTGACCACACACCAAAAGCGTCACCCTGACCACACACCAAAAGCGTCACCCTGACCAAACACCAAAAGGGTCACCCTGACCACATAAAAAAAGCGTCACCCTGACCACATACCAAAAGCATCACCCTGACCACACACACACACACCAAAAGCATCAACCCTGACCACACTCCAAAAGCGTCACCCTGACCACACACACACCAAAAGCGTCACCCTGACCACACACACACCAAAAGCGTCACCCTGACCACACACACACCAAAAGCGTCACCCTGACCACACACCAAAAGCGTCACCCTGACCACACACCAAAAGCGTCACCCTGACCACACACCAAAAGCGTCACCCTGACCACACACCAAAAGCGTCACCCTGACCACACACCAAAAGCGTCACCCTGACCATGCACCAAAAGCTTCACCCTGACCACGCACCAAAATCATCACCCTGACCACACACCAAAAAGCGTCACCCTGACCACACACCAAAAGCGTCACCCTGACCACAAACACACCAAAAGCGTCACCCTGACCACACACCAAAAGCGCCACACTGACCACACACCAAAAGCGTCACCCTGACCACACACCAAAAGAGTCATCCTCACCACACACCAATAGCGTCACCCTGACCACACACCAAAAGCGTCACCCTGACCACACACCAAAAGCGTCACCCTGACCACACACCAAAAGCGTCACCCTGACCACACACCAAAAGCGTCACCCTGACCACACACCAAAAGCGTCACCCTGACCACACACCAAAAGCGTCACCCTGACCACACTCCAAAAGCGTCACCCTGACCACACACACACACCAAAAGCGTCACCCTGACCACACACACACCAAAAGCGTCACCCTGACCACACACCAAAAGCGTCACACTGACCACACACCAAATGCGTCACCCTGACCACACACCAAAAGCGTCACCCTTACCACACACCAAAGGCGTCACCCTGACCACAAATACACCAAAAGCGTCACCCTGACCACACTCCAAAAGCGTCACCCTGACCACACACACACCAAAAGCGTCACCCTGACCACACACACACCAAAAGCGTCACCCTGACCACACACACACCAAAAGCGTCACCCTGACCACACACCAAAAGCGTCACCCTGACCACACACCAATAGCGTCACCCTGACCACACACCAAAAGCGTCACCCTGACCACACACCAAAAGCGTCACCCTGACCACACACCAAAAGCGTCACCCTGACCACACACCAATAGCGTCACCCTGACCACACACCAAAAGCGTCACCCTGACCACACACCAAAAGCGTCACCCTGACCACACACCAAAAGCGTCACCCTGACCACACACCAAAAGCGTCACCCTGACCATGCACCAAAAGCTTCACCCTGACCACGCACCAAAAGCATCACCCTGACCACACACCAAAAAGCGTCACCCTGACCACACACCAAAAGCGTCACCCTGACCACAAACACACCAAAAGCGTCACCCTGACCACACACCAAAAGCGCCACACTGACCACACACCAAAAGCGTCACCCTGACCACACACCAAAAGCGTCACCCTGACCAAACACCAAAAGGGTCACCCTGACCACATACAAAAAGCGTCACCCTGACCACACACCAAAAGCGTCACCCTGACCACATACCAAAAGCATCACCCTGACCACACACACACACCAAAAGCATCAACCCTGACCACACTCCAAAAGCGTCACCCTGACCACAAATACACCAAAAGCGTCACCCTGACCACAAACACACCAAAAGCGTCACCCTGACCACACACCAAAAGCGCCACCCTGACCACACACCAAAAGCGTCACCCTGACCACACACCAAAAGCGTCACCCTGACCACACACCAAAAGCGTCACCCTGACCACACACCAAAAGCGTCACCCTGACCACACTCCAAAAAGCGTCACCCCGACCACACACCAAAAGCGTCACCCTGACCACAAACACACCAAAAGCGTCACCCTGACCACACACCAAAAGCGCCACACTGACCACACACCAAAAGCGTCACCCTGACCACACACCAAAAGCGTCACCCTGACCAAACACCAAAAGGGTCACCCTGACCACATACAAAAAGCGTCACCCTGACCACACACCAAAAGCGTCACCCTGACCACATACCAAAAGCATCACCCTGACCACACACACACACCAAAAGCATCAACCCTGACCACACTCCAAAAGCGTCACCCTGACCACACACACACCAAAAGCGTCACCCTGACCACACACACACCAAAAGCGTCACCCTGACCACACACCAAAAGCGTCACCCTGACCACACACCAAAAGCGTCACCCTGACCACACACCAAAAGCGTCACCCTGACCACACACCAAAAGCGTCACCCTGACCACACACCAAAAGCGTCACCCTGGCCACACACCAAAAGCGTCACCCTGACCACACACCAAAAGAGTCATCCTGACCACACACCAATAGCGTCACCCTGACCACACACCAAAAGCGTCACCCTGACCACACACCAAAAGCGTCACCCTGACCACACACCAAAAGCGTCACCCTGACCACACACCAAAAGCGTCACCCTTGCCACACACCAAAAGCGTCACCCTGACCACACACCAAAAGAGTCATCCTGACCACACACCAATAGCGTCACCCTGACCACACACCAAAAGCGTTACCCTGACCACACACCACAAGCGTCACGCTGACCACACACCAAAAGCGTCACCCTGACCACACACCAAAAGCGTCACCCTGACCACACACCAAAAGCGTCACCCTGACCACACACCAAAAGCGTCACCCTGACCACACACCAAAAGCGTCACCCTGACCACACACCAAAGGCGTCACCCTGACCACAAATACACCAAAAGCGTCACCCTGACCACAAACACACCAAAAGCGTCACCCTGACCACACACCAATAGCGTCACCCTGACCACACACCAAAAGCGTCACCCTGACCACACACCAAAAGCGTCACCCTGACCACACACCAAAAGCGTCACCCTGACCACACACCAAAAGCGTCACCCTGACCACACACCAAAAGCGTCACCCTGACCACACACCAAAAGCGTCACCCTGACCACACTCCAAAAGCGTCACCCTGACCACACACACACCAAAAGCGTCACCCTGACCACACACACACCAAAAGCGTCACCCTGACCACACACACACCAAAAGCGTCACCCTGACCACACACCAAAAGCGTCACCCTGACCACACACCAAAAGCGTCACCCTGACCACACACCAAAAGCGTCACCCTTACCACACACCAAAGGCGTCACCCTGACCACAAATACACCAAAAGCGTCACCCTGACCACACTCCAAAAGCGTCACCCTGACCACACACACACCAAAAGCGTCACCCTGACCACACACACACCAAAAGCGTCACCCTGACCACACACACACCAAAAGCGTCACCCTGACCACACACCAAAAGCGTAACCCTGACCACACACCAATAGCGTCACCCTGACCACACACCAAAAGCGTCACCCTGACCACACACCAAAAGCGTCACCCTGACCACACACCAAAAGCGTCACCCTGACCACACACCAAAAGCGTCACCCTGACCATGCACCAAAAGCTTCACCCTGACCACGCACCAAAAGCATCACCCTGACCACACACCAAAAAGCGTCACCCTGACCACACACCAAAAGCGTCACCCTGACCACAAACACACCAAAAGCGTCACCCTGACCACACACCAAAAGCGCCACACTGACCACACACCAAAAGCGTCACCCTGACCACACACCAAAAGCGTCACCCTGACCAAACACCAAAAGGGTCACCCTGACCACATACAAAAAGCGTCACCCTGACCACACACCAAAAGCGTCACCCTGACCACATACCAAAAGCATCACCCTGACCACACACACACACACCAAAAGCATCAACCCTGACCACACTCCAAAAGCGTCACCCTGACCACACACACACCAAAAGCGTCAAACTGACCACACACACACCAAAAGCGTCACCCTGAACACACACACACCAAAAGCGTCACCCTGACCACACACCAAAAGCGTCACCCTGACCACACACCAAAAGCGTCACCCTGACCACACACCAAAAGCGTCACCCTGACCACACACTAAAAGCGTCACCCTGACCACACACCAAAAGCGTTACCCTGACCACACACCACAAGCGTCACGCTGACCACACACCAAAAGCGTCACCCTGACCACACACCAAAAGCGTCACCCTGACCACACACCAAAAGCGTCACCCTGACCACACACCAAAAGCGTCACCCTGACCACACACCAAAAGCGTCACCCTGACCACACACCAAAGGCGTCACCCTGACCACAAATACACCAAAAGCGTCACCCTGACCACAAACACACCAAAAGCGTCACCCTGACCACACACCAATAGCGTCACCCTGACCACACACCAAAAGCGTCACCCTGACCACAAACACACCAAAAGCGTCACCCTGACCACACACCAAAAGCGTCACCCTGACCACACACCAAAAGCGTCACCCTGACCACAAACACACCAAAAGCGTCACCCTGACCACACACCAAAAGCGCCACACTGACCACACACCAAAAGCGTCACCCTGACCACACACCAAAAGCGTCACCCTGACCAAACACCAAAAGGGTCACCCTGACCACATAAAAAAAGCGTCACCCTGACCACATACCAAAAGCATCACCCTGACCACACACACACACACCAAAAGCATCAACCCTGACCACACTCCAAAAGCGTCACCCTGACCACACACACACCAAAAGCGTCACCCTGACCACACACACACCAAAAGCGTCACCCTGACCACACACACACCAAAAGCGTCACCCTGACCACACACCAAAAGCGTCACCCTGACCACACACCAAAAGCGTCACCCTGACCACACACCAAAAGCGTCACCCTGACCACACACCAAAAGCGTCACCCTGACCACACACCAAAAGCGTCACCCTGACCATGCACCAAAAGCTTCACCCTGACCACGCACCAAAATCATCACCCTGACCACACACCAAAAAGCGTCACCCTGACCACACACCAAAAGCGTCACCCTGACCACAAACACACCAAAAGCGTCACCCTGACCACACACCAAAAGCGCCACACTGACCACACACCAAAAGCGTCACCCTGACCACACACCAAAAGAGTCATCCTCACCACACACCAATAGCGTCACCCTGACCACACACCAAAAGCGTCACCCTGACCACACACCAAAAGCGTCACCCTGACCACACACCAAAAGCGTCACCCTGACCACACACCAAAAGCGTCACCCTGACCACACACCAAAAGCGTCACCCTGACCACACACCAAAAGCGTCACCCTGACCACACTCCAAAAGCGTCACCCTGACCACACACACACACCAAAAGCGTCACCCTGACCACACACACACCAAAAGCGTCACCCTGACCACACACCAAAAGCGTCACACTGACCACACACCAAATGCGTCACCCTGACCACACACCAAAAGCGTCACCCTTACCACACACCAAAGGCGTCACCCTGACCACAAATACACCAAAAGCGTCACCCTGACCACACTCCAAAAGCGTCACCCTGACCACACACACACCAAAAGCGTCACCCTGACCACACACACACCAAAAGCGTCACCCTGACCACACACACACCAAAAGCGTCACCCTGACCACACACCAAAAGCGTCACCCTGACCACACACCAATAGCGTCACCCTGACCACACACCAAAAGCGTCACCCTGACCACACACCAAAAGCGTCACCCTGACCACACACCAAAAGCGTCACCCTGACCACACACCAATAGCGTCACCCTGACCACACACCAAAAGCGTCACCCTGACCACACACCAAAAGCGTCACCCTGACCACACACCAAAAGCGTCACCCTGACCACACACCAAAAGCGTCACCCTGACCATGCACCAAAAGCTTCACCCTGACCACGCACCAAAAGCATCACCCTGACCACACACCAAAAAGCGTCACCCTGACCACACACCAAAAGCGTCACCCTGACCACAAACACACCAAAAGCGTCACCCTGACCACACACCAAAAGCGCCACACTGACCACACACCAAAAGCGTCACCCTGACCACACACCAAAAGCGTCACCCTGACCAAACACCAAAAGGGTCACCCTGACCACATACAAAAAGCGTCACCCTGACCACACACCAAAAGCGTCACCCTGACCACATACCAAAAGCATCACCCTGACCACACACACACACCAAAAGCATCAACCCTGACCACACTCCAAAAGCGTCACCCTGACCACAAATACACCAAAAGCGTCACCCTGACCACAAACACACCAAAAGCGTCACCCTGACCACACACCAAAAGCGCCACCCTGACCACACACCAAAAGCGTCACCCTGACCACACACCAAAAGCGTCACCCTGACCACACACCAAAAGCGTCACCCTGACCACACACCAAAAGCGTCACCCTGACCACACTCCAAAAAGCGTCACCCCGACCACACACCAAAAGCGTCACCCTGACCACAAACACACCAAAAGCGTCACCCTGACCACACACCAAAAGCGCCACACTGACCACACACCAAAAGCGTCACCCTGACCACACACCAAAAGCGTCACCCTGACCAAACACCAAAAGGGTCACCCTGACCACATACAAAAAGCGTCACCCTGACCACACACCAAAAGCGTCACCCTGACCACATACCAAAAGCATCACCCTGACCACACACACACACCAAAAGCATCAACCCTGACCACACTCCAAAAGCGTCACCCTGACCACACACACACCAAAAGCGTCACCCTGACCACACACACACCAAAAGCGTCACCCTGACCACACACCAAAAGCGTCACCCTGACCACACACCAAAAGCGTCACCCTGACCACACACCAAAAGCGTCACCCTGACCACACACCAAAAGCGTCACCCTGACCACACACCAAAAGCGTCACCCTGGCCACACACCAAAAGCGTCACCCTGACCACACACCAAAAGAGTCATCCTGACCACACACCAATAGCGTCACCCTGACCACACACCAAAAGCGTCACCCTGACCACACACCAAAAGCGTCACCCTGACCACACACCAAAAGCGTCACCCTGACCACACACCAAAAGCGTCACCCTTGCCACACACCAAAAGCGTCACCCTGACCACACACCAAAAGAGTCATCCTGACCACACACCAATAGCGTCACCCTGACCACACACCAAAAGCGTTACCCTGACCACACACCACAAGCGTCACGCTGACCACACACCAAAAGCGTCACCCTGACCACACACCAAAAGCGTCACCCTGACCACACACCAAAAGCGTCACCCTGACCACACACCAAAAGCGTCACCCTGACCACACACCAAAAGCGTCACCCTGACCACACACCAAAGGCGTCACCCTGACCACAAATACACCAAAAGCGTCACCCTGACCACAAACACACCAAAAGCGTCACCCTGACCACACACCAATAGCGTCACCCTGACCACACACCAAAAGCGTCACCCTGACCACACACCAAAAGCGTCACCCTGACCACACACCAAAAGCGTCACCCTGACCACACACCAAAAGCGTCACCCTTACCATGCACCAAAAGCTTCACCCTGACCACGCACCAAAAGCATCACCCTGACCACACACCAAAAAGCGTCACCCCGACCACACACCAAAAGCGTCACCCTGACCACAAACACACCAAAAGCGTCACCCTGACCACACACCAAAAGCGCCACACTGACCACACACCAAAAGCGTCACCCTGACCACACACCAAAAGCGTCACCCTGACCAAACACCAAAAGGGTCACCCTGACCACATACAAAAAGCGTCACCCTGACCACACACCAAAAGCGTCACCCTGACCACATACCAAAAGCATCACCCTGACCACACACACACACCAAAAGCATCAACCCTGACCACACTCCAAAAGCGTCACCCTGACCACACACACACCAAAAGCGTCACCCTGACCACACACACACCAAAAGCGTCACCCTGACCACACACCAAAAGCGTCACCCTGACCACACACCAAAAGCGTCACCCTGACCACACACCAAAAGCGTCACCCTGACCACACACCAAAAGCGTCACCCTTGCCACACACCAAAAGCGTCACCCTGACCACACACCAAAAGAGTCATCCTGACCACACACCAATAGCGTCACCCTGACCACACACCAAAAGCGTCACCCTGACCACACACCAAAAGCGTCACCCTGACCACACACCAAAAGCGTCACCCTGACCACACACCAAAAGCGACACCCTGACCACACACCAAAAGCGCCACCCTGACCACACACCAAAAGCGTCACCCTGACCACACACCAAAGGCGTCACCCTGACCACACACCAAAAGCGTCACCCTAACCACAAATACACCAAAAGCGTCACCCTGACCACAAACACACCAAAAGCGTCACCCTGACCACACACCAATAGCGTCACCCTGACCACACACCAAAAGCGTCACCCTGACCACACACCAAAAGCGTCACCCTGACCACACACCAAAAGCGTCACCCTTACCATGCACCAAAAGCTTCACCCTGACCACGCACCAAAAGCATCACCCTGACCACACACCAAAAAGCGTCACCCCGACCACACACCAAAAGCGTCACCCTGACCACAAACACACCAAAAGCGTCACCCTGACCACACACCAAAAGCGCCACACTGACCACACACCAAAAGCGTCACCCTGACCACACACCAAAAGCGTCACCCTGACCAAACACCAAAAGGGTCACCCTGACCACATACAAAAAGCGTCACCCTGACCACACACCAAAAGCGTCACCCTGACCACATACCAAAAGCATCACCCTGACCACACACACACACCAAAAGCATCAACCCTGACCACACTCCAAAAGCGTCACCCTGACCACACACACACCAAAAGCGTCACCCTGACCACACACACACCAAAAGCGTCACCCTGACCACACACCAAAAGCGTCACCCTGACCACACACCAAAAGCGTCACCCTGACCACACACCAAAAGCGTCACCCTGACCACACACCAAAAGCGTCACCCTGACCACACACCAAAAGCGTCACCCTGGCCACACACCAAAAGCGTCACCCTGACCACACACCAAAAGAGTCATCCTGACCACACACCAATAGCGTCACCCTGACCACACACCAAAAGCGTCACCCTGACCACACACCAAAAGCGTCACCCTGACCACACACCAAAAGCGTCACCCTGACCACACACCAAAAGCGTCACCCTTGCCACACACCAAAAGCGTCACCCTGACCACACACCAAAAGAGTCATCCTGACCACACACCAATAGCGTCACCCTGACCACACACCAAAAGCGTCACCCTGACCACACACCAAAAGCGTCACCCTGACCACACACCAAAAGCGTCACCCTGACCACACACCAAAAGCGACACCCTGACCACACACCAAAAGCGCCACCCTGACCACACACCAAAAGCGTCACCCTGACCACACACCAAAGGCGTCACCCTGACCACACACCAAAAGCGTCACCCTGACCACAAATACACCAAAAGCGTCACCCTGACCACAAACACACCAAAAGCGTCACCCTGACCACAAACACACCAAAAGCGTCACCCTGACCATGCACCAAAAGCTTCACCCTGACCACGCACCAAAAGCATCACCCTGACCACACACCAAAAAGCGTCACCCTGACCACACACCAAAAGCGTCACCCTGACCACAAACACACCAAAAGCGTCACCCTGACCACACACCAAAAGCGTCACCCTGACCACACACCAAAAGCGTCACCCTGACCACACACCAAAGGCGTCACCCTGACCACAAATACACCAAAAGCGTCACCCTGACCACAAATACACCAAAAGCGTCACCCTGACCACAAACACACCAAAATCGTCACCCTGACCACACACCAATAGCGTCACCCTGACCACACACCAAAAGCGCCACCCTGACCACACACCAAAAGCGTCACCCTGACCACACACCAAAAGCGTCACCCTGACCACACACCAAAAGCGTCACCCTGACCACACACTAAAAGCGTCACCCTGACCACACACCAAAAGCGTTACCCTGACCACACACCACAAGCGTCACGCTGACCACACACCAAAAGCGTCACCCTGACCACACACCAAAAGCGTCACCCTGACCACACACCAAAAGCGTCACCCTGACCACACACCAAAAGCGTCACCCTGACCACACACCAAAAGCGTCACCCTGACCACACACCAAAGGCGTCACCCTGAACACAAATACACCAAAACCGTCACCCTGACCACAAATACACCAAAAGCGTCACCCTGACCACAAACACACCAAAAGCGTCACCCTGACCACACACCAATAGCGTCACCCTGACCACACACCAAAAGCGTCACCCTGACCACACACCAAAAGCGTCACCCTGACCACACACCAAAAGCGTCACCCTGACCACACACCAAAAGCGTCACCCTGACCATGCACCAAAAGCTTCACCCTGACCACGCACCAAAAGCATCACCCTGACCACACACCAAAAAGCGTCACCCTGACCACACACCAAAAGCGTCACCCTGACCACAAACACACCAAAAGCGTCACCCTGACCACACACCAAAAGCGTCACCCTGACCACACACCAAAAGCGTCACCCTGACCACACACCAAAGGCGTCACCCTGACCACAAATACACCAAACGCGTCACCCTGACCACAAATACACCAAAAGCGTCACCCTGACCACAAACACACCAAAAGCGTCACCCTGACCACACACCAATAGCGTCACCCTGACCACACACCAAAAGCGTCACCCTGACCACACACCAAAAGCGTCACCCTGACCACACACCAAAAGCGTCACCCTGACCAAACACCAAAAGGGTCACCCTGACCACATACAAAAAGCGTCACCCTGACCACACACCAAAAGCGTCACCCTGACCACACTCCAAAAGCGTCACCCTGACCACACACACACCAAAAGCGTCACCCTGACCACACACACACCAAAAGCGTCACCCTGACCACACACACACACCAAAAGCGTCACCCTGACCACACACCAAAAGCGTCACCCTGACCACACACCAAAAGCGTCACCCTGACCATACACCAAAAGCGTCACCCTGACCACACACAAAAAGCGTCACCCTGACCACACACAAAAACCGTCACCCTGACCACACACCAAAAGCGTCACCGTCTCCACACACCAAAAGCGTCACCCTGACCACACACCAAAAGCGTCACCCTGACCACACTCCAAAAGCTTCACCCTGACCACACACCAAAAGCGTCACTCTGATCAAACACCAAAAGCGTCACCCTGACCACAAAAAAAGCGTCACCCTGACCACACACTAAAAGCGTCACCCTGACTACACACCAAAAGCATCACCCTGACCACACACACCAAAAGCGTCACCCTGACCACACTCCAAAAGCATCACCCTGACAACACACACACCAAAAGCGTCACCCTGACCACACACACACACACCAAAAGCGTCACCCTGAACACACACCAAAAGCGTCACCCTGACCACACACACACACCAAAAGCTTCACCCTGACCACACACCAAAAGCTTCAACCTGACCACACACTAAAAGCGTCACCCTGACCACACACCAAAAGCGTCACCCTGACCACACACCAAAAGCGTCACCCTGACCACACACAAAAAGCGTCACCCTGACCACACACAAAAACCGTCACCCTGACCACACACCAAAAGCGTCACCGTCTCCACACACCAAAAGCATCACCCTGACCACACACCAAAAGCGTCACCCTGACCACACTCCAAAAGCGTCACCCTGACCACACACCAAAAGCGTCACTCTGATCAAACACCAAAAGCGTCACCCTGACCACACACAAAAAAGCGTCACCCTGACCACACACTAAAAGCGTCACCCTGACTACACACCCAAAGCATCACCCTGACCACACACACCAAAAGCGTCACCCTGACCACACTCCAAAAGCATCACCCTGACAACACACACACCAAAAGCGTCACCCTGAACACAAACACACCAAAAGCGTCACCCTGACCACACACCAAAAGCGCCACCCTGACCACACACCAAAAGCGTCACCCTGACCACACACCAAAACCGTCACCCTGACCACACACCAAAAGCGTCACCCTGACCACACACCAAAAGCGTCACCCTGACCACACACCAAAAGCGTCACCCGGACCACACACCAAAAGCGTTACCCTGACCACACACCACAAGCGTCACGCTGACCACACACCAAAAGCGTCACCCTGACCACACACCAAAAGCGTCACCCTGACCACACACCAAAAGCGTCACCCTGACCACACACCAAAAGCGTTACCCTGACCACACACCACAAGCGTCACGCTGACCACACACCAAAAGCGTCACCCTGACCACACACCAAAAGCGTCACCCTGACCACACACCAAAAGCGTCACCCTGACCACACACCAAAAGCGTCACCCTGACCACACACCAAAAGCGTCACCCTGACCACACACCAAAGGCGTCACCCTGACCACAAATACACCAAAAGCGTCACCCTGACCACAAACACACCAAAAGCGTCACCCTGACCACACACCAATAGCGTCACCCTGACCACACACCAAAAGCGTCACCCTGACCACACACCAAAAGCGCCACACTGACCACACACCAAAAGCGTCACCCTGACCACACACCAAAAGCGTCACCCTTACCATGCACCAAAAGCTTCACCCTGACCACATACAAAAAGCGTCACCCTGACCACACACCAAAAGCGTCACCCTGACCACATACCAAAAGCATCACCCTGACCACACACACACACACCAAAAGCATCAACCCTGACCACACTCCAAAAGCGTCACCCTGACCACACACACACCAAAAGCGTCAAACTGACCACACACACACCAAAAGCGTCACCCTGACCACACACACACCAAAAGCGTCACCCTGACCACACACCAAAAGCGTCACCCTGACCACACACCAAAAGCGTCACCCTGACCACACACCAAAAGCGTCACCCTGACCACACACTAAAAGCGTCACCCTGACCACACACCAAAAGCGTTACCCTGACCACACACCACAAGCGTCACGCTGACCACACACCAAAAGCGTCACCCTGACCACACACCAAAAGCGTCACCCTGACCACACACCAAAAGCGTCACCCTGACCACACACCAAAAGCGTCACCCTGACCACACACCAAAAGCGTCACCCTGACCACACACCAAAGGCGTCACCCTGACCACAAATACACCAAAAGCGTCACCCTGACCACAAACACACCAAAAGCGTCACCCTGACCACACACCAATAGCGTCACCCTGACCACACACCAAAAGCGTAACCCTGACCACAAACACACCAAAAGCGTCACCCTGACCACACACCAAAAGCGTCACCCTGACCACACACCAAAAGCGTCACCCTGACCACAAACACACCAAAAGCGTCACCCTGACCACACACCAAAAGCGCCACACTGACCACACACCAAAAGCGTCACCCTGACCACACACCAAAAGCGTCACCCTGACCAAACACCAAAAGGGTCACCCTGACCACATAAAAAAAGCGTCACCCTGACCACATACCAAAAGCATCACCCTGACCACACACACACACACCAAAAGCATCAACCCTGACCACACTCCAAAAGCGTCACCCTGACCACACACACACCAAAAGCGTCACCCTGACCACACACACACCAAAAGCGTCACCCTGACCACACACACACCAAAAGCGTCACCCTGACCACACACCAAAAGCGTCACCCTGACCACACACCAAAAGCGTCACCCTGACCACACACCAAAAGCGTCACCCTGACCACACACCAAAAGCGTCACCCTGACCACACACCAAAAGCGTCACCCTGACCATGCACCAAAAGCTTCACCCTGACCACGCACCAAAATCATCACCCTGACCACACACCAAAAAGCGTCACCCTGACCACACACCAAAAGCGTCACCCTGACCACAAACACACCAAAAGCGTCACCCTGACCACACACCAAAAGCGCCACACTGACCACACACCAAAAGCGTCACCCTGACCACACACCAAAAGAGTCATCCTCACCACACACCAATAGCGTCACCCTGACCACACACCAAAAGCGTCACCCTGACCACACACCAAAAGCGTCACCCTGACCACACACCAAAAGCGTCACCCTGACCACACACCAAAAGCGTCACCCTGACCACACACCAAAAGCGTCACCCTGACCACACACCAAAAGCGTCACCCTGACCACACTCCAAAAGCGTCACCCTGACCACACACACACACCAAAAGCGTCACCCTGACCACACACACACCAAAAGCGTCACCCTGACCACACACCAAAAGCGTCACACTGACCACACACCAAAAGCGTCACCCTGACCACACACCAAAAGCGTCACCCTTACCACACACCAAAGGCGTCACCCTGACCACAAATACACCAAAAGCGTCACCCTGACCACACTCCAAAAGCGTCACCCTGACCACACACACACCAAAAGCGTCACCCTGACCACACACACACCAAAAGCGTCACCCTGACCACACACACACCAAAAGCGTCACCCTGACCACACACCAAAAGCGTCACCCTGACCACACACCAATAGCGTCACCCTGACCACACACCAAAAGCGTCACCCTGACCACACACCAAAAGCGTCACCCTGACCACACACCAAAAGCGTCACCCTGACCACACACCAATAGCGTCACCCTGACCACACACCAAAAGCGTCACCCTGACCACACACCAAAAGCGTCACCCTGACCACACACCAAAAGCGTCACCCTGACCACACACCAAAAGCGTCACCCTGACCATGCACCAAAAGCTTCACCCTGACCACGCACCAAAAGCATCACCCTGACCACACACCAAAAAGCGTCACCCTGACCACACACCAAAAGCGTCACCCTGACCACAAACACACCAAAAGCGTCACCCTGACCACACACCAAAAGCGCCACACTGACCACACACCAAAAGCGTCACCCTGACCACACACCAAAAGCGTCACCCTGACCAAACACCAAAAGGGTCACCCTGACCACATACAAAAAGCGTCACCCTGACCACACACCAAAAGCGTCACCCTGACCACATACCAAAAGCATCACCCTGACCACACACACACACCAAAAGCATCAACCCTGACCACACTCCAAAAGCGTCACCCTGACCACACACACACCAAAAGCGTCAAACTGACCACACACACACCAAAAGCGTCACCCTGACCACACACACACACCAAAAGCGTCACCCTGACCACACACCAAAAGCGTCACCCTGACCACACACCAAAAGCGTCACCCTGACCACACACCAAAAGCGTCACCCTGACCACACACTAAAAGCGTCACCCTGACCACACACCAAAAGCGTTACCCTGACCACACACCACAAGCGTCACGCTGACCACACACCAAAAGCGTCACCCTGACCACACACCAAAAGCGTCACCCTGACCACACACCAAAAGCGTCACCCTGACCACACACCAAAAGCGTCACCCTGACCACACACCAAAAGCGTCACCCTGACCACACACCAAAGGCGTCACCCTGACCACAAATACACCAAAAGCGTCACCCTGACCACAAACACACCAAAAGCGTCACCCTGACCACACACCAATAGCGTCACCCTGACCACACACCAAAAGCGTCACCCTGACCACAAACACACCAAAAGCGTCACCCTGACCACACACCAAAAGCGTCACCCTGACCACACACCAAAAGCGTCACCCTGACCATGCACCAAAAGCTTCACCATGACCACGCACCAAAAGCATCACCCTGACCACACACCAAAAAGCGTCAGCCTGACCACACACCAAAAGCGTCACCCTGACCACAAACACACCAAAAGCGTCACCCTGACCACACACCAAAAGCGCCACACTGACCACACACCAAAAGCGTCACCCTGACCACACACCAAAAGCGTCACCCTGACCAAACACCAAAAGGGTCACCCTGACCACATAAAAAAAAGCGTCACCCTGACCACACACCAAAAGCGTCACCCTGACCACATACCAAAAGCATCACCCTGACCACACACACACACCAAAAGCATCAACCCTGACCACACTCCAAAAGCCTCACCCTGACCACACACACACCAAAAGCGTCACCCTGACCACACACACACCAAAAGCGTCACCCTGACCACACACACACCAAAAGCGTCACCCTGACCACACACCAAAAGCGTCACCCTGACCACACACCAAAAGCGTCACCCTGACCATGCACCAAAAGCTTCACCCTGACCACGCACCAAAAGCATCACCCTGACCACACACCAAAAGCGTCACCCTGACCACACACACACCAAAAGCGTCACCCTGACCACACACCAATAGCGTCACCCTGACCACACACCAAAAGCGTCACCCTGACCACACACCAAAAGCGTCACCCTGACCAAACACCAAAAGCGTCACCCTGACCACACACCAAAAGCGTCACCCTGGCCACACACCAAAAGCGTCACCCTGACCACACACCAAAAGAGTCATCCTGACCACACACCAATAGCGTTACCCTGACCACTCACCAAAAGCGTCACCCTGACCACACACCAAAAGCGTCACCCTGTCCACACACCAAAAGCGTCACCCTGACCACAAACACACCAAAAGCGTCACCCTGACCACACACCAAAAGCGCCACACTGACCACACACCAAAAGCGTCACCCTGACCACACACCAAAAGCGTCACCCTGACCAAACACCAAAAGGGTCACCCTGACCACATACAAAAAGCGTCACCCTGACCACACACCAAAAGCGTCACCCTGACCACATACCAAAAGCATCACCCTGACCACACACACACACCAAAAGCATCAACCCTGACCACACTCCAAAAGCCTCACCCTGACCACACACACACCAAAAGCGTCACCCTGACCACACACCAAAAGCGTCACCCTGGCCACACACCAAAAGCGTCACCCTGACCACACACCAAAAGAGTCATCCTGACCACACACCAATAGCGTCACCCTGACCACACACCAAAAGCGTCACCCTGACCACACACCAAAAGCGTCACCCTGACCACACACCAAAAGCGTCACCCTGACCACACACCAAAAGCGTCACCCTGACCACACTCCAAAAGCGTCACCCTGACCACACACACACCAAAAGCGTCACCCTGACCACACACACACCAAAAGCGTCACCCTGTCCACACACCAATAGCGTCATCCTGACCACACACCAAAAGCGTCACCCTGACCACACACCAAAAGCGTCACCCTGACCACACACCAAAAGCGTCACCCTGACCACACACCAAAAGCGTCACCCTGACCATGCACCAAAAGCTTCACCCTGACCACGCACCAAAAGCATCACCCTGACCACACACCAAAAAGCGTCACCCTGACCACACACCAAAAGCGTCACCCTGACCACAAACACACCAAAAGCGTCACCCTGACCACACACCAAAAGCGCCACACTGACCACACACCAAAAGCGTCACCCTGACCACACACCAAAAGCGTCACCCTGACCAAACACCAAAAGGGTCACCCTGACCACATTCAAAAAGCGTCACCCTGACCACACACCAAAAGCGTCACCCTGACCACATACCAAAAGCATCACCCTGACCACACTCCAAAAGCGTCACCCTGACCACACACACACCAAAAGCGTCACCCTGACCACACACACACCAAAAGCGTCACCCTGACCACACACCAAAAGCGTCACCCTGACCACACACCAAAAGCGTCACCCTGACCAAACACCAAAAGCGTCACCCTGACCACACACCAAAAGCGTCACCCTGGCCACACACCAAAAGCGTCACCCTGACCACACACCAAAAGAGTCATCCTGACCACACACCAATAGCGTTACCCTGACCACACACCAAAAGCGTCACCCTGACCACACACCAAAAGCGTCACCCTGACCACACACCAAAAGCGTCACCCTGACCACAAACACACCAAAAGCGTCACCCTGACCACACACCAAAAGCGCCACACTGACCACACACCAAAAGCGTCACCCTGACCACACACCAAAAGCGTCACCCTGACCAAACACCAAAAGGGTCACCCTGACCACATACAAAAAGCGTCACCCTGATCACACACCAAAAGCGTCACCCTGACCACATACCAAAAGCATCACCCTGACCACACACACACACCAAAAGCATCAACCCTGACCACACTCCAAAAGCGTCACCCTGACCACACACACACCAAAAGCGTCACCCTGACCACACACACACCAAAAGCGTCACCCTGACCACACACACACCAAAAGCGTCACCCTGACCACACACCAAAAGCGTCACCCTGACCACACACCAAAAGCGTCACCCTGACCACACACCAAAAGCATCACCCTGACCACACACCAAAAGCGTCACCCTGACCACACACCAAAAGCGTCACCCTGGCCACACACCAAAAGCGTCACCCTGACCACACACCAAAAGCGTTACCCTGACCACACACCACAAGCGTCACGCTGACCACACACCAAAAGCGTCACCCTGACCACACACCAAAAGCGTCACCCTGACCACACACCAAAAGCGTCACCCTGACCACACACCAAAAGCGTCACCCTGACCACACACCAAAGGCGTCACCCTGACCACAAATACACCAAAAGCGTCACCCTGACCACAAATACACCAAAAGCGTCACCTTGACCACAAACACACCAAAAGCGTCACCCTGACCACACACCAATAGCGTCACCCTGACCACACACCAAAAGCGTCACCCTGACCACACACCAAAAGCGTCACCCTGACCACACACCAAAAGCGTCACCCTGACCACACACCAAAAGCGTCACCCTGACCATGCACCAAAAGCTTCACCCTGACCACGCACCAAAAGCATCACCCTGACCACACACCAAAAAGCGTCACCCTGACCACACACCAAAAGCTTCACCCTGACCACAAACACACCAAAAGCGTCACCCTGACCACACACCAAAAGCGCCACACTGACCACACACCAAAAGGGTCACCCTTACCACACACCAAAGGCGTCACCCTGACCACAAACACACCAAAAGCGTCACCCTGACCAAACACCAAAAGGGTCACCCTGACCACATACAAAAAGCGTCACCCTGACCACACACCAAAAGCGTCACCCTGACCACATACCAAAAGCATCACCCTGACCACACACACACACCAAAAGCATCAACCCTGACCACACTCCAAAAGCGTCACCCTGACCACACACACACCAAAAGCGTCACCCTGACCACACACACACCAAAAGCGTCACCCTGACCACACACACACCAAAAGCGTCACCCTGACCACACACTAAAAGCGTCACCCTGACCACACACCAAAAGCGTCACCCTGACCAAACACCAAAAGGGTCACCCTGACCACATTCAAAAAGCGTCACCCTGACCACACACCAAAAGCGTCACCCTGACCACATACCAAAAGCATCACCCTGACCACACACACACACCAAAAGCATCAACCCTGACCACACTCCAAAAGCGTCACCCTGACCACACACACACCAAAAGCGTCACCCTGACCACACACACACCAAAAGCGTCACCCTGACCACACACCAAAAGCGTCACCCTGACCACACACCAAAAGCGTCACCCTGACCAAACACCAAAAGCATCACCCTGACCACACACCAAAAGCGTCACCCTGACCACACACCAAAAGCGTCACCCTGACCACACACCAAAAGCGTCACCCTGGCCACACACCAAAAGAGTCATCCTGACCACACACCAATAGCGTTACCCTGACCACACACCAAAAGCGTCACCCTGACCACACACCAAAAGCGTCACCCTGACCACAAACACACCAAAAGCGTCACCCTGACCACACACACACCAAAAGCGTCACCCTGACCACACACACACCAAAAGCGTCACCCTGACCACACACCAAAAGCGTCACCCTGACCACACACCAAAAGCGTCACCCTGACCACACACACACCAAAAGCGTCACCCTGACCACACACACACCAAAAGCGTCACCCTGTCCACACACCAATAGCGTCATCCTGACCACACACCAAAAGCGTCACCCTGACCACACACCAAAAGCGTCACCCTGACCACACACCAAAAGCGTCACCCTGACCACACACCAAAAGCGTCACCCTGACCATGCACCAAAAGCTTCACCCTGACCACGCACCAAAAGCATCACCCTGACCACACACCAAAAAGCGTCACCCTGACCACACACCAAAAGCGTCACCCTGACCACAAACACACCAAAAGCGTCACCCTGACCACACACCAAAAGCGCCACACTGACCACACACCAAAAGCGTCACCCTGACCACACACCAAAAGCGTCACCCTGACCAAACACCAAAAGGGTCACCCTGACCACATTCAAAAAGCGTCACCCTGACCACACACCAAAAGCGTCACCCTGACCACATACCAAAAGCATCACCCTGACCACACACACACACCAAAAGCATCAACCCTGACCACACTCCAAAAGCGTCACCCTGACCACACACACACCAAAAGCGTCACCCTGACCACACACACACCAAAAGCGTCACCCTGACCACACACCAAAAGCGTCACCCTGACCACACACCAAAAGCGTCACCCTGACCAAACACCAAAAGCGTCACCCTGACCACACACCAAAAGCGTCACCCTGGCCACACACCAAAAGCGTCACCCTGACCACACACCAAAAGAGTCATCCTGACCACACACCAATAGCGTTACCCTGACCACACACCAAAAGCGTCACCCTGACCACACACCAAAAGCGTCACCCTGACCACACACCAAAAGCGTCACCCTGACCACAAACACACCAAAAGCGTCACCCTGACCACACACCAAAAGCGCCACACTGACCACACACCAAAAGCGTCACCCTGACCACACACCAAAAGCGTCACCCTGACCAAACACCAAAAGGGTCACCCTGACCACATACAAAAAGCGTCACCCTGACCACACACCAAAAGCGTCACCCTGACCACATACCAAAAGCATCACCCTGACCACACACACACACACCAAAAGCATCAACCCTGACCACACTCCAAAAGCCTCACCCTGACCACACACACACCAAAAGCGTCACCCTGACCACACACACACCAAAAGCGTCACCCTGACCACACACACACCAAAAGCGTCACCCTGACCACACACCAAAAGCGTCACCCTGACCACACACCAAAACCGTCACCCTGACCACTCACCAAAAGCGTCACCCTGACCACACACCAAAAGCGTCACCCTGTCCACACACCAAAAGCGTCACCCTGACCACAAACACACCAAAAGCGTCACCCTGACCACACACCAAAAGCGCCACACTGACCACACACCAAAAGCGTCACCCTGACCACACACCAAAAGCGTCACCCTGACCAAACACCAAAAGGGTCACCCTGACCACATACAAAAAGCGTCACCCTGACCACACACCAAAAGCGTCACCCTGACCACATACCAAAAGCATCACCCTGACCACACACACACACCAAAAGCATCAACCCTGACCACACTCCAAAAGCCTCACCCTGACCACACACACACCAAAAGCGTCACCCTGACCACACACCAAAAGCGTCACCCTGGCCACACACCAAAAGCGTCACCCTGACCACACACCAAAAGAGTCATCCTGACCACACACCAATAGCGTCACCCTGACCACACACCAAAAGCGTCACCCTGACCACACACCAAAAGCGTCACCCTGACCACACACCAAAAGCGTCACCCTGACCACACACCAAAAGCGTCACCCTGACCACACTCCAAAAGCGTCACCCTGACCACACACACACCAAAAGCGTCACCCTGACCACACACACACCAAAAGCGTCACCCTGTCCACACACCAATAGCGTCATCCTGACCACACACCAAAAGCGTCACCCTGACCACACACCAAAAGCGTCACCCTGACCACACACCAAAAGCGTCACCCTGACCACACACCAAAAGCGTCACCCTGACCATGCACCAAAAGCTTCACCCTGACCACGCACCAAAAGCATCACCCTGACCACACACCAAAAAGCGTCACCCTGACCACACACCAAAAGCGTCACCCTGACCACAAACACACCAAAAGCGTCACCCTGACCACACACCAAAAGCGCCACACTGACCACACACCAAAAGCGTCACCCTGACCACACACCAAAAGCGTCACCCTGACCAAACACCAAAAGGGTCACCCTGACCACATTCAAAAAGCGTCACCCTGACCACACACCAAAAGCGTCACCCTGACCACATACCAAAAGCATCACCCTGACCACACTCCAAAAGCGTCACCCTGACCACACACACACCAAAAGCGTCACCCTGACCACACACACACCAAAAGCGTCACCCTGACCACACACCAAAAGCGTCACCCTGACCACACACCAAAAGCGTCACCCTGACCAAACACCAAAAGCGTCACCCTGACCACACACCAAAAGCGTCACCCTGGCCACACACCAAAAGCGTCACCCTGACCACACACCAAAAGAGTCATCCTGACCACACACCAATAGCGTTACCCTGACCACACACCAAAAGCGTCACCCTGACCACACACCAAAAGCGTCACCCTGACCACACACCAAAAGCGTCACCCTGACCACAAACACACCAAAAGCGTCACCCTGACCACACACCAAAAGCGCCACACTGACCACACACCAAAAGCGTCACCCTGACCACACACCAAAAGCGTCACCCTGACCAAACACCAAAAGGGTCACCCTGACCACATACAAAAAGCGTCACCCTGATCACACACCAAAAGCGTCACCCTGACCACATACCAAAAGCATCACCCTGACCACACACACACACCAAAAGCATCAACCCTGACCACACTCCAAAAGCCTCACCCTGACCACACACACACCAAAAGCGTCACCCTGACCACACACACACCAAAAGCGTCACCCTGACCACACACACACCAAAAGCGTCACCCTGACCACACACCAAAAGCGTCACCCTGACCACACACCAAAAGCGTCACCCTGACCACACACCAAAAGCATCACCCTGACCACACACCAAAAGCGTCACCCTGACCACACACCAAAAGCGTCACCCTGGCCACACACCAAAAGCGTCACCCTGACCACACACCAAAAGCGTTACCCTGACCACACACCACAAGCGTCACGCTGACCACACACCAAAAGCGTCACCCTGACCACACACCAAAAGCGTCACCCTGACCACACACCAAAAGCGTCACCCTGACCACACACCAAAAGCGTCACCCTGACCACACACCAAAGGCGTCACCCTGACCACAAATACACCAAAAGCGTCACCCTGACCACAAATACACCAAAAGCGTCACCTTGACCACAAACACACCAAAAGCGTCACCCTGACCACACACCAATAGCGTCACCCTGACCACACACCAAAAGCGTCACCCTGACCACACACCAAAAGCGTCACCCTGACCACACACCAAAAGCGTCACCCTGACCACACACCAAAAGCGTCACCCTGACCATGCACCAAAAGCTTCACCCTGACCACGCACCAAAAGCATCACCCTGACCACACACCAAAAAGCGTCACCCTGACCACACACCAAAAGCTTCACCCTGACCACAAACACACCAAAAGCGTCACCCTGACCACACACCAAAAGCGCCACACTGACCACACACCAAAAGGGTCACCCTTACCACACACCAAAGGCGTCACCCTGACCACAAACACACCAAAAGCGTCACCCTGACCAAACACCAAAAGGGTCACCCTGACCACATACAAAAAGCGTCACCCTGACCACACACCAAAAGCGTCACCCTGACCACATACCAAAAGCATCACCCTGACCACACACACACACCAAAAGCATCAACCCTGACCACACTCCAAAAGCGTCACCCTGACCACACACACACCAAAAGCGTCACCCTGACCACACACACACCAAAAGCGTCACCCTGACCACACACACACCAAAAGCGTCACCCTGACCACACACCAAAAGCGTCACCCTGACCACACACCAAAAGCGTCACCCTGACCAAACACCAAAAGGGTCACCCTGACCACATTCAAAAAGCGTCACCCTGACCACACACCAAAAGCGTCACCCTGACCACATACCAAAAGCATCACCCTGACCACACACACACACCAAAAGCATCAACCCTGACCACACTCCAAAAGCGTCACCCTGACCACACACACACCAAAAGCGTCACCCTGACCACACACACACCAAAAGCGTCACCCTGACCACACACCAAAAGCGTCACCCTGACCACACACCAAAAGCGTCACCCTGACCAAACACCAAAAGCATCACCCTGACCACACACCAAAAGCGTCACCCTGACCACACACCAAAAGCGTCACCCTGACCACACACCAAAAGCGTCACCCTGGCCACACACCAAAAGAGTCATCCTGACCACACACCAATAGCGTTACCCTGACCACACACCAAAAGCGTCACCCTGACCACACACCAAAAGCGTCACCCTGACCACAAACACACCAAAAGCGTCACCCTGACCACACACACACCAAAAGCGTCACCCTGACCACACACACACCAAAAGCGTCACCCTGACCACACACCAAAAGCGTCACCCTGACCACACACCAAAAGCGTCACCCTGACCACACACACACCAAAAGCGTCACCCTGACCACACACACACCAAAAGCGTCACCCTGTCCACACACCAATAGCGTCATCCTGACCACACACCAAAAGCGTCACCCTGACCACACACCAAAAGCGTCACCCTGACCACACACCAAAAGCGTCACCCTGACCACACACCAAAAGCGTCACCCTGACCATGCACCAAAAGCTTCACCCTGACCACGCACCAAAAGCATCACCCTGACCACACACCAAAAAGCGTCACCCTGACCACACACCAAAAGCGTCACCCTGACCACAAACACACCAAAAGCGTCACCCTGACCACACACCAAAAGCGCCACACTGACCACACACCAAAAGCGTCACCCTGACCACACACCAAAAGCGTCACCCTGACCAAACACCAAAAGGGTCACCCTGACCACATTCAAAAAGCGTCACCCTGACCACACACCAAAAGCGTCACCCTGACCACATACCAAAAGCATCACCCTGACCACACACACACACCAAAAGCATCAACCCTGACCACACTCCAAAAGCGTCACCCTGACCACACACACACCAAAAGCGTCACCCTGACCACACACACACCAAAAGCGTCACCCTGACCACACACCAAAAGCGTCACCCTGACCACACACCAAAAGCGTCACCCTGACCAAACACCAAAAGCGTCACCCTGACCACACACCAAAAGCGTCACCCTGGCCACACACCAAAAGCGTCACCCTGACCACACACCAAAAGAGTCATCCTGACCACACACCAATAGCGTTACCCTGACCACACACCAAAAGCGTCACCCTGACCACACACCAAAAGCGTCACCCTGACCACACACCAAAAGCGTCACCCTGACCACAAACACACCAAAAGCGTCACCCTGACCACACACCAAAAGCGCCACACTGACCACACACCAAAAGCGTCACCCTGACCACACACCAAAAGCGTCACCCTGACCAAACACCAAAAGGGTCACCCTGACCACATACAAAAAGCGTCACCCTGACCACACACCAAAAGCGTCACCCTGACCACATACCAAAAGCATCACCCTGACCACACACACACACACCAAAAGCATCAACCCTGACCACACTCCAAAAGCCTCACCCTGACCACACACACACACCAAAAGCGTCACCCTGACCACACACACACCAAAAGCGTCACCCTGACCACACACACACCAAAAGCGTCACCCTGACCACACACCAAAAGCGTCACCCTGACCACACACCAAAACCGTCACCCTGACCACACACCAAAAGCATCACCCTGACCACACACCAAAAGCGTCACCCTGACCACACACCAAAAGCGTCACCCTGGCCACACACCAAAAGCGTCACCCTGACCACACACCAAAAGCGTCACCCTGACCACACACCACAAGCGTCACGCTGACCACACACCAAAAGCGTCACCCTGACCACACACCAAAAGCGTCACCCTGACCACACACCAAAAGCGTCACCCTGACCACACACCAAAAGCGTCACCCTGACCACACACCAAAGGCGTCACCCTGACCACAAATACACCAAAAGCGTCACCCTGACCACAAATACACCAAAAGCGTCACCTTGACCACAAACACACCAAAAGCGTCACCCTGACCACACACCAATAGCGTCACCCTGACCACACACCAAAAGCGTCACCCTGACCACACACCAAAAGCGTCACCCTGACCACACACCAAAAGCGTCACCCTGACCACACACCAAAAGCGTCACCCTGACCATGCACCAAAAGCTTCACCCTGACCACGCACCAAAAGCATCACCCTGACCACACACGAAAAAGCGTCACCCTGACCACACACCAAAAGCTTCACCCTGACCACAAACACACCAAAAGCGTCACCCTGACCACACACCAAAAGCGCCACACTGACCACACACCAAAAGGGTCACCCTTACCACACACCAAAGGCGTCACCCTGACCACAAACACACCAAAAGCGTCACCCTGACCAAACACCAAAAGGGTCACCCTGACCACATACAAAAAGCGTCACCCTGACCACACACCAAAAGCGTCACCCTGACCACATACCAAAAGCATCACCCTGACCACACACACACACCAAAAGCATCAACCCTGACCACACTCCAAAAGCGTCACCCTGACCACACACACACCAAAAGCGTCACCCTGACCACACACACACCAAAAGCGTCACCCTGACCACACACACACCAAAAGCGTCACCCTGACCACACACCAAAAGCGTCACCCTGACCACACACCAAAAGCGTCACCCTGACCAAACACCAAAAGGGTCACCCTGACCACATTCAAAAAGCGTCACCCTGACCACACACCAAAAGCGTCACCCTGACCACATACCAAAAGCATCACCCTGACCACACACACACACCAAAAGCATCAACCCTGACCACACTCCAAAAGCGTCACCCTGACCACACACACACCAAAAGCGTCACCCTGACCACACACACACCAAAAGCGTCACCCTGACCACACACCAAAAGCGTCACCCTGACCACACACCAAAAGCGTCACCCTGACCAAACACCAAAAGCGTCACCCTGACCACACACCAAAAGCGTCACCCTGGCCACACACCAAAAGCGTCACCCTGACCACACACCAAAAGAGTCATCCTGACCACACACCAATAGCGTTACCCTGACCACACACCAAAAGCGTCACCCTGACCACACACCAAAAGCGTCACCCTGACCACACACCAAAAGCGTCACCCTGACCACAAACACACCAAAAGCGTCACCCTGACCACACACCAAAAGCGCCACACTGACCACACACCAAAAGCGTCACCCTGACCACACACCAAAAGCGTCACCCTGACCAAACACCAAAAGGGTCACCCTGACCACATACAAAAAGCGTCACCCTGACCACACACCAAAAGCGTCACCCTGACCACATACCAAAAGCATCACCCTGACCACACACACACACCAAAAGCATCAACCCTGACCACACTCCAAAAGCCTCACCCTGACCACACACACACCAAAAGCGTCACCCTGACCACACACACACCAAAAGCGTCACCCTGACCACACACACACCAAAAGCGTCACCCTGACCACACACCAAAAGCGTCACCCTGACCACACACCAAAAGCGTCACCCTGACCACACACCAAAAGCGTCACCCTGACCACACACCAAAAGCGTCACCCTGGCCACACACCAAAAGCGTCACCCTGACCACACACCAAAAGCGTTACCCTGACCACACACCACAAGCGTCACGCTGACCACACACCAAAAGCGTCACCCTGACCACACACCAAAAGCGTCACCCTGACCACACACCAAAAGCGTCACCCTGACCACACACCAAAAGCGTCACCCTGACCACACACCAAAAGCGTCACCCTGACCACACACCAAAGGCGTCACCCTGACCACAAATACACCAAAAGCGTCACCCTGACCACAAATACACCAAAAGCGTCACCCTGACCACAAACACACCAAAAGCGTCACCCTGACCACACACCAATAGCGTCACCCTGACCACACACCAAAAGCGTCACCCTGACCACACACCAAAAGCGTCACCCTGACCACACACCAAAAGCGTCACCCTGACCACACACCAAAAGCGTCACCCTGACCATGCACCAAAAGCTTCACCCTGACCACGCACCAAAAGCATCACCCTGACCACACACCAAAAAGCGTCACCCTGACCACACACCAAAAGCGTCACCCTGACCAAACACCAAAAGGGTCACCCTGACCACATACAAAAAGCGTCACCCTGACCACACACCAAAAGCGTCACCCTGACCACATACCAAAAGCGTCACCCTGGCCACACACCAAAAGCGTCACCCTGACCACACACCAAAAGAGTCATCCTGACCACACACCAATAGCGTTACCCTGACCACACACCAAAAGCGTCACCCTGACCACACACCAAAAGCGTCACCCTGACCACACACCAAAAGCGTCACCCTGACCACAAACACACCAAAAGCGTCACCCTGACCACACACCAAAAGCGCCACACTGACCACACACCAAAAGCGTCACCCTGACCACACACCAAAAGCGTCACCCTGACCAAACACCAAAAGGGTCACCCTGACCACATACAAAAAGCGTCACCCTGACCACACACCAAAAGCGTCACCCTGACCACATACCAAAAGCATCACCCTGACCACACACACACACCAAAAGCATCAACCCTGACCACACTCCAAAAGCCTCACCCTGACCACACACACACCAAAAGCGTCACCCTGACCACACACACACCAAAAGCGTCACCCTGACCACACACACACCAAAAGCGTCACCCTGACCACACACCAAAAGCGTCACCCTGACCACACACCAAAAGCGTCACCCTGACCACACACCAAAAGCGTCACCCTGACCACACACCAAAAGCGTCACCCTGGCCACACACCAAAAGCGTCACCCTGACCACACACCAAAAGCGTTACCCTGACCACACACCACAAGCGTCACGCTGACCACACACCAAAAGCGTCACCCTGACCACACACCAAAAGCGTCACCCTGACCACACACCAAAAGCGTCACCCTGACCACACACCAAAAGCGTCACCCTGACCACACACCAAAAGCGTCACCCTGACCACACACCAAAGGCGTCACCCTGACCACAAATACACCAAAAGCGTCACCCTGACCACAAATACACCAAAAGCGTCACCCTGACCACAAACACACCAAAAGCGTCACCCTGACCACACACCAATAGCGTCACCCTGACCACACACCAAAAGCGTCACCCTGACCACACACCAAAAGCGTCACCCTGACCACACACCAAAAGCGTCACCCTGACCACACACCAAAAGCGTCACCCTGACCATGCACCAAAAGCTTCACCCTGACCACGCACCAAAAGCATCACCCTGACCACACACCAAAAAGCGTCACCCTGACCACACACCAAAAGCGTCACTCTGACCACACACCAAAAGCGTCACCCTGACCACAAACACACCAAAAGCGTCACCCTGACCACACACCAAAAGCGCCACACTGACCACACACCAAAAGCGTCACCCTGACCACACACCAAAAGCGTCACCCTGACCACACACCAAAAGCGTCACCCTGACCACAAACACACCAAAAGCGTCACCCTGACCACACACCAAAAGCGCCACACTGACCACACACCAAAAGCGTCACCCTGACCACACACCAAAAGCGTCACCCTGACCAAACACCAAAAGGGTCACCCTGACCACATACAAAAAGCGTCACCCTGACCACACACCAAAAGCGTCACCCTGACCACATACCAAAAGCATCACCCTGACCACACACACACACCAAAAGCATCAACCCTGACCACACTCCAAAAGCCTCACCCTGACCACACACACACCAAAAGCGTCACCCTGACCACACACACACCAAAAGCGTCACCCTGACCACACACACACCAAAAGCGTCACCCTGACCACACACCAAAAGCGTCACCCTGACCACACACCAAAAGCGTCACCCTGACCACACACCAAAAGCGTCACCCTGACCACACACCAAAAGCGTCACCCTGGCCACACACCAAAAGCGTCACCCTGACCACACACCAAAAGCGTTACCCTGACCACACACCACAAGCGTCACGCTGACCACACACCAAAAGCGTCACCCTGACCACACACCAAAAGCGTCACCCTGACCACACACCAAAAGCGTCACCCTGACCACACACCAAAAGCGTCACCCTGACCACACACCAAAAGCGTCACCCTGACCACACACCAAAGGCGTCACCCTGACCACAAATACACCAAAAGCGTCACCCTGACCACAAATACACCAAAAGCGTCACCCTGACCACAAACACACCAAAAGCGTCACCCTGACCACACACCAATAGCGTCACCCTGACCACACACCAAAAGCGTCACCCTGACCACACACCAAAAGCGTCACCCTGACCACACACCAAAAGCGTCACCCTGACCACACACCAAAAGCGTCACCCTGACCATGCACCAAAAGCTTCACCCTGACCACGCACCAAAAGCATCACCCTGACCACACACCAAAAAGCGTCACCCTGACCACACACCAAAAGCGTCACTCTGACCACACACCAAAAGCGTCACCCTGACCACAAACACACCAAAAGCGTCACCCTGACCACACACCAAAAGCGCCACACTGACCACACACCAAAAGCGTCACCCTGACCACACACCAAAAGCGTCACCCTGACCAAACACCAAAAGGGTCACCCTGACCACATACAAAAAGCTTCACCCTGACCACACACCAAAAGCGTCACCCTGACCACATACCAAAAGCATCACCCTGACCACACACACACACCAAAAGCATCAACCCTGACCACACTCCAAAAGCGTCACCCTGACCACACACACACCAAAAGCGTCACCCTGACCACACACACACCAAAAGCGTCACCCTGCCCACACACACACCAAAAGCGTCACCCTGACTACACACCAAAAGCGTCACCCTGACCACACACCAAAAGCGTCACCCTGACCACAAACACACCAAAAGCGTCACCCTGACCACACACCAAAAGCGCCACACTGACCACACACCAAAAGCGTCACCCTGACCACACACCAAAAGCGTCACCCTGACCAAACACCAAAAGGGTCACCCTGACCACATACAAAAAGCGTCACCCTGACCACACACCAAAAGCGTCACCCTGACCACATACCAAAAGCATCACCCTGACCACACACACACACCAAAAGCATCAACCCTGACCACACTCCAAAAGCCTCACCCTGACCACACACACACCAAAAGCGTCACCCTGACCACACACACACCAAAAGCGTCACCCTGACCACACACACACCAAAAGCGTCACCCTGACCACACACCAAAAGCGTCACCCTGACCACACACCAAAAGCGTCACCCTGACCACACACCAAAAGCGTCACCCTGACCACACACCAAAAGCGTCACCCTGGCCACACACCAAAAGCGTCACCCTGACCACACACCAAAAGCGTTACCCTGACCACACACCACAAGCGTCACGCTGACCACACACCAAAAGCGTCACCCTGACCACACACCAAAAGCGTCACCCTGACCACACACCAAAAGCGTCACCCTGACCACACACCAAAAGCGTCACCCTGACCACACACCAAAAGCGTCACCCTGACCACACACCAAAGGCGTCACCCTGACCACAAATACACCAAAAGCGTCACCCTGACCACAAATACACCAAAAGCGTCACCCTGACCACAAACACACCAAAAGCGTCACCCTGACCACACACCAATAGCGTCACCCTGACCACACACCAAAAGCGTCACCCTGACCACACACCAAAAGCGTCACCCTGACCACACACCAAAAGCGTCACCCTGACCACACACCAAAAGCGTCACCCTGACCATGCACCAAAAGCTTCACCCTGACCACGCACCAAAAGCATCACCCTGACCACACACCAAAAAGCGTCACCCTGACCACACACCAAAAGCGTCACTCTGACCACACACCAAAAGCGTCACCCTGACCACAAACACACCAAAAGCGTCACCCTGACCACACACCAAAAGCGCCACACTGACCACACACCAAAAGCGTCACCCTGACCACACACCAAAAGCGTCACCCTGACCACACACCAAAAGCGTCACCCTGACCACAAACACACCAAAAGCGTCACCCTGACCACACACCAAAAGCGCCACACTGACCACACACCAAAAGCGTCACCCTGACCACACACCAAAAGCGTCACCCTGACCAAACACCAAAAGGGTCACCCTGACCACATACAAAAAGCGTCACCCTGACCACACACCAAAAGCGTCACCCTGACCACATACCAAAAGCATCACCCTGACCACACACACACACCAAAAGCATCAACCCTGACCACACTCCAAAAGCCTCACCCTGACCACACACACACCAAAAGCGTCACCCTGACCACACACACACCAAAAGCGTCACCCTGACCACACACACACCAAAAGCGTCACCCTGACCACACACCAAAAGCGTCACCCTGACCACACACCAAAAGCGTCACCCTGACCACACACCAAAAGCGTCACCCTGACCACACACCAAAAGCGTCACCCTGGCCACACACCAAAAGCGTCACCCTGACCACACACCAAAAGCGTTACCCTGACCACACACCACAAGCGTCACGCTGACCACACACCAAAAGCGTCACCCTGACCACACACCAAAAGCGTCACCCTGACCACACACCAAAAGCGTCACCCTGACCACACACCAAAAGCGTCACCCTGACCACACACCAAAAGCGTCACCCTGACCACACACCAAAGGCGTCACCCTGACCACAAATACACCAAAAGCGTCACCCTGACCACAAATACACCAAAAGCGTCACCCTGACCACAAACACACCAAAAGCGTCACCCTGACCACACACCAATAGCGTCACCCTGACCACACACCAAAAGCGTCACCCTGACCACACACCAAAAGCGTCACCCTGACCACACACCAAAAGCGTCACCCTGACCACACACCAAAAGCGTCACCCTGACCATGCACCAAAAGCTTCACCCTGACCACGCACCAAAAGCATCACCCTGACCACACACCAAAAAGCGTCACCCTGACCACACACCAAAAGCGTCACTCTGACCACACACCAAAAGCGTCACCCTGACCACAAACACACCAAAAGCGTCACCCTGACCACACACCAAAAGCGCCACACTGACCACACACCAAAAGCGTCACCCTGACCACACACCAAAAGCGTCACCCTGACCAAACACCAAAAGGGTCACCCTGACCACATACAAAAAGCTTCACCCTGACCACACACCAAAAGCGTCACCCTGACCACATACCAAAAGCATCACCCTGACCACACACACACACCAAAAGCATCAACCCTGACCACACTCCAAAAGCGTCACCCTGACCACACACACACCAAAAGCGTCACCCTGACCACACACACACCAAAAGCGTCACCCTGCCCACACACACACCAAAAGCGTCACCCTGACTACACACCAAAAGCGTCACCCTGACCACACACCAAAAGCGTCACCCTGACCACACACCAAAAGCGTCACCCTGACCACACACCAAAAGCGTCACCCTGGCCACACACCAAAAGCGTCACCCTGACCACACACCAAAAGAGTCATCCTGACCACACACCAATAGCGTCACCCTGACCACACACCAAAAGCGTCACCCTGACCACACACCAAAAGCGTCACCCTGACCACACACCAAAAGCGTCACCCTGACCACACACCAAAAGCGTCACGCTGACCACACACCAAAAGCGTCACCCTGACCACACACCAAAAGCGTCACCCTGACCACACTCCAAAAGCGTCACCCTGACCACACACACACCAAAAGCGTCACCCTGACCACACACACACCAAAAGCGTCACCCTGACCACACACACACCAAAAGCGTCACCCTGACCACACACACACCAAAAGCGTCACCCTGACCACACACCAAAAGCGTCACCCTGACCACACACCAAAAGCGTCACCCTGACCACACACCAAAAGCGTCACCCTGACCACACACTAAAAGCGTCACCCTGACCACACACCAAAAGCGTTACCCTGACCACACACCACAAGCGTCACGCTGACCACACACCAAAAGCGTCACCCTGACCACACACCAAAAGCGTCACCCTGACCACACACCAAAAGCGTCACCCTGACCACACACCAAAAGCGTCACCCTGACCACACACCAAAAGCGTCACCCTGACCACACACCAAAGGCGTCACCCTGACCACAAATACACCAAAAGCGTCACCCTGACCACAAATACACCAAAAGCGTCACCCTGACCACAAACACACCAAAAGCGTCACCCTGACCACACACCAATAGCGTCACCCTGACCACACACCAAAAGCGTCACCCTGACCACACACCAAAAGCGTCACCCTGACCACACACCAAAAGCGTCACCCTGACCACACACCAAAAGCGTCACCCTGACCATGCACCAAAAGCTTCACCCTGACCACGCACCAAAAGCATCACCCTGACCACACACCAAAAAGCGTCACCCTGACCACACACCAAAAGCGTCACCCTGACCACAAACACACCAAAAGCGTCACCCTGACCACACACCAAAAGCGCCACACTGACCACACACCAAAAGCGTCACCCTGACCACACACCAAAAGCGTCACCCTGACCAAACACCAAAAGGGTCACCCTGACCACATACAAAAAGCGTCACCCTGACCACACACCAAAAGCGTCATCCTGACCACATACCAAAAGCATCACCCTGACCACACACACACACCAAAAGCATCAACCCTGACCACACTCCAAAAGCGTCACCCTGACCACACACACACCAAAAGCGTCACCCTGACCACACACCAAAAGCGTCACCCTGACCGCACACCAAAAGCGTCACCCTGGCCACACACCAAAAGCGTCACCCTGACCACACACAAAAAGCGTCACCCTGACCACACACCAAAAGCGTCACCCTGACCACACACCAAAAGCATCACCCTGACCACACACACACACACACACACACACACACACACACACACACACACACACACACACACACACACACACAAACACAAAAAGCGTAACCCTGACCACACTCCAAAAGCGTCACCCTGACCACACACACACCAAAAGCGTCACCCTGACCACACACACACCAAAAGCGTCACCCTGACCACACACACACCAAAAGCGTCACCCTGACCACACACCAAAAGCGTCACCCTGACCACACACCAAAATCGTCACCCTGACCAAACACCAAAAGCGTCACCCTGACCACACACAAAAAGCATCACCCTGACCACACACACACACACACACACACACACACACACACACACACACACACACACACACACACACACACACACACACACACACACACACACACACACACACACACACACACACACACACACACACACACACACACACACACACACCAAAAGCGTCACCCTGACCACACTCCAAAAGCGTCACCCTGACCACACACACACCAAAAGCGTCACCCTGACCACACACACACCAAAAGCGTCACCCTGACCACACACACACACCAAAAGCGTCACCCTGACCACACACCAAAAGCGTCACCCTGACCACACACACACACCAAAAGCGTCACCCTGACCACACACCAAAAGCGTCACCCTGACCACACACCAAAAGCGCCACCCTGACCACACACTAAAAGCGTCACCCTGACCACACACCAAAAGCGTCACCCTGACCTCACACCAAAAGCGTCACCCTGACCACAAACCAAAAGCGTCACCCTGACCACACACCAAAAGCGTCACCCTGACCACACACCAAAGGCTTCACCCTGACCACACACCAAAAGCGTCACTCTGACGACAAACACACCAAAAGCGTCACCCTGATCACAAACACACCAAAAGCGTCACCCTGACCACACACCAAAAGCGCCACCCTGACCACACACCAAAAGCATCACCCTGACCACGCACCAAAAGCGTCACCCTGACCACACACCAAAAGCGTCACCCTGACCACACACCAAAAGCGTCACCCTGACCACACACCAAAAGCGTCACCCTGACCACACACCAAAAGCGTCACCCTGACCACACACCAAAAGCGTCACCCTGACCACACACCAAAAGCGTCACCCTGACCAAACACCAAAAGCGTCACCCTGACCACACACCTAAAGCGTCACCCTGACCACACACCAAAAGCGTCACCCTGACCACACACCAAAATCGTCCCACTGACAACACACCAAAAGCGTCACCCTGACCACACACACACCAAAAGCGTCACCCTGACCACACACACACAACAAAAGCGTCACCCTGACCACACACCAAAAGTGTCACCCTGACCACACACACACACACCAAAAGCGTCACCCTGACCACACACCAAAAGCGTCACCCTGACCACACACCAAAAGCGCCACCCTGACCACACACTAAATGCGTCACCCTGACCACACACCAAAAGCGTCACCCTGACCTCACACCAAAAGCGTCACCCTGACCACAAACCAAAAGCGTCACCCTGACCACACACCAAAAGCGTCACCCTGACAACACACCAAAGGCTTCACCCTGACCACACACCAAAAGCGTCACTCTGACGACAAACACACCAAAAGCGTCACCCTGATCACAAACACACCAAAAGCGTCACCCTGACCACACACCAAAAGCGCCACCCTGACCACACACCAAAAGCATCACCCTGACCACACACCAAAAGCGTCACCCTGACCACACACCAAAAGCGTCACCCTGACCACACACCAAAAGCGTCACCCTGACCACACACCAAAAGCGTCACCCTGACCACACACCAAAAGCGTCACCCTGACCACACACCAAAAGCGTCACCCTGACCACACACCAAAAGCGTCACCCTGACCAAACACCAAAAGCGTCACCCTGACCACACACCTAAAGCGTCACCCTGACCACACACCAAAAGTGTCACCCTGACCACACACCAAAAGCGTCCCACTGACAACACACCAAAAGCGTCACCCTGAACACAAACACACCAAAAGCGTCACCCTGAACACACACCAAAAGCGTCACCCTGACCACAAACACACCAAAAGCGTCACCCTGACCACACACCAAAAGCGCCACCCTGACCACACACCAAAAGTGTCACCCTGACCACACACCAAAAGCGTCACCCTGACCAAACACCAAAAGCGTCACCCTGACCACACACAAAAAGCGTCACCCTGACCACACACCAAAAGCGTCACCCTGACCACACATCAAAATCATCACCCTGACCACACACACACACACACACACACACACACACACACACACACACACACACACACACACACACACACACACACACACACACACACACACACACACACACACACACACACACCAAAAGCGTCACCCTGACCACACTCCAAAAGCGTCACCCTGACCACACACACACACCAAAAGCGTCACCCTGACCACACACCAAAAGCGTCACCCTGACCACACACACACACCAAAAGCGTCACCCTGACCACACACCAAAAGCGTCACCCTGACCACACACCAAAAGCGCCACCCTGACCACACACTAAAAGCGTCACCCTGACCACACACCAAAAGCGTCACCCTGACCTCACACCAAAAGCGTCACCCTGACCACAAACCAAAAGCGTCACCCTGACCACACACCAAAAGCGTCACCCTGACCACACACCAAAGGCTTCACCCTGACCACACACCAAAAGCGTCACTCTGACGACAAACACACCAAAAGCGTCACCCTGATCACAAACACACCAAAAGCGTCACCCTGACCACACACCAAAAGCGCCACCCTGACCACACACCAAAAGCATCACCCTGACCACGCACCAAAAGCGTCACCCTGACCACACACCAAAAGCGTCACCCTGACCACACACCAAAAGCGTCACCCTGACCACACACCAAAAGCGTCACCCTGACCACACACCAAAAGCGTCACCCTGACCACACACCAAAAGCGTCACCCTGACCACACACCAAAAGCGTCACCCTGACCAAACACCAAAAGCGTCACCCTGACCACACACCTAAAGCGTCACCCTGACCACACACCAAAAGCGTCACCCTGACCACACACCAAAATCGTCCCACTGACAACACACCAAAAGCGTCACCCTGAACACAAACACACCAAAAGCGTCACCCTGACCACATACACACCAAAAGCGTCACTCTGACGACAAACACACCAAAAGCGTCACCCTGACCACACACACACACACACACACACACACACACACACACACACACACACACACACACACACACACACACACACACACACACACACACACACACACACACACACACACACACACACACACACACACACACACACACACACACACACACACCAAAAGCGTCACCCTGACCACACTCCAAAAGCGTCACCCTGACCACACACACACCAAAAGCGTCACCCTGACCACACACACACCAAAAGCGTCACCCTGACCACACACACACAACAAAAGCGTCACCCTGACCACACACCAAAAGTGTCACCCTGACCACACACACACACCAAAAGCGTCACCCTGACCACACACCAAAAGCGTCACCCTGACCACACACCAAAAGCGCCACCCTGACCACACACTAAATGCGTCACCCTGACCACACACCAAAAGCGTCACCCTGACCTCACACCAAAAGCGTCACCCTGACCACAAACCAAAAGCGTCACCCTGACCACACACCAAAAGCGTCACCCTGACCACACACCAAAGGCTTCACCCTGACCACACACCAAAAGCGTCACTCTGACGACAAACACACCAAAAGCGTCACCCTGATCACAAACACACCAAAAGCGTCACCCTGACCACACACCAAAAGCGCCACCCTGACCACACACCAAAAGCATCACCCTGACCACACACCAAAAGCGTCACCCTGACCACACACCAAAAGCGTCACCCTGACCACACACCAAAAGCGTCACCCTGACCACACACCAAAAGCGTCACCCTGACCACACACCAAAAGCGTCACCCTGACCACACACCAAAAGCGTCACCCTGACCACACACCAAAAGCGTCACCCTGACCAAACACCAAAAGCGTCACCCTGACCACACACCTAAAGCGTCACCCTGACCACACACCAAAAGTGTCACCCTGACCACACACCAAAAGCGTCCCACTGACAACACACCAAAAGCGTCAACCTGAACACAAACACACCAAAAGCGTCACCCTGAACACACACCAAAAGCGTCACCCTGACCACAAACACACCAAAAGCGTCACCCTGACCACACACCAAAAGCGCCACCCTGACCACACACCAAAAGTGTCACCCTGACCACACACCAAAAGCGTCACCCTGACCAAACACCAAAAGCGTCACCCTGACCACACACAAAAAGCGTCACCCTGACCACACACCAAAAGCGTCACCCTGACCACACATCAAAATCATCACCCTGACCACACACACACACACACACACACACACACACACACACACACACACACACACACACACACACACACACACACACACACACACACACACACACACACACACACACACACACACACACACACACACACACACACACACACACACAACAAAAGCGTCACGCTGACCACACTCCAAAAGCGTCACCCTGACCACACACACACCAAAAGCGTCACACTGACCACATACACACCAAAAGCGTCACCCTGACCACACACACACCAAAATCGTCACCCTGACCAATCACACACACACCAAAAGCGTCACCCTGACCACACACCAAAAGCGCCACCCTGACCACACACCAAAAGCGTCACCCTGACCACACACCAAAAGCGTCACCCTGACCACACACCAAAAGCGTCACTCTGACCACACACCAAAAGCGTCACCCTGACCACACATCAAAAGCGTCACCCTGACCACACACCAAAAGCGTAACCTGACCATACACCAAAAGCGTCACCCAGACCACACACCAATAGCGTCACCCTGACCACACACCAAAAGCGTCACCCTGACCACACACCAAAAGCGTCACCCTGACCACACACCAAAAGCGCCACCCTGACCACACACCAAAAGCGTCACCCTGACCACACACCAAAAGCGCCACCCTGACCACACACCAAAAGCGTCACCCTGACCACACACAAAAAGCGTCACCCTGACCACACACCAAAAGCGTCACCCTGACCACACATCAAAACCGTCACCCTGACCACATATCAAAAGCGTCACCCTGACCACATATCAAAAGCGTCACCCTGACCACATATCAAAAGCGTCATCCTGACCACATATCAAAAGCGTCACCCTGACCACACACACACACACACACACACACACACACACACACACACACACACACACACACACACACACACACACACACACACACACACACACACACACACACACACACACACACACACACACACACACACCAAAAGCGTCACCCTGACCACACTCCAAAAGCGTCACCCTGACCACACACACACCAAAAGCGTCACCCTGACCACACACACACCAAAAGCGTCACCCTGACCACACACACACAACAAAAGCGTCACCCTGACCACACACCAAAAGTGTCACCCTGACCACACACACACACCAAAAGCGTCACCCTGACCACACACCAAAAGCGTCACCCTGACCACACACCAAAAGCGCCACCCTGACCACACACTAAATGCGTCACCCTGACCACACACCAAAAGCGTCACCCTGACCTCACACCAAAAGCGTCACCCTGACCACAAACCAAAAGCGTCACCGTGACCACACACCAAAAGCGTCACCCTGACCACACACCAAAGGCTTCACCCTGACCACACACCAAAAGCGTCACTCTGACGACAAACACACCAAAAGCGTCACCCTGATCACAAACACACCAAAAGCGTCACCCTGACCACACACCAAAAGCGCCACCCTGACCACACACCAAAAGCATCACCCTGACCACACACCAAAAGCGTCACCCTGACCACACACCAAAAGCGTCACCCTGACCACACACCAAAAGCGTCATCCTGACCACACACCAAAAGCGTCACCCTGACCACACACCAAAAGCGTCACCCTGACCACACACCAAAAGCGTCACCCTGACCACACACCAAAAGCGTCACCCTGACCAAACACCAAAAGCGTCACCCTGACCACACACCTAAAGCGTCACCCTGACCACACACCAAAAGTGTCACCCTGACCACACACCAAAAGCGTCCCACTGACAACACACCAAAAGCGTCACCCTGAACACAAACACACCAAAAGCGTCACCCTGAACACACACCAAAAGCGTCACCCTGACCACAAACACACCAAAAGCGTCACCCTGACCACACACCAAAAGCGCCACCCTGACCACACACCAAAAGTGTCACCCTGACCACACACCAAAAGCGTCACCCTGACCAAACACCAAAAGCGTCACCCTGACCACACACAAAAAGCGTCACCCTGACCACACACCAAAAGCGTCACCCTGACCACACATCAAAATCATCACCCTGACCACACACACACACACACACACACACACACACACACACACACACACACACACACACACACACACACACACACACACACACACACACACACACACACACACACACACACACACACACACAACAAAAGCGTCACGCTGACCACACTCCAAAAGCGTCACCCTGACCACACACACACCAAAAGCGTCACACTGACCACATACACACCAAAAGCGTCACCCTGACCACACACACACCAAAAGCGTCACCCTGACCAATCACACACACACCAAAAGCGTCACCCTGACCACACACCAAAAGCGCCACCCTGACCACACACCAAAAGCGTCACCCTGACCACACACCAAAAGCGTCACCCTGACCACACACCAAAAGCGTCACTCTGACCACACACCAAAAGCGTCACCCTGACCACACATCAAAAGCGTCACCCTGACCACACACCAAAAGCGTAACCTGACCATACACCAAAAGCGTCACCCAGACCACACACCAATAGCGTCACCCTGACCACACACCAAAAGCGTCACCCTGACCACACACCAAAAGCGTCACCCTGACCACACACCAAAAGCGCCACCCTGACCACACACCAAAAGCGTCACCCTGACCACACACCAAAAGCGCCACCCTGACCACACACCAAAAGCGTCACCCTGACCACACACAAAAAGCGTCACCCTGACCACACACCAAAAGCGTCACCCTGACCACACATCAAAACCGTCACCCTGACCACATATCAAAAGCGTCACCCTGACCACATATCAAAAGCGTCACCCTGACCACATATCAAAAGCGTCATCCTGACCACATATCAAAAGCGTCACCCTGACCACATATCAAAAGCGTCACCCTGACCACATATCAAAAGCGTCACCCTGATCACATATCAAAAGCGTCACCTGACCACATATCAAAAGCGTCACCTGACCACATATCAAAAGCGTCACCTGACCACATATCAAAAGCGTCATCCTGACCACATATCAAAAGCGTCATCCTGACCACATATCAAAAGCGTCACCTGACCACATATCAAAAGCGTCACCTGACCACATATCAAAAGCGTCATTCTGACCACACACCAAAAGCGTCACCCTGACCACACACCAAAAGCGTCACCCTGACCACACATCAAAAGCGTCACCCTGACCACATATCAAAAGCGTCACCCTGACCACATACACACCAAAAGCGTCACCCTGACCACACACCAAAAGCGCCACCCTGACCACACACCAAAAGCGTCACCCTGACCACACACCAAAAGCGTCACCCTGACGACACATCAAAACCGTCACCCTGACCACATATCAAAAGCGTCACCCTGACCACATATCAAAAGCGTCACCCTGACCACATATCAAAAGCGTCATCCTGACCACATATCAAAAGCGTCACCCTGACCACATATCAAAAGCGTCACCCTGACCACATATCAAAAGCGTCACCCTGATCACATATCAAAAGCGTCACCTGACCACATATCAAAAGCGTCACCTGACCACATATCAAAAGCGTCATCCTGACCACATATCAAAAGCGTCATCCTGACCACATATCAAAAGCGTCATCCTGACCACATATCAAAAGCGTCATCCTGACCACATATCAAAAGCGTCACCTGATCACATATCAAAAGCGTCACCTGACCACATATCAAAAGCGTCACCCTGACCACATATCAAAAGCGTCACCCTGACCACATATCAAAAGCGTCATCCTGACCACATATCAAAAGCGTCACCCTGACCACACACACACACACACACACACACACACACACACACACACACACACACACACACACACACACACACACACACACACACACACACACACACACACACACACACACACACACACACACACACACCAAAAGCGTCACCCTGACCACACTCCAAAAGCGTCACCCTGACCACACACACACCAAAAGCGTCACCCTGACCACACACACACCAAAAGCGTCACCCTGACCACACACACACAACAAAAGCGTCACCCTGACCACACACCAAAAGTGTCACCCTGACCACACACACACACCAAAAGCGTCACCCTGACCACACACCAAAAGCGTCACCCTGACCACACACCAAAAGCGCCACCCTGACCACACACTAAATGCGTCACCCTGACCACACACCAAAAGCGTCACCCTGACCTCACACCAAAAGCGTCACCCTGACCACAAACCAAAAGCGTCACCGTGACCACACACCAAAAGCGTCACCCTGACCACACACCAAAGGCTTCACCCTGACCACACACCAAAAGCGTCACTCTGACGACAAACACACCAAAAGCGTCACCCTGATCACAAACACACCAAAAGCGTCACCCTGACCACACACCAAAAGCGCCACCCTGACCACACACCAAAAGCATCACCCTGACCACACACCAAAAGCGTCACCCTGACCACACACCAAAAGCGTCACCCTGACCACACACCAAAAGCGTCACCCTGACCACACACCAAAAGCGTCACCCTGACCACACACCAAAAGCGTCACCCTGACCACACACCAAAAGCGTCACCCTGACCACACACCAAAAGCGTCACCCTGACCAAACACCAAAAGCGTCACCCTGACCACACACCTAAAGCGTCACCCTGACCACACACCAAAAGTGTCACCCTGACCACACACCAAAAGCGTCCCACTGACAACACACCAAAAGCGTCACCCTGAACACAAACACACCAAAAGCGTCACCCTGAACACACACCAAAAGCGTCACCCTGACCACAAACACACCAAAAGCGTCACCCTGACCACACACCAAAAGCGCCACCCTGACCACACACCAAAAGTGTCACCCTGACCACACACCAAAAGCGTCACCCTGACCAAACACCAAAAGCGTCACCCTGACCACACACAAAAAGCGTCACCCTGACCACACACCAAAAGCGTCACCCTGACCACACATCAAAATCATCACCCTGACCACACACACACACACACACACACACACACACACACACACACACACACACACACACACACACACACACACACACACACACACACACACACACACACACACACACACACACACACAACAAAAGCGTCACGCTGACCACACTCCAAAAGCGTCACCCTGACCACACACACACCAAAAGCGTCACACTGACCACATACACACCAAAAGCGTCACCCTGACCACACACACACCAAAAGCGTCACCCTGACCAATCACACACACACCAAAAGCGTCACCCTGACCACACACCAAAAGCGCCACCCTGACCACACACCAAAAGCGTCACCCTGACCACACACCAAAAGCGTCACCCTGACCACACACCAAAAGCGTCACTCTGACCACACACCAAAAGCGTCACCCTGACCACACATCAAAAGCGTCACCCTGACCACACACCAAAAGCGTAACCTGACCATACACCAAAAGCGTCACCCAGACCACACACCAATAGCGTCACCCTGACCACACACCAAAAGCGTCACCCTGACCACACACCAAAAGCGTCACCCTGACCACACACCAAAAGCGCCACCCTGACCACACACCAAAAGCGTCACCCTGACCACACACCAAAAGCGCCACCCTGACCACACACCAAAAGCGTCACCCTGACCACACACAAAAAGCGTCACCCTGACCACACACCAAAAGCGTCACCCTGACCACACATCAAAACCGTCACCCTGACCACATATCAAAAGCGTCACCCTGACCACATATCAAAAGCGTCACCCTGACCACATATCAAAAGCGTCATCCTGACCACATATCAAAAGCGTCACCCTGACCACATATCAAAAGCGTCACCCTGACCACATATCAAAAGCGTCACCCTGATCACATATCAAAAGCGTCACCTGACCACATATCAAAAGCGTCACCTGACCACATATCAAAAGCGTCACCTGACCACATATCAAAAGCGTCATCCTGACCACATATCAAAAGCGTCATCCTGACCACATATCAAAAGCGTCACCTGACCACATATCAAAAGCGTCACCTGACCACATATCAAAAGCGTCATTCTGACCACACACCAAAAGCGTCACCCTGACCACACACCAAAAGCGTCACCCTGACCACACATCAAAAGCGTCACCCTGACCACATATCAAAAGCGTCACCCTGACCACATACACACCAAAAGCGTCACCCTGACCACACACCAAAAGCGCCACCCTGACCACACACCAAAAGCGTCACCCTGACCACACACCAAAAGCGTCACCCTGACGACACATCAAAACCGTCACCCTGACCACATATCAAAAGCGTCACCCTGACCACATATCAAAAGCGTCACCCTGACCACATATCAAAAGCGTCATCCTGACCACATATCAAAAGCGTCACCCTGACCACATATCAAAAGCGTCACCCTGACCACATATCAAAAGCGTCACCCTGATCACATATCAAAAGCGTCACCTGACCACATATCAAAAGCGTCACCTGACCACATATCAAAAGCGTCATCCTGACCACATATCAAAAGCGTCATCCTGACCACATATCAAAAGCGTCATCCTGACCACATATCAAAAGCGTCACCTGACCACATATCAAAAGCGTCACCTGACCACATATCAAAAGCGTCACCTGACCACATATCAAAAGCGTCATCCTGACCACACACCAAAAGCGTCACCCTGACCACACACCAAAAGCGTCACCCTGACCACACATCAAAAGCGTCATCCTGACCACATATCAAAAGCGTCACCCTGACCACATATCAAAAGCGTCACCCTGACCACACACCAAAAGCGTCACCCTGACCACACACCAAAAGCGTCACCCTGACCACACACCAAAGGCGTCACCCTGACCACAAATACACCAAAAGCGTCACCCTGACCACAAATACACCAAAAGCGTCACCCTGACCACAAACACACCAAAAGCGTCACCCTGACCACACACCAATAGCGTCACCCTGACCACACACCAAAAGCGTCACCCTGACCACACACCAAAAGCGTCACCCTGACCACACACCAAAAGCGTCACCCTGACCACACACCAAAAGCGTCACCCTGACCATGCACCAAAAGCTTCACCCTGACCACGCACCAAAAGCATCACCCTGACCACACACCAAAAAGCGTCACCCTGACCACACACCAAAAGCGTCACCCTGACCACAAACACACCAAAAGCGTCACCCTGACCACACACCAAAAGCGCCACACTGACCACACACCAAAAGCGTCACCCTGACCACACACCAAAAGCGTCACCCTGACCAAACACCAAAAGGGTCACCCTGACCACATACAAAAAGCGTCACCCTGACCACACACCAAAAGCGTCACCCTGACCACATACCAAAAGCATCACCCTGACCACACACACACACCAAAAGCATCAACCCTGACCACACTCCAAAAGCGTCACCCTGACCACACACACACCAAAAGCGTCACCCTGACCACACACCAAAAGCGTCACCCTGACCGCACACCAAAAGCGTCACCCTGGCCACACACCAAAAGCGTCACCCTGACCACACACAAAAAGCGTCACCCTGACCACACACCAAAAGCGTCACCCTGACCACACACCAAAAGCATCACCCTGACCACACACACACACACACACACACACACACACAAACACAAAAAGCGTCACCCTGACCACACTCCAAAAGCGTCACCCTGACCACACACACACCAAAAGCGTCACCCTGACCACACACACACCAAAAGCGTCACCCTGACCACACACCAAAAGCGTCACCCTGACCACACACCAAAAGCGTCACCCTGACCAAACACCAAAAGCGTCACCCTGACCACACACAAAAAGCATCACCCTGACCACACACACACACACACACACACACACACACACACACACACACACACACACACACACACACACACACACACACACACACACACACACACACACACACACACACACACACACACACACACACACACACACACACACACACACACACACACACACACACACACCAAAAGCGTCACCCTGACCACACTCCAAAAGCGTCACCCTGACCACACACACACCAAAAGCGTCACCCTGACCACACACACACCAAAAGCGTCACCCTGACCACACACACACACCAAAAGCGTCACCCTGACCACACACCAAAAGCGTCACCCTGACCACACACACACACCAAAAGCGTCACCCTGACCACACACCAAAAGCGTCACCCTGACCACACACCAAAAGCGCCACCCTGACCACACACTAAAAGCGTCACCCTGACCACACACCAAAAGCGTCACCCTGACCTCACACCAAAAGCGTCACCCTGACCACAAACCAAAAGCGTCACCCTGACCACACACCAAAAGCGTCACACTGACCACACACCAAAGGCTTCACCCTGACCACACACCAAAAGCGTCACTCTGACGACAAACACACCAAAAGCGTCACCCTGATCACAAACACACCAAAAGCGTCACCCTGACCACACACCAAAAGCGCCACCCTGACCACACACTAAAAGCGTCACCCTGACCACACACCAAAAGCGTCACCCTGACCTCACACCAAAAGCGTCACCCTGACCACAAACCAAAAGCGTCACCCTGACCACACACCAAAAGCGTCACCCTGACCACACACCAAAGGCTTCACCCTGACCACACACCAAAAGCGTCACTCTGACGACAAACACACCAAAAGCGTCACCCTGATCACAAACACACCAAAAGCGTCACCCTGACCACATATCAAAAGCGTCACCCTGATCACATATCAAAAGCGTCACCCTGACCACATATCAAAAGCGTCATCCTGACCACATATCAAAAGCGTCACCCTGACCACATATCAAAAGCGTCACCCTGACCACATATCAAAAGCGTCACCCTGATCACATATCAAAAGCGTCACCTGACCACATATCAAAAGCGTCACCTGACCACATATCAAAAGCGTCATCCTGACCACATATCAAAAGCGTCATCCTGACCACATATCAAAAGCGTCACCTGACCACATATCAAAAGCGTCACCTGACCACATATCAAAAGCGTCACCTGACCACATATCAAAAGCGTCATCCTGACCACACACCAAAAGCGTCACCCTGACCACACACCAAAAGCGTCACCCTGACCACACATCAAAAGCGTCATCCTGACCACATATCAAAAGCGTCACCCTGACCACATATCAAAAGCGTCACCCTGACCACATATCAAAAGCGTCACCCTGATCACATATCAAAAGCGTCACCTGACCACATATCAAAAGCGTCACCTGACCACATATCAAAAGCGTCATCCTGACCACATATCAAAAGCGTCATCCTGACCACATATCAAAAGCGTCACCTGACCACATATCAAAAGCGTCACCTGACCACATATCAAAAGCGTCACCTGACCACATATCAAAAGCGTCATCCTGACCACACACCAAAAGCGTCACCCTGACCACACACCAAAAGCGTCACCCTGACCACACATCAAAAGCGTCACCCTGACCACATATCAAAAGCGTCACCCTGACCACATATCAAAAACGTCACCCTGACCACATATCAAAAGCGTCATCCTGACCACATATCAAAAGCGTCACCCTGACCACATATCAAAAGCGTCACCCTGACCACATATCAAAAGCGTCACCTGACCACATATCAAAAGCGTCACCTGACCACATATCAAAAGCGTCACCTGACCATATATCAAAAGCGTCACCCTGACCACACACCAAAAGCGTCACCCTGACCACACATCAAAAGCGTCACCCTGACCACATATCAAAAGCGTCACCCTGACCACATATCAAAAGCGTCACCCTGACCACATATCAAAAGCGTCATCCTGACCACATATCAAAAGCGTCACCCTGACCACATATCAAAAGCGTCACCCTGACCACATATCAAAAGCGTCACCCTGACCACATATCAAAAGCGTCACCTGACCACATATCAAAATCGTCACCTGACCACATATCAAAAGCGTCACCTGACCACATATCAAAAGCGTCATCCTGACCACATATCAAAAGCGTCATCCTGACCACATATCAAAAGCGTCACCTGACCACCTATCAAAAGCGTCAACTGACCACATATCAAAAGCGTCATCCTGACCACATATCAAAAGCGTCACCTGACCACATATCAAAAGCGTCATCCTGACCACACACCAAAAGCGTCACCCTGACCACACACCAAAAGCGTCACCCTGACCACACATCAAAAGCGTCACCCTGACCACATATCAAAAGCGTCACCCTGACCACATATCAAAAACGTCACCCTGACCACATATCAAAAGCGTCATCCTGACCACATATCAAAAGCGTCACCCTGACCACATATCAAAAGCGTCACCCTGACCACATATCAAAAGCGTCACCTGACCACATATCAAAAGCGTCACCTGACCACATATCAAAAGCGTCACCTGACCATATATCAAAAGCGTCACCCTGACCACACACCAAAAGCGTCACCCTGACCACACATCAAAAGCGTCACCCTGACCACATATCAAAAGCGTCACCCTGACCACATATCAAAAGCGTCACCCTGACCACATATCAAAAGCGTCATCCTGACCACATATCAAAAGCGTCACCCTGACCACATATCAAAAGCGTCACCCTGACCACATATCAAAAGCGTCACCCTGACCACATATCAAAAGCGTCACCTGACCACATATCAAAATCGTCACCTGACCACATATCAAAAGCGTCACCTGACCACATATCAAAAGCGTCATCCTGACCACATATCAAAAGCGTCATCCTGACCACATATCAAAAGCGTCACCTGACCACCTATCAAAAGCGTCAACTGACCACATATCAAAAGCGTCATCCTGACCACATATCAAAAGCGTCATCCTGACCACATATCAAAAGCGTCACCTGACCACATATCAAAAGCGTCATCCTGACCACATATCAAAAGCGTCACCCTGACCACACACCAAAAGCGTCACCCTGACCAAACATCAAAAGCGTCACCCTGACCACATATCAAAAGCGTCACCCTGACCACATATCAAAAACGTCACCCTGACCACATATCAAAAGCGTCATCCTGACCACATATCAAAAGCGTCACCCTGACCACATATAAAAAGCGTCACTCTGACCACATATCAAAAGCGTCACCTGACCACATATCAAAAGCGTCACCTGACCACATATCAAAAGCGTCACCTGACCACATATCAAAAGCGTCATCCTGACCACATATCAAAAGCGTCACCTGACCACATATCAAAAGCGTCACCTGACCACATATCAAAAGCGTCACCTGACCACATATCAAAAGCGTCATCCTGACCACATATCAAAAGCGTCATCCTGACCACATATCAAAAGTCACCATCCTCCCGAGTTTGATCCGCCTCCACACCTAAACCGTGGCCAGCTGACACGTGCAATTACACCTTTCCTCCAATGTCAATTGTACACGGCGGGTTTTTTGTTTGACTCTCCGTCGGGGGTTTCTTTTGACGAGGATGTCCTTCCCTTATCCAAACAACAATCGTGAGGTAGAGTGTTTCCCGGGTGAATTGCTTACGGACTAGTGTTGTTGTTTGTGCTACTACGCCAGCCATCATGAACGAACAAGGAGCGGTGCACTTGAATCATGTTCCTCTTAATATAATATAACTGTTGTCGTACCATCTTCCACAGCTAACTGCTATCGTACATGCTTCCACATTTAAACTAATTACGAAATGAACAGACGAAAACTAATTACGACGTGAATAGACGAAAATATGATAAGCACTGGCTTTGATCTATTAAACATAAGCTCTAGATTTAGAGGTAAGTGTAAAACGTAATTTTAGCGATGATAATCTGTTGAGGACAATATCGCCTATCACCGACATCACGCGTTAATGCCTTGCAGCTAAGGACATCAGGAAATATTTAGTACAGATATACTGGAATAACACACTGAAGAATAAGACAGCAACAGAATGCTGGAATATCGTGAAATTGAATGTATGAATTTATTCCCTTGAAAAACAAAGGAAACGGTCCAGAAAGAAATCCTTTTCGAAAGAAGCCATTAGAAAAATTAAGTACAAACAAATGATGTGGAAGTCACACAGACCTACTGGAAATGGTGAAAACTACAACATTTATAAAGAAACATTAAACCAAGCTACAATTAAATTAGAAATTAGAAGAGACGCTACGAACAAAAATTAGTTTGTAATATAAAACAAGACAGCAAGAGTTGTTATGCGTATGTTCGAAGCAAACAGAAAGTTCAGGATAAAGTCGGTCCTCTAGAAGATAGTGCTGGAAATATAATATCAGAGGGATTCTTAATGGCAGAAGGCCTGAATGAGTATTTTAGTTCGGTGTTTACCAAGAAAGATATTAGTTCACTGCCAGTACCAGATGCTAAGTTCAAGGGGGCGGAATCATACTATTTAGGACAGTTAATTGTAACCCCGGAAATGGTAGATAAGAAAATAAGGGCTATGAAAGATAATAAATCACCTGGAGTGGATGGTATTCCACCCAAACTACTATTGGAAATTGTAGAACAAATTAGCATACAGCTTGCAACAGTTTTCATCGTGTCATTAGAGGAGGGAGTGGTTCCTTTAGAATGGAAAGAAGCAAACATTATACCGTTACTTTAAAAAAGGTTCGAGAAACAAGTCAGAGAACTATAGACCAGTGATTTTAACATCAGTAATGTGCAAAATATTAGAAAGACTGATTAAAGATCACATGGTGGATTTTCTTGTTAAACATAATTTGATAAACCCATTTCATCATAGGTTTCTAAAAGCGAGGTCATGCTTAACAAATATGTTATGATGTTTTTTGGAAGATATCACTAAGTGGGTAGACGAGGGATCACCAGTAAATATCATCTACGTAGAAAGCTTTCGACAAAGTGCCACATCAAAGATTATTGCTTAAACTAAAGGCCCATGGCATAGGAAATGGTTTTATTAACTGGATAGTAAAATGGCTATTTGACAGAAATCAACGTAATATAATATTTATTATATCAACTATTTGGACGATGATATAACAAGCAAGGCGTTGAAATTTGCGAATTATATAAAAGTGTTTAGAAGGATTAAACGTGATGGAGATAGACAGCATTTACAAGATGATCTTGACAGGTTGATCAAATGGTCTGAAAAGTGGCAAATGTTGTTCAATTTTGGGAAATGTAAAGGACATGGGAACAAAGCTGTACAACATACAATGGGGGGTACTGTACTAAGTACTATTGTGAAAAGGACTTAGGGTTAACCATTAGTGCTGATATGAAGGTTTCAGAGCAGTGCGGTATTGCCGCTTCAAAAGGAAATAAAATCCCTGGATTAATTAGGCGAAACATAACGTATAAGGAAAACGAGCTAATAATATCGCTGTACAAAGCAATAGTGAGGCCTCATTTAGAATATTGTATTCAAGCGTGGAGGCCGTATCGCAGGAAGGACATAGATATGATAGAAAGAGTACAGAGGAGAGCGACTAAAATGATACAAAAACTGAGGAATCTTAGTTACGAAATACGCCTAAAAGAATGCTGTTTAGAGACCAGGAGATTGAGGGGAGATAAGATAGAAGTGTTTAAAATATTAAATGGTTACGAAAATATTGATAGAAATATTGTTTCTCAGTTAAGAAAGATATAAGGACTAGAGGACATGAAGTTACATTAGCAAAGGAGCAGTGTAGATTAGATATAAGAAAGTTCTCATTTTCACAAAGGACTGTAAATGAATGGAACAGATTATCTGCTGATTGTGTGGGCGCTAGTAGTATAACAAGGGTTGGACTCACGATAAGCCAAAAGGTTTCCCTGTCCACCTGCCATATAAAGTTAATGCTATGGGTGGCAATTTTGTTAAATCTACATTTATAGCGCGAGAAGGCCTACGAAATTATGACTGCAAATGACTGCACAATATACGAGATGGAATATTTATTATTTATACCAAATAACGTGTTTCACCGAACACACGTTCATTACTAGCGCCTACGTTCGCCTGCAAGTGTTTCATTTCTCACCGAGTTATTTGTGTACGCAATTTGTGCGTAGAATGGCACACGCACATGCACTGTAAACCTAATAGTTGTGACGAAGTTTCACACGCACGCGGTTTCGATTAAATGACTTAACTATAGGCAAAACATCGATATCCTCTAGTCTGGAATGTCAACCAACGACTTTCGGCATATGTTGAACCAATTGCGAACTATACCTTTTGTCGTGTTATCCCCTCTACTACATACAACATATACACTACGAATCATATATATATATATATATATATATATATATATATATATATATATGAATACGCTAATTTTTGGGTATTGTAAGTATATATCTCTCCCCAGGCGCCGTGTGAACGCCACCATTTTAAAGAAGGTAGCCAATATCACAGACTACTACTGATTATACTAAACGTTATAACAAATGTAGTAACAATCTAGAAAGACGTTTGAAATGTCATGATTGGGGGACTTTTCCGGCGGAGTTAAAGCCTGTGTTACCCGAAATCAGTCCCAATTTGTTTTGGCTGTGAAGTGGCGCCACGTGCTGGCCTGGGGACCAGTCCAGCCGTTAACGTTGTTGTTTTGCGCAGTGGCGACGCGTAGTGGCAGTGGAATGTTATAGTGAAGTCATCTACCGGGTGTGTAGTTGAGTATATTTACATGGCATTCAAAAGCAAAGCAGTTCAGTTCATTTTAGTCTCGCTTAACCGACTATCGCCTGGCTGCGTGACTTTGCCAGAACGATAGTCTGGCTCTGAATGGCCCTTTTGAATGTTATGCCATGAGAGCTGCCACCTAGTGAATATGCATGTGATTAAAAGGCATTAAACTACGAAAAAAGTTAAAATTTAATGTCGGTTTATTTTGTGCGTGACGTGTTTCAGTATAAGTTTAATGTTGAATAGTTGTTATAGTATAGTATTATCTGATAAAAGTGTATCCTTATTGAATTTGTTATTTCATAGTTGGCCTGAGAGCCAATCATCGTCTCTACCCGAATCTGGGGTAAAGCCCCCTATCGATAACAACGGCTGGAGCTTAATATTCCAGTCCGTTGTGACGGGCCAATGCTGCCACCTCACGGCGGCTGGATAATCGAGTCTAAGTTCATTTCAGTTCATCCCGACACCTGTCAGGTCGTAGTGGAGACATGAGGGACGCAGACGCAGCGAATGCTCTCTAGCCGGGGCGGTCTAAAGCAAGTCTAGGTACCGTTAACGGGGACGTCAAGCTCGTTCCACTCCCGTGTGTTGTCCATCCAGGTCTTCCTTTTCCTGCCTCTCCGTCTGCTGCCCTCCAGAATGCCCTGCATGATTGTCTTGGCAAGGGAGTCGTGGCGTTTGACATGGCCGTACCATGCCATCTTTCTCCTCTTCACTTTTTTGAGGAGTGCCTCCTGTGGGCCTGCCAGGGCAGGCGTCCGTCTTCGGGCAAAGTCATTGGCCTTGTGCTCGGCCCAACATATGTGCAGCAGGCGTATGAAGCAATTGGTTTCAAACGCCGTTATCTTCTTCGTCGTTGCAGCCGTCAGTGTCCAACTTTCGTAGCCGTAGAGCAGGATGGAGACAACAAGGGCTCTGTACAGTCTGATCTTAGTTGGGAAGCTGATGTTAATGCTTCTCCATACCTTACTGAGTTTGGTCATTGCTGCTGTCGCAAAGGCTGTTCTGATCTGGATCTCTTTGTTCGACCGTCCATCTTTGGTGAGTGTGGACCCGAGTTATTTGAACGCATCCACTTCCTCCAGCTTCTGGCCGTTCATCATCATTATGTGAACAGTGATGTTTTTAGTGCTGCTGACCACAACTCTTTTGGTTGCTTACTTCCATGCCGTAAGCGCCTGTTCTATCCACTAGTCTATTGGTGATATATTGGAGCTCGTTCTTGCTTCCTCCAAGTAGATCTATATCGAGATGGTGGTGTTGAAGTTGTGGAGGGCTTCTCTCGTGATGTTCTCGATGTAGATGTCGAACCGGCGACAGCAAGCAACCTTGACGGACTCCGACTGTGGTCCTGAAGTACTCCCCTATTTGGCTGTTGAGAAGGACCGCACTGCTGGCGTTGTTATACAGTGCGCTGATGACTTGAGTGATGCCTTCTTCAATGTTGAAGCGCCTTATACCTTGCCACAGACCTCCAGGGTACGGGGCACGCTGCTCCTCAACCCACCTCCAGGGTACGGGGCACACTGCTCCTCAACCCACCTCCAGGGTACGGGGCACACTGCTCCTCAACCCACCTCCAGGGTACGGGGCACACTGCTCCCCATCCCACCTCCAGGGTACGGGGCACACTGCTCCTCAACACACCTCCAGGGTACGTGGCATACTGCTCCTCAACCCACCTCCAGGGTACGGGGCAAAGCAACGCAGTAATAATAGTTCAACAGAGACAAAACCCACGATAGATGGTACCTGGTAGTTTGAAAACGCTGCGACATCTCAAGGGTACGGGGCACACGCCCCCCGTTTGAAAGATCGTGTAGCACAATATACTATACATGAATATACATACATACATATATATATATATATATATGTATATATATATATATATATATAATATACAGTGTATAATCAGCAAAATGTTCATATCATTGTCATGTATTGCCTAGTGTTGTACAAGTGAGTTCCCTCATATATGCTATGGGGAGAGAGGCAAACACAAACAGCATATATAAGTCATTCACCTTCGGCCCAGTTGTTGCTGAAGTAAATCCAAGAAACGACTATGATACGGTGATGGGGATATTTGATGGGCACTTTGTGCCTAAGAGAAATGCGATACATGAAGGAACAAAATTCAACCAGAGAAGTCAGCTCCCGGGAAAATCTGTTGAGTTGTACCTACGCAGTCTGCATGACTTAGCTAGGTATTGCAATTTCGGAGAAAATTAGTCGGAAAACATAAGAGACAGACTTATAGCGGGGATGTCAAACAAAGAATTGTCGCAGAAATTGCAAGTAGAGCAAGACGACCTTACCCTTGAGAAGGCTGCTGACACCGCAAGGCACTGGGAGCTGGTCAACATCCAGAATGCCTCAGATGTGGGTGTCTCAATGTCACGACATGCCACCTTCCCGTCACGATCAAAGAAAGCCAGTTCTCGGAACACAGAACAAGTACAGACAGTGCGGAATCTGCGGATATAAACACAGGTCAACACGAGACGATGCTTGTCCTGCTACTGGAGCAGAGTGTAGGAAATGCGGAAAAAGAGGGCATTTCACGTCAGTATGTCGAGCGAAGCGGGTCCAGGTGGTCAAAACAGTCCCGCCGTGCGAACGTTCACGAGAGTCGCCTTCTGAGACTTACTTCTTAGAGTCTGTACGGTGTGAAGACTCTGACCCAGCTTGGAGAGTGACACTTCCAATCTTGGGCAAGATTGACCCAGGCGCTAATACGTCAACCATGTCTGAAAAAAACCTACAATGCAGTGAGGCCGAGGACGAAGCAGAAACCAATCACGACAACGCTGCTTGGCATTAGCGGACCACTCGAGTGCAAGGGACAATTTGTTGCACACACGGAGATTAAAGGACAGTCATTTCACGTCCGTATTGCCGTCGTTAAAGTACATGTTAATAACCTTCTGAGTCGCAGAGTTGCCAGTCGCATGGGCCTCATTCTCAAAGTTGACGAGTTTGAGGAAGCATTTGGTGATATCGGATGCCTCAAGATTGAACCTGTAAGAATCTTGCTGCGGGACATAGCTAAGCTGTATGTACTGAGCATAGCCAGGCGCGTGCCGATACCATTCCAACCGAAGGTGAAGGGGGAACTGGACCGTCTTCAAGCAGCAGGAGTAATCGTGTTCATCACCAAGCCAATGTCGTGGTGTGCACCTGGGGTGCCGGTGATGAAGAACTATGGAAAGGTCCGCATTTGCGGAAACTCAACTAAGAGGTGAAACGAGAAACATTTATCTTGCCAACAATATGTCACGTCAAAGCTGGGCGATGCAACAGTTTTCACCTCCATTGACGCCGCCAGTGGTTTCTACCAGATACCACTGCATGAAGACCGCCAAGAGCTGACGACCTTCATAACTCCGTTTGGCCGCTACTGCTTCCGTCGGCTGCTTCTCGGTAAAACATCAGCGCCGGAAATCTTCATGCAGAAGAATCGAAGGTGTGTTCTGTTACGTGGACGACATCTTGGTCTTTGGGAAAGACTAGGAGGAACACGACCGTCGCCTAGAAACTGTCGTGGATATCGTCAAGACGTCCGTTCTCAGACTGAATAAAGACAAGTGTCTGTTCAGGCAATCATAACTCAAGTTCCTGGGACACAGATTCACCGCCGAAGGAATCGTCACAGATCCAGAAAAGGTCGCTGCTATTCTGGAAATGCCAGCACCAACAACGGTGCCACTGTTACAACCGACAAGTCATGGGAATGGTCCACTTTCTAGGTTCATACCTGCCGGACCTGCACTCCGTCACCCATCCTCTGAACGACCTTCTGAAAGACAACACGATTTGGTCATGGGGACCTGCCCAGGAAGAAGCACGTGTGAAGATAAAGACATTGACGTCACCTACACCAATCTTGGCATATTATGACGCGACGAAGTCCACCTGTGCGAGTGTCGATGCCAGTTCATACGGCATCGGAGGAGTGCTCATGCAAGACCGCGGTAGTGGAAAGATGAAGCCAGTGGCGTTCTGCTCGAGAATGTTGACCTCCGCCGAGCAGCGATACGCGCAAATAGAAAAGGAGTGCTTAGCGAGTGTGTGAGCATGCGAGAAGTTCGACAGATTCCTTTGTGGTATAGAGGAGTTTACACTGTTTACAGACCACAAGCCTCTTGTCCCGTTGATCAACGTGAAAGACCTCGACAGAACACCGTTAAGATGCCGGCGACTTCTAATGCGGCTCATAAAGCGGACTATGCCCCCGGGAAGGACTTTGCAGTTGATGAAGCTCTCTCAAGGAGCCCAATAAAGATGACTCCGTCGTCACCAGTCGCAGAAAAAATCGAACTCCACGTGTAGTTGGTGGAGTCAAGCCTACCAGTGTTGCCCCAAAAGGAGGCTGAGTTGCGATCCTGCACGAGGGACGATGCTACTCTCCAGTCTGCTGTCATTCACACATTGACTGGGTGGCCAACGTATGAGAAGCACGTACTGGAAAGTCTAAAGGAGCTGTTCAATGTCCGACTCCTCCTTTCTGTTAGCAATGTATGGTCTTCTGACATATGCCGACAGAAACCTCATCTCTACACCCTTGAGGGCAGATATCCTGGACAAGACTCATACAGGCCACCAGGGGATAATGAAGTGCCTGGAACGAGCCAGGGTATCCCTGTGGTGGCCAGGAATAACACGTGACATCAAGTACATAGTGGGTGTCTGCGACCACTGTCAACTCCACAAACCAAGTCAACAGAGGGAGCTACTGATTACAACCCCTCTACCAACAGGACCGTGGCAGAGAGTAGCGGTAGACCTCTGTTTGTTTCAAGGCAAGGACTACATGGTAGTAGTAGACTACTACTCCGGGTGGATCGAGACCGTGCACCTCAGTATCACTACATCTGCAGCGTGCATTGCGAAGTTAAAGGACACATCCGCCCAATTCGGCATCCCGGTTGAGCTAGTGTCAAATATTGCACCTCGGTTCTCGTCGTCAGATTTCAAGTCATTCGCAGAACAGTATGGGTTTACATATGTCACGTCAAGCCCGTACCTGCCAAACGACAACGGAGAAGCCGACCGGGCCGTGCAAACGGCCAAAAGGATTCTCATACAGGATGATCCTTGGCTGGGCCTCGTGGTCTACAGAGACACTGTGATCGCCGCCACGGGATGCAGTCCTGCTCAACTGACGATGAGTCGTTATATCCATACGACCTTACCAACCCTACCATCGGCACTTGGGCAAAAACTGGTTCAACCCAGACGTGCATGGTGCGTGAGAAGGACAATAATACAAAACAATCGTACCAGCTGCACTACAATCGACACCATGGAACACGTCCACTGCCGCCACAGTCCCCAGGAGACACAGTGAGAGTCCGGACTGACGTTGACAAGGACTGGACGAAGAAAGGTTAACGTTCCTATACAGTCATCTGCAAGCTACGCCTGGTGTCAAGCAATATCCGGGAGCACTGCCAGGAATTCCTGTGCCAAGTGTAGCCAACCCTGATCCGGTGATTGTGTCGCCGGGTCCGACTGTGAGTTTGGATGGCGAGGCGTCTTTGAAGCCGCTTCCTTCCTGTGTCCTCCTGCCCGGTGTTGTGTCGATCCAGCAGATCGATCATCAGACCTGTGAGGCTGATTGAACAGTGACACTGTAGTGCTAATGATGAGTGACACTAGTGTTAATGAAGAGTGACACTAGTGTTAATGAAGAGTGACACTAGTGTTAGTGAAGAGTGACACTGTAGTGTCAATGAAGGGTGACACTAGTGTCAGTGAAGAGTGACACTATAGTGTTAATGAAGAGTGACACTGTAGTTTTAGTGAAGAGTGACACTAGTGTCAGTGAAGAGTGACACTGTAGTGTTAATGAAGGGTGACACTAGTGTCAGTGAAGAGTGACACTGTAGTGTTAATGAAGGGTGACACTGTAGTGCTAATGAAGAGTGGCACTAATGTTAATGAAGAGTGACACTGTAGTGTTAATGAAGAGTGGCACTAGTGTTAATGAATAATGACACTGTAGTGTTAATGAAGGGTAACACAAGTGTCAGTGAAGAGTGACACTGTAGTGTTAATGAAGACTGACACTAGTGTCAGTGACGAGTGACACTGTAGGGTTAGTTAGTTGACTTTAATGACAACACGTTTATGTCACTAGTGTCTTAATGTTGGCACATGGCATGGCATGTTAAGTTAATCGTAATAGGGAAGATGTCATGTATTGGCTACTGTTGTTTGCGAGTAGTGCTGCCGCCTGGCGACCAGGGCAGTTGACATAGTCAGTACAACAAAGCATATAAATTGTTATACGCGTTTGTTCCGGTCATTACACACGTCAGTGTAAGTCAACGGAACAAAACAACCATTATAAACACTATTTTGTTAATATTTAAAAAATGTGTCATCGATCAGAATTAATTTGCCGCAGATATCTGTAATAACTGATGTCTTTTTAAGCGAAAATTGGGCGATGCTGAGGTGATTTGTTGGTCGTTATAGACAGTTGTAACTGGCCGTAGATGGGTGGCCGCTTCATATAAGTTTAACAGGGAACAATAAGAAAATTAAACAGGTTGTGATAGAATAATCATTTTCTTGAGGTGACTGTTTATATGGGGCGACTGAAGATTTTTGTTCTTTAATCAGTAAGCATAAATTCTGATGATTCTATCATGACGCATATGTAAGTATGACAACAATGACAATGAGAAGGGTCAACAAGCTCCATTTATACAGGCATTTTGTACTGGTGCAGTTAGCGACAGTACAACTATATGTGGTAAAGTGGTTTCCTTCTTCCTAGCCTATGGAACCAGCTGCCTGCGTGCATAATCGGATCCCCCCCCCCCCCCCCCACCCCCCTAGACACCTTCAAGTGAATGTTGGCCACCATGGATGTTTAGGCACTTTGCACTTTTATCTTTTTAAACACAGCGTAGCACTTTTTATCCAGATCTTAACGTGATTTTAACCCGCACCGCAATCAATCACCAACGTCACCCATTTTAGAACATGTAATCACAACAGTGCGACAGTGAATCAGAGTGGGATTATGCACTTAAATGGATGAAGGTTTAATTGTCTTTAGACAGACAAACCATTGTAGACTGTACCGCTGCAAAGTTATGCTGGTTCAAGTAACTAGTTATATGGAATACCTGCGATGGTCATCTAGCTGAAACTTTCTTTGGCAATGAAATGGTTTTCTTTGGCAATGTTCTACAAGCAGGCCAAAGTTCATACTTGTGGCAATAAAGTCACAATTCCACCATAAAGTTCACATAACTGCTGGGCTAATTAGTGCTTACTTGTGGAGCGCAGTGATGCGGTGGCTAGAGTTTGGGATTCTCGACCGAGAGAATCCTCATCTCTACACCCTTGAGGGCAGATATCCTGGACAAGATTTAGAGTTTTGGATTCTCGACCGAGAGAACCAGGGTTCAAATCCTGTGCTGCAGTGTTGAACCGTGGGCAAGTTTGTTCACTCTACATTGCTCTAGTTCACCGAACTGTATGAATGAGTATCTGGCTATAGACAGTGGTGGACATTTGTGTACAAATAGTCCTTGTGCATTAATTGTCGAGTTGCTGAATGCTTCCTGAAGAAGTTGAGATGGTGTTCAATTGACCAGGTCTGCCAGGGAGTAAAGTGTAAAGCGCTTTGAGCAATCCTGAGGACTGGATACTGCATTTTATAATATCATAACTTTCCTTTACTTTTACTCTGTACCAACAGATATGTTCCTAGTGTCTTGGTCCATTGAGGTATGTGAAATACTAACAACACAACATTTGGAATCAGCAAACAAAACCAATTACACCATTGGTTCGCTTCCTGTAAGTATTACTACGACAAAGACAATTCCAATGATAGTTTTATTTTAACTATAAAAGCAAGCTGGGCAAACGTCTTGATGATGGTTCTGTCTTCAAATCTTGATAACAATGTAGTGAATAGCTGAGAACATCACACAAGGAAGACAATAGCCGATAAAATGCAACAACAATAACAGCTACAGTAGCGTATGCAAACGTTTTGCAGCGTTTTCCATGTCTTAGACTGAAAGACAACAGTGCTTCACTGTGACTCTGCAGTATAAGAACCAATGGTCAAGAGTAGCAGATACGTCTCAGCTTTGCCTGCACACTGAGGAGGACATATTCATATTTTGTGAAGTGGTCTCTGAATGTAACAATAACATTTCTAAAAGGAGACAATCTTCACCAAACATACGGAGGACAGTGGATTAAATGTTAGCATTACGTGACTTATTACCTAACAAAAAGTGCGTCTAACCATCAATGGATGTCGAAAACATGGAGTGTTCCGACATTCTGTTGAAATTCTGGTCCCATATGCCTTTCTTTATGACAAAATACCAGGCAAAGTTGGTCAAACAAAAACGGCAAACAGGAACGACTGATTTAACACACTTCATACCACCATAGAATGTAATATAACATTACTTATGTAAATAATGTTGATAAAGCCAAGCTTGACGGGGTCACATGCATCCTTATGTTTGCCATGGCAACAATGTTGATAACAATAAGATATGAGCATTACATTACTGGAGCAGAATAACATCTGCTGGATCAAACATTCCCCCACACAGTTCTTGCTTAACCAACCTTCTTTTACGTTTTTGTCATAAATAAAATGTTTGGAACCAAAATGTTATTAAAATATACGACGGAATGTCCAAACGCCCCATGCATTCGGCATCCATTTTTTATGGCTTGACAGACTTTGTTGCTCGGCAACAAGTCGGGTGATGGATAGGTGAACAGGCTAACAAATAGGAACATTAAATTACCATAGCAATGACATCAATGAATTTCACACACATACACACAATAGAATTTTTGACAAAATGTGAATGACATATAAAAACTGCATAGGATATCAAAGGCAATCACTTAAGATAGAAAACATTTCAAACATGACACTTGGGGCCATTGCCATGTGCTATGGCAGCTTTTCACTGCAAAATCGGCTATACACCACCCTGTCTAGCATCCAAAAGCATTATCAATAAAGTCTGAGCTTCCCCTGTTTAAATTTGGCAACAAACGTAAAAAATTTACGTCAAAATAGAACACAGCTTTGCTTTGCAATGTCTATACATGTATGCATTAAAATTTGCGACACTTTTCACAATGAACACACCTAATATAGTGTGTCCATACTAAATCTAGCATGCTGCATCCCCAGAAATGACACCTTAAAATAGGCCCTTGTTTGGAACTTCAGATGCACAAAACTAAACGGTGTCTAGTCAGTTCTCATCTACAGACATGCATTTAATCTGGTAGCACACATCAACATTGAAAATATAACATACAAAATAATACTGTATTAAAATAAGTTACTGCTGCTCAGACCTTGCATTTGTTCAAATAAATGCTACAGTTCACAACACAAATTTTTTAACAAATGCTACAACTCGTTGTCTTTAATAAACCTTAACAGAAGACAATATTAGAATTCATATCTAAGTTTCCATGTTGAGCAGATATTAAATGCACATATATTAATGGTTTGAGTCCCCTTTCTAAGCAAACACCCTGAGCTATGCTGACTGTATGCAAATATCTCAGTCACAAAAAGCGTTGCTATGTAATGTAAGTGATGCATCAGTTTCCCACGGCAGATGGTGCATGTGATTTCATAAATACAAACCATATGGTATGTCATGTTGGCATGACTGATGCATAAAGAACAAAACGTAACATCAAAACACGAAAAATAATCTGTCAATCTGTAACATGCAAATCCCAAGAGAAATCTTTTCTTCTCTGTAAAACCTGTATTTCCAAATATTAAATCAGTTTGCACTATTCAAAAGACAACATCAGTTGGCACTATTCAATCAATTCCTTTCGTGCTGTTTTGTAGTCCACAATATTCGTGGTCATCATCACAGAGGAATGGGTAATATCAAGATCCAAGCCCATAAAAACAGATGACCAACAGATTTGACTGCGGAGATGACGCATTCAGATGTCCCGTGCCAGCATTCACGTTTGCAAACAACGTAGTAACTCCAACTGGGAACCCAACTTTCAGCACTGTGACAAATGTCAACAATGCAACATCACAAGAACAACAGCAAACAATAACATAAATTCAAAAACTGGTCAGTTGTTTGAGACAAACCAACAATTTAATATCTTCCGTCCGGATGCAAGATGTTCGCGGAGAGGATGAGTGTTCGGTACAAGGGAAGGTGGCAATAGGTGCCAATCTGAAGCAGCAGGAAACAGTAGGTGGTCCCATCTGCAGGGAAATCTATCATTTTTGTTAAAGACAAGGTCTGGTTCTAATAGACAAAACCATTGGGCCCAACCATATTCTGTAGCATTCTGGTACCCTATGCCCGACGACTCCAATCATAGGTTCCCATTTATTGATGTTTCAAGCAGGTCTACATGTATCGCAGAACCAACAGAAACCACCTAATTCAAAAAGCACCTAATGTCATAGTCACTCTGGTATGTCACCACAGCAACAAGTCGGCAACAGCAGGCTAGTGAGCAACGTAGATAGTGATTGCATCCAAGGCTGCATGTGACAAGACACAAGCAAGCATCATTTAATGTCTTGCACATAATGTGTCCCGACAAAACATAGACTCGTGTCGCAATGTCACACAGCTGAAAGACCCCGGTAGAACGCTACTGAGCGTCAGCACTACAGCCACCAGAGGCCGCCTCTGGGCACTGTTGTTTTGTCCGCTGCACCTCCACGCCCGTTTCCGACGCGGCGCCTGATGCGTCGATGTCGTTACCCTTCTTTCCTGCCTCTAGCGACATGTCACTAACAGCCTGGTCAGACCTGGCATTATCGACAAGATTCGTCTGTGAGTTTGTCGCGTGAAGTGCAAACCCTTTATCACCATTTGCTGAAGCAGCGGCGGCCGATGCCTCCTTCTGGTACTCGACGAGGTCAACGTCAGACCGCCATTGGTTGACCACCTCTTCCTCTTCAAGGTCATCATCGCTCATGTCAACCGGTCGACTCAAGTTGCTGGCCGAAGTCGCCGCCGCGTCGCAGTTGTTCTTTAAGTCGGTCTGACTGTCGGTGGCATGTAGTTCAAAACCAACTTCCGACGATGTCTTATCGCTTGCGACTGACAGCACACTCGGTTGCGGGATGACCGTTGTTTCTGGAACGGTCTGGTCGCTGACCGTGTTGCAATTTATGCAGTCCATTTCTTTGGCCAGCTCATCGATTGTCGGCAGTACACCCGTCTTTGACTGGTCAATTGTGTTGTCCGCGGTTTCTGTCATGAGTTGTTGACCATGTGCCTCGTTGGTTACCGTGTCCATCTGCTGTGGTTCGTCTTCATCACTCCCATCATCAATACACGGTACGTCGTCTAGACACATTCCCCCACTGCGCTCCTCTGGTGGAGGAACAGTTGGCTCCGCTGGCCGATCAATCATGCGGCTCACGCGGTTCCTGGTAGGGCCATTAGGGGGCGCTGCTGGACCAAGGAGGAACTTCACAAACTCACTCGATGTCATCGTCGTGTTGTTTGGGCTTTTCCTAAGAGTGCCATCCCCCAGTCCAGACGATCCCGAGTTTGGACTTCTCACTCGCGCCACTGGTTCATCGTGCTGACACTTGGGGGCACTGGCTGTAGTTGTCTGCAGCATTTTACGTATGGCATCATTTTTTGCTCGGTCGACAGCCAGTTCACCCCTCTGCATGGAGAAAACAGAAAACGTGATGAATTTAGTTGTATATAATTCAAAAGTAGTTCCTTAAACATGACATCACACATGAAATCTAATACTCACACAAAGTAGTTCCGTAAACATGACATCACACATGAAATCTAATACTCACACAAAGAATACCTTCAACATATTCAATATGTCAGTACTTTGCTGTTAGTTTTGGCGAAAAAAACTTCTGAAATGGTTTTTCATCAATTCTACTCAATTCAATTTTTTGCTCGTCTCGTTTTAAATTCATTTTACAAAAAAGTAAAACTACCTAGTATCCACTACGACGTTCTAGTTCATTTTGCAACAATGTACTTGTTAGGTTTGTTAAAATCATCATACAGATTATTAACTTATTTTTAATTCCTGCCAAAGAATTAATTCAAGTGATTCTCAAAAATGGAATCACAATACATTTATATAAGCGTTTCTGTGCGGCTGCAGTTAACTTTGCAGCTCTCTCAAAAACCATGTTACCGACAAATTCAGTGAATTGAAGGGAAAATGTTGGCCCGGCAATTTACTTTGGTGAGTTACAAGATGTAAAGACCCAAGTCAATTTTTTCCACCACTTAAATACATTTTTGTGCTCTTTTCTGAGATTATTCAAGCTAAATATTCATATGTATGTTATATATTTGCACATGAAAGACCCAAATTCATGACAGGCTACACCAGTTGTAGAAGCAGCCTTATGCAGGGATGTCAACAACTGGGAAAGTGAATAGTATCTCAGCAGGATTTCTGATTCTGTAATGTGACATTTATTAACTAAACATATTTTTGTGAGGAATAGACATCTTTATAAAGGTCTTAATAGTGTATTGGGGGTCAGGAGATGATCTGTGAAACAAGAATTCTCACTGACAGTGTCACTTGTAGACTGCTCATTATTACACATTCACCAAATGGTTCCAGATAAGACCTATTCGGCTGACCACGAGAACCGTTTGATTCCAGTACTGACCCGTCCCTTCATCTGTGTGCTTGCTCCGGCCTCCACCAGGGCGGCAACGACCTTCACATGACCTCTGTCAGCCGCCCAGTGCAGCGCGGTCCACTCGTTCTGTCGGCAGTCATGCGGAACAGTTACGGTTGACCGCACACAGACAATGCACGTGGATTATTAGAGTCAGACTTTTCAAATTAGAATTATCATAACTTATAATATTTTTTTAGCAGTCACTATGGAACGGATTGCTGTGACAAACAGTGACACAACGTCATCTGTCCATTTGGTGAGAAACAATAGACATAGTTATTGTTAGTGACGGACACGCTGTCATGGTGGAAGTATTAGTTAAATGTAAATATCAGTTATTCAACAAGTTAACAGTCCAGATTTTGTGTAGCAGAGAAGCATAAACAACTGAATTGCTGTGTACTTTTTTATTTAGATATATTCTAACAAATAATCACACATTTTATGACATGAGTGGAAGGAAGGATGAGTAGATGCGTGGATAGAGGAAGTGGAAGGAAGGATGAGTAGATGCGTGGATAGAGGGAGTGGAAGGAAGGATGAGTTGATGCGTGGATAGAGGGAGTGGAAGGAAGGATGAGTAGATGCGTGGTTAGAGGGAGTGGAAGGAAGGATGAGTAGATGCGTGGATAGAGGGAGTGGAAGGAAGGATGAGTAGATGCGTGGATAGAGGGAGTGGGAGGAAGGATGAGTAGATGCGTGGATAGAGGGAGTGGGAGGAAGGATGAGTAGATGCATGGATAGAGGGAGTGGAAGGAAGGATGAGTAGATGCGTGGATAGAGGGAGTGGAAGGAAGAATGAGTAGATGCGTGGATAGAGGGAGTGGAAGGAAGAATGAGTAGATGCATGGATAGATGGAGTGGAAGCAAGGATGAGTAGATGCGTGGATAGAGGGAGTGGAAGGAAGAATGAGTAGATGCATGGATAGATGGAGTGGAAGGAAGGATGAGTAGATGCATGGATAGAGGGAGTGGAAGGAAGAATGAGTAGATGCATGGACAGATGGAGTGGAAGCAAGGATGAGTAGATGCGTGGATAGAGGGAGTGGAAGGAAGGATGAGTAGATGCATGGATAGAGGGAGTGGAAGGAAGAATGAGTAGATGCATGGATAGAGGGAGTGGAAGGAAGGATGAGTAGATGCATGGATAGAGGGAGTGGAAGGAAGAATGAGTAGATGCGTGGATAGAGGGAGTGGAAGGAAGAATGAGTAGATGCGTGGATAGAGGGAGTGGAAGGAAGGATGAGTAGATGCGTGGATAGAGGGAGTGGAAGGAAGGATGAGTAGATGCGTGGATAGAGGGAGTGAAAGGAAGGTTGAGTAGATGCATGGATTGAGGGAGTGGAATGAAGGATGAGTAGATGCGTGGATAGAGGGAGTGGAAGGAAGGATGAGTAGATGCGTGGATAGAGGGAGTGGAAGGAAGGATGAGTAGATGCATGGATAGAGGGAGTGGAAGGAAGGATGAGTAGATGCATGGATAGAGGGAGTGGAAGGAAGGATGAGTAGATGCATGGATAGAGGGTAGGGGGGATGGTTTATGGATGATAGAAGTAGACGGACGGATGGTCAACTTGCCGAAGGGTGGTGTTTTGGATTGACAGATGGATAGAGGGATGGCTGAATGGAGGAGTATGTGGATGGATGGATGGCTCGGAGATGAATGGATAGAGGGGTGGCTAGGCGATGATTGGATAGAGGGGTGGCTAGGAGATGAATGGATAGAGGGGTGGCCAGGCGATGAATAGATTGAGGGGTGACTAGGAGATGAATGGATAGAGGGGTGGCTAGGCGATGATTGGATAGAGGGGTGGCTAGGAGATGAATGGATAGAGGGGTGGCTAGGAGAAGAATGGATAGAGGGGTGGCTAGGAGATGAATGGATAGAGGGGTGGCCAAGCAATGAATGGATAGAGAGGTGGCTAGAAGAATGGATAGAGGGGTGGCTAGGAGATGAATCGATAGCGGGTTGGATTGAAGAGTGATGTAAGATTGAATAGAAAGGTGGATGGATTGAGTCGGGATGGATGGATAGAGGGATGGATGGAGGTTGAATGGATGAGTGATGAAAGGACATGTTCACTGACGAAATTAATGTCACTCCTGCCAGAGACATTTATCTGTGGTCGCAATTTATCTAGCAGAAGCATAGAAAGGGTAGAGCAGTGAATGACAGTGACCGTGTGTGGGCTGTTATCCACAGTCAGTGCACTTACTGATGTCTGTGTATTGAGGTCACAGTGTGCGTTGATGAGAACTTTGGCAACCTCCGGGTGGCCGTGATATGCAGCGAAGATCAGCGGAGTGAAGTCCGCCTAGTAACAAACAATGGCATTGGCTCTAGTGCAAGTTATGCAAACCAACAGTAAATCTGTGCTCAATTTCAAAATGGTTTGAGTTGTAGAAGTCAGAATGACATCTTTAGCAAGGTCGATGTTTAGCTTGGATCCTAAAGTATATATGCTTATTTCTTTACAGCTGTCTCCACCATTACATTTGTTGTTCTGGCAAAGAAACTGCAATAGTGGCTGTTATCCAATCTAAAAGTCGAACTCAATTCTTTCTAAGATAATAACAAAACTATTTTAATAAGCTGACTATGCATAATATTGAAACTACTCACAAACAACATATCTGGACAGAAAGATTATAACTGACAGTTGTCTTTGCCTGTTAGTCTGCAGGGTCTGCTATGATTCTCCCAGTCGGCTCTGTGGTAGATGATTTTATTGGAACGTTACCGAGCTACCGGTTTTTGAAAATGAATCTTGTATTAGGCTACAAACTACTTAATGATAGGTGATACATCAAACTAAACTAGTCATCCACACAAATGAGCCAAAGACAAGAGTTACTACTTATCCGTAACAGCGTACCTCGCCAGCGTCACTGGCTTTACTGTTGACATCACTACCAGCATCAACCAGGAGCTGTGTGACCTTGGCAAGGTCACCTTCAGCCTCACTCTGACTCCGACACGCCTCGTGGAGTGCCATCCTCTCGTCCTGCAAAGTAAATATGTCAATATATTAATAAAAAATCAGATATTGTACTATGACAGGTCGATGTACTATGAATGACACATGCATACGGCTACAGAATTAGAGTTGAATCCAGAAATAAATAACACTAAATAAACTAGCATGGTATGTAATCCTTAGGGTTGCTCAATATGCTTCATATTTCACCCATGACAGATATGTTCATTCAAACACTAACTTCTCTGGGAAACATTCAGCCACATTACCCATTTTTACAGCTGAGTGAACTAAAGCAATGTGGAGTGAACAAACTGGCCCAAGGTTCGAAACTATAGCAAGAGGCTTTGAACCCTGAAGACTCTCTCTAACCTGTACATCACTGTGCTCCACAAAATGGAGATATCCAATATAATGAAAGTTAGATGGGCTAATCACTAAGTAAAGGTGCGTTCTTATGTAGCAGTATCCAGCCCTCAGGACTGCTCAAAGCACTTTACACTTTACTCCCCGGCAGACCTGTTTAACCGAACACCATCTCGACTTCTCTGGGAACTCTCAGTCACGCTGTAATTAATGCGTGAAGACTATTCGTACACAAATATCCACCATTGTCTACATCCAGGTACTCATTCATACAGCTGGGTGAACTAAAGCAACACAGATTGAATGAAGTTGCCAAAGCTTCGACACGGCAGCACAGGATTCGAACCAAGATTCTCGTGATTGAGTCATGAGGTCTAGCCACTGTGCTCCATATTACTAAACTAGTAATACTATATTTATACAAAAACAAACCTTGTTCCTCAGTTGAACATCACAGTGCTGTTTGATGAGAACTTCAATTGCTGCCGGTTGACACCAGTAGGCAGCGTTGATTAGTGGCGTCCAGCCATTCTATCAAACACAGAAATATACTGTCAAAAGGTGGTCTTCTAAATCAGTTGCCAGTTGGTACTGGCAACCATTTTGGTGAAGTTACATTTTAAACGAAATACATCTCAGTTGTCCTGTATAGTTTTACTCAATGTTAAATAACATTACAGACTGTTGCAGTTGAAATTTCCTATTGTAGTTGATTTGCCAAATTAATGCATAGGCACCGGAAGGAACTTAACATTGAGTGGACTGAACCAAAAATATTGGGGGCTTCAGCACCCGAAGCCTCATCAGTTCCGGGGCTTATGGAATGAGTTGTATCTAAGTTTACTTTCTGTAACCGAGTAAATCTGCTTTAATGAACAACAGCAAAATAACAATTATGAATATTGTTGTATTCTGTCCAGTGGTAAAATAAAAACAAAAATAAGTCCTACTTTAACACAGACTGACCATCAATTCGTGTTCATTTATTTACAAATACACCTACTCTATCTAGCACAAGTCTACTTTATCAAAAATGGATAAGAACCATATTTGTCTGTGATAGTTAGCAGACACTGGTTAAACCATGCCCTACTGGTGGAGATATTGCACAGAGCCATTCAGTGCTTGTTCTGTCTTATCACCGTACGCTGTTCTGGATGTCTATCTTGGAGCCAGCATCAATAAGCATCTGCATGATGTCTGAGTGTCCCCTCATGGCAGCGTGGTGCATGGCCAGGTTACCAGACTACAAGCACATGACAGGACCCAACTCAGACAGGGCAGAAACCAAACACTCACATTCACACCAATACAGTTACCGCAGTGATTGGATAAGGACAAACATGACCATATACAGCAGTGCTTCATGGACGATCAATTATATTGTGAAAGTTATATAACAAATGATCACCTTAGATGCAGTTAATGAGAGTGTTCAGATGCACCAGTATCGGGTTACAGGAATGTGCATGTCAGGGTGCATAGTGCACCATGGTAATACACTGTGATATTACGGTGCAATCATTTCCTACATCTGCTGTTAATCCAATTACGACACTAGCAGCGGACTGGTGTGGGTATGATGTTATGGCTGTCATGCCAAATATGATTATATGTGAAACCGCGTCCAACATTGGTGCTGTGTGCTATGTGAAGACATTCTCTGTTGTTGTAAAGTCAGTTAATATTTACATTAGTTAGGTGAATGTAAATAATTCTAATTCTAAGATAAGATTCTGCATTAAACATGGAATACTTAATATCTCTATATCACTTATGTTTGAAAAAGATCCTGCTTAAATATGTGTTATTTGATTACATAATATCTAGGCTAATTGATGACCTGATACTTCTCATTTGCATATTACATCTATCTTTAGTATAAATTGTGTAAATAATAATGATTTACGTTAACTAATTAAGGTTGGAGATTATGATGCTATAAATAATGATAATTTGTCCTTCTAATATTTCTGGGCACATTAGGAAAATATTTGAGAGTGGACAGGTTACCATAAAACATAATGCCTTGCTGCTATACGTTTCTACTGATCACACCCTTATCATATGAAACCAAGAAACATTCCTTTAAAGCTAATAATTCAGCCTGAAAGTGTTCAAATGTCTTTTCAGTGAAATTGACGTTATTACCTGCAAACTGTTTGTATTTTATTAAAAGTTAAATGTCAAATTGTCAAACAACATAAAGTTAATCAAACCCGTATAAAACATTAATGTGTTATTGGCAGTGTTAATCAACACGCCTTTCTAATGATAACGGTGTTTCCCCTGGGTAAAAATGTGGGCTAGGTGGTAGGGGTGGGCTATGCGAGCACCGCATGTTTGAAAGCAAGAATTGTATTCACAGAAACTGTTGTTTCTCCTTCTACTAGCTTAGTTTTATGTAAAACAAAATAAAATAAAATATGTAACAATGTAACGTGAGCGACGATGTGTAACGTGAGTGACGTCCTTAGAATCATACTAGTTCTGGCTCTGGTGATGTGGTGATTCTGGATATAGAAATAGCTTGAAACTAGTGGCCTATGGCGATCATATCAATTACGGTGATCATCAAAATTTGTTTAAATATGGATTACATATTTTTCTTCATTTGAAAGCTGAAATGGAAATGGGTCTTGAGTTGCAGAAAGTTTTAGAGAGAAAATTAGAAACATTTACCCTTGAAAGAATTGCAAATGTCCTGTTTACAACTGCAATATACCATTTATTTGTAACTCTCTTATTTATTACACCCAAAATATGTATACAATATATTACAAACATTAAATAATTGTCAATATATGTGAAGTTATATTTTTCATTGTCATGTCCAAAATTATATGGAATTTAGTCATTTGAGTGAATTGACTACAATTATTTACTGACTGTGACAAATCTAGCAGCATAAATATGTTTAAAAACATAATTTACCAAACATTCAGAAGGAAAGATAACACATAGATAAAAAGCAATTGGACTCCTGATAAGCAAATGGCTTTAAAAATGCCTGCTACCCAAAACACCTGCAAAATTCATTGTACACGTTAATCTACCCAATCAAACAGTGATCACTCCACTCCTGACAAGGTAGCCAGACAATAGTGGTGTATCTTTGGTGAGTGACGAGAATACATAGTGCATGTTAGTGACTGGGTCATTGTGCAATATGATGATGTCTATCCTTCATATTTTGTAATGATTACGTGCAAAATTAATCATAATTGATTATGCTTATTTTCTAAGTAATGTAATCACTGTGAATCTGGTTAGCGGACACTTTAATTTCTTTAACAATTTCAAATATTTTTAAGTGGTCAATCAATTTAGGTCTTAGTTCTGACACTTTATCATGTATACACCCTAAATACCTATGTATGAGGGAAAGGTAGAAAAGAATAGCTGTATATAAATATACGTGTGTTGTTACGTTTCTTTACACATGTATGTTGAATGATGGACTTAATGAACTGAGATAGCCAAGTTAAGCAAAACTCAAGTTATAATGGCGAAATCGAGGTGGGTCCGGATTCAACACAAGTGCCAGTAAAATTTAGCACAAAAGACATCTTCGTTCAGCTACCGTTTTGTTTTTTCTCCAACTTCCACACGTCACCCAAACGTAGATGTCTAGATTTCTAATATGTCAAAACCGTGCAAGGTATCACCATTGGAGACACAGGGGATCGTGCAGGAATATTCCGTGATTGGACAACTGACAAATGTTGTCATTCACGTTGTCCAATTGAGTCCATTAGTCGTACGTCATTGCCCTTATTTGGTGCCTGGTTGCCAAGGTGATCCGCCATCTTGGCTATACACAATCGAATGCTGTGTAATGTTTACCATGGAACCGAAATGATGCAGCAGTATTTTGATGGATCGTGACGTCTCTAATGCCTGACAGTAATATACAAGTTCTTAAGATGACCGGCCAGATGTGCAGCTAAAAAACTAGTGGACTGTTTCCCTCGTTTGATTGCAATCGCCTTCTTGCAGTTGCAGCTACAATACACAGCCTGATGTCATGTAATTGTTAATCGACTCAATGGCATTAATTCCAAGAGGTAAATCCTAACCGACTCTGAGTGACGTTAGATGACTATAATATGATGTTGCTACATATCTGCGATTTTGCATGAATATAAGTGTGATGTCATTTCGTGTCGCGATGCTGAATATATTGCAAAATAAATAAAAAAGGTGCACAAAATAGCTACGAGGCAGCCATTTTGGCATATTTTGGGCAAGGCGGCATAGAAAACTGGCAAGGTGGCCAGCCTCGCTCGCCATATACCAGGGGAAACACTGGACAATTTTACAGATATTTCTCACTCCTGTTTAGTTGCACTCAAAACGTCAGGGGTCACTGTTATCATGAATCGTCATTACTCACATGTCTTGTCCAATAAACTACTTCCTGTATATATACTCGAAAGATCCCAGCTACATTCATGTAATATATCCAAGTAGATGCCTTACGTCATCGAGCATGTTGACATTGCAGTTGGCAGCAATGAGCATGTGGACGATCTCAGGCTTGCCTTGAGACGCCACATGGATGCACGTGTAACTGTGCTGAAAACATCAGAGGACCAAACACTGATAACATTACTGGATCTTTTAGGCATAAAACTCAGTGCGCTGGTACATATCATTCATACACACACACACATATACATAACATAGTCTATACAAATAGATGCAGAAAACATGGATGATAATAACGGTCGGAGATTTTACAACAATACCGGTAGTAGGGTATATCCACACCGTACATGCAAGAGTGACATCTAGGTTCATTTTTAGAAACCTTAATAAATTTACACAAATACTTTAGTTGTATAGACAATTGACTTTATTTACATAAATTGTTGAAGAAAACATAGTTTCATCAATATAATCAGAGAAAATTAATGAAATGTTAATTAATCAAAATGTCACGGTCATGATGTTTGACATAGAAAAATGCAATACAATTTATGATAACAGACTAATCCATACATTTAACCTGTTGTACAAAATTACTCCATAACGAATTGATTTAATATGTGTAAGCAATATTTACGGGATTTGACTGAATTTGAACAATACTGTTTCCAAGGCGTCATGGTTGTGATTTTACCAAATTGCATTTTTCTTTTTTTTACCTAAAAATCTAACTAAAACACAGGAAAATAATGTCAACATTGCACAGATTTTATTTATTTACATCACTGCATGCAAAACGAACACTTCTAATGCTTTGATAGAACATTCAAAATTGTCATGCGTTTATGTTACACTTTCAAACGTTCTTAAAACCACAATTTTGTCAATGGTCGACAAAAAAATACAACCCAGTAGAACACATTCTTGACTTTTTTATTTGTTTTACATCTTCATGACGGCTATGACTGATGAATCCCCCAAAATGGAACATACCTGTTTGTTTTGCCATCCAAATCAGCATTTCACAAATGTTCCTTATGATGCCCTGTGGTTTGCAGTACAGTGTGGATATGCCCAGTTACATTAAAACATACAACCATTCTGGGGATTCTTTTATAAATTTATCTGCTTATAAATATGGTGATCAAGACAGAAACATCAACTACAAGGTTACCATCGAAATGCACCTAAATATGGCAGTTAATGGAAAAAAATTAAATACATTTATGACAAGAGCAAAGGAGAGATGCAAAAATAAAAAAGCTGTGACGTAGCACTGGGAGAAAAGAGTTTAAATATCAAATGTAAATGTTTCTATAAATCTTAAATTTTTAAATAATGCTGCGTGGTTTTCAATACGTACCGAGTAACTTTTCCAGTTGACATCAATTCCACCTTCAATAAACTTGCGGACCTTCTCCGTGTGGCCGAATCCACACGCCTCCCAGAATGCCTCATGCTTACTTACAGCTAGGCCCATGCCGGTCATGCTGGAATATATGAGCCGGTGTGAACATGGTGGAACACATGAACCATTGTGAACATATACACAGGGGAATACATGGGCCATTGTGGCCATGATGGGACACATGCATCATTGTGAACATGTAGTTGAATACATGTGCCATTGTGACCATGATTGAACACGTGAACCATTGTGAACATAGTGGGACACGAGCCATTGTGAACATTAAGAAACACACAAGCCATTGTGAACATAGTGGAATATATGAACAATTGTGAACATGGAGGAACACATGAAACAGTGTGAACATGGTAGAAAATGAGCCATTGTGAAGATGGTGGCCACGCACAGGTGCCCCATATACATGTCTAGAGATTAATGCAAAATGTCATCTTTGATTGATTTATTACAAGTTACAACGCACTTACATCGTCACTGATCACCTGTGTAAAAAAAATTATTAGTAACATCACCTGTGTAACATTGCTCTTTTTAATATCAAACAGTACAACATGGTCAATATCATATATGTGCAACAAATATTGTTTAAAAATTATGATGTGTGAGACTTCAGTTAAAGAAATCAAGGCTATCCCTAAGTAATAACATTACTTAGAAATAGTCTTATTACAACAGTATCCACATTAAACATTTCTTTATCATTTTATGCTGTGTTCAAGTATTCTTTAGTTTCCATGATGAGTGCATGATGATTCATGGGTCTTTCATGACAGAAGTATGAAAGAAGAAGTTTAAAAATAGAGACACGTGTCTGCATGTCAAAGTGAGCTACACCTAATTGCCACTTCCTCTGTATCTACTTCCACACCCTATATCCATAGCACCGCAACACAGCAACACCACATGGTTAGTAGCAGCACATCAACCTGCTGACAGCCTTCCTCTAAAAAGCATTTCTTCACATGATGCACATGCCAGGAAAATACAGTGAAAAGCATCCATTTTAAATTCTAAACATACAGCCACATTGCAATTAACGTCACCCTAAGACAGCTCCAAATTATTTCTGTAAGGTTCCGTAAAGTTAAACGTATTTATGGGAAATTAGTCCCATTAATGCGGCCACCTCACCATTCACTTCACTTTGGTCCAGTCCCAAAGGTGACCTTAACTCAGTGTAGTGAGATTCCAAGTGCTGTATTTCATGACATTAACTACAGCACCTTCATCCCGTGCACAACTCTGTGATGTTTTTCTTTTAATATTGTTTTGTATTTAAACATTTTCCTGTGAGGTATCCTGTTGAATACTGCCCTTCTATCAAACTCACATTGGAACAATCTCAAAGTGATTCTTCCCTATAAGAACTATCAACTTTGTGTTGTTTGGTTGTGTATTTACACGCACCTCAAAACATCCCAATACTACACATCAAATTTAAGAGTTATTTATCAACCCTAACATGGTAACATTTGTTAATCCATCCATGAATGTGTATCCTTAATGATGAACTAGTACATTAGTAAGAGTTGAACTAAATTTGAAATGTCCCAGTCATAGCCTTGAATCCTCAATAGATTTACCTTTATCTGGGGGTTTCAGTTATCATGAAACAAGAAACCAGCCAAATAGACATACAGGCCTGTAGTTTGTTTGTTTTCCAATACATTAACATAGAATGTCCATGAATAGTACCTGGCAGTATGTTTCATGTTAGCTTCTAACCAAATATAATAGTACCAACTACAAGTACAGTTTTAGTACATATATTGTCTGGACTACTTAATAAAAAATATTGAAACATTGAGTTTTAAAAATATTTGTTATTACTACACTGCAAATAGTATTTTACTTAGACTATTTTGTATTTGTAGTGTTGATGTTTGAATGACTTAAGTTTGCCTATGTATGACCATCTTATACTTATAGTAGTGGGTGCAGTAGACTAGCAGTTAACGCACTCGATGGTCTATTGAGACACCCTGTTCTCCCTATTATGCCTGTCTTGGGAGCGTCATTAAAAAACACACTGGTTTTCTTCTACCTGACATCTATGCCAAGGAAAGTAAAAGCCGCTACAGGGGGGGTACATTTCTTAATGCATAGCCTGATGGCATTCCGTCTCTCAACCACGTGAGTCAGGGCAAGAGCATTCATGAGTGTATGTGACTCAGTCAATTCTCCTGTCCACCTCGCATGAGCAGACATTGCATGACACCGTATTGGAAGTTAATAATGAGAATCGGGTTCAGATAACCAGCCACACTGAGCACATAAAACATATTGGATCCACTTAAAAACACTGCCAAGCTCGACAATGACAGCAATCAGACTGCAGAGGAAAGTTGGCGTAATTTGGTGAAGCATAGCTCATCATTAAGTGTATGTAAAGTACTCACTTCAAAAACATACACCTTCAAAGCCAGCAAATTGTTGATTTTAGATTAACAAAATGAAGTGAGTTATTTATTTAAGCACATTATCATAGCTTCATATTGTGATTATCAGCATATAGAAAATAGATTAACGACAACATTGTGCTTTAAAAATGTGTTCCGACCAAGTAATAAATCTCTTTAAACAACCTCAACATCTATGTATAGCAAATATAAGAACCAGTCAGACATATACAGAAGAACTACATTTACAGTTCAACCTCTATTCTCAACTTAGGTCTTTGTGTTAACGTAAGCCATGTTTTCAATGTGGCATTACACTGTCAGTTCTTATATACAAAAAGTGCCTTGAGTCATACTACTGACACCAGCACTAGTCCACCCACCAATATGTAGCTCCTCTCTTACAGCTGTGTGTAGATGACTTATGCCCAGCAGCACCTGTTATTGGCTGTTAAACCGTGTCCTGAACCGTCCAAACCACAAAGGACCGTTGCCATGGTAACTAAACCACAACTTATATGCGTGGGCCAATGACAACTTTCACCACCAGCAACATGGACCCTTACAAAGGAACTAGCAGCAAGAGTTAACTCGGAAAACCAATTATTTAGACAAAGCTGAACACCTTTAACTGAAGAACTGATGCAAAGTATGTCACAAGATAACAAAGCACCCTTTTCTATAAGGTGCCAAGTTGACAAAGTATGTCTAATGGTGTCTGCTCAAAGTTCTTGGGAAAATAGAGAAAACTAGAAGCAAACAAAAGGAAAACCAGTTTCTCAAGCAACACATTTTACAAGAATTTACAGACAGTTAGGGTAAACCGGACTAAAATATGTTTAATAAATAGTTAACCTTTGCCAAAAAAAGACATTATTTCTGGCAAAATAAGTCCTAATTTGTTTGCAAACCAAATTAAATATACAAGACAGATGACTGAAATGTTATGGTGCATTCAATGTTAACGTAGCTACAGTCTATATTATTGCCACTTTTATCCGTTGTTTGTAATTAATCAGCAACCTGCATGCCAAATGTAAATCCAGTTCTATCACAACAAAACCTGTTTTATTTGGCAAACAAGTTGATTAAAATGTCCATCCTTCAACTAACCCTCTCTATATATTCATACAACCAAAAACGCTGGTTTCATGCTTGTCAAACAACACTCCCTTTGGTGTTGTATATCAAGGTAATGTTTTCATTTCCTTGGGATATATTCCACCCAGCCAGAAACAAATGTCATGCACATGTGCACACAGAGAAAACATGACACACTTCTTATCCGCATTCCTATCTAGTAATAAACTTGGAATGCAATGTTTCAACTCTCCAGTTTCGAGAATACACACTTAGAATGTAATTAGAAATGCCTTTAGAAAAAGACTAGCTTGGCAACTGAATGACAAGTAAATTTAACATTTTGTTTCGGATAAAATTGCTTAATTAGTGCCAGGAAAACTTTTTAAAACACATTTCATTCAGTGTTTGCAGTGTAGTGAGTAGGCATCCAGCTTCCAAAGCACACACAGCATGATCTATATTGAGTAATAACTAGTTTACAGACTGGAAACAGGCCCACGTATGCGAGGCATTTATAAAGGCGTGAAAAAAAGAATACCAGACCTGTTTGTACGCCAATTTGCATACATCACATACATGTGTTTTGTGCGTAGGAACTGATGTGTGTAACCAAGGTGGACACATGTTATGTGTGTAAAAGCTAATCACATGATGTGTGCCTTCAACGGTGTTTAACACTACACATGTTCTACATCTGTCCAAACTGAACGTCATAGCTATGCCAGCTGTTACCAATGTTCAGTTATATAAAGTATGCATATATTTGCATTGCAATTAATATAACAAAAAACAATACACAAAAGCATATTATGCCCCCAAGTGACCACTGGAATTGGAATGTTGTTAAGTTTTGTTTACAGAGTTCTAGGTGTGTTTGTCCAGCATATCAAAAGAAAGCTCTATATCACTGTCTGTAGTTTCTGGAAATATTACAAAATACATATTAATAGTATAGCTGTACATAACGTTAATAAGAACCAATTTAACCTGTGTGCACTACGTGGTACTAGTAACTTGGTAGTATTTTAGCTATTTAATGACTTTGAAAATGTCATTAATTAACATAATGTACGACATTCTGCACTGCCTAAAAGTGCCCATATAAAACCATTCATGAATTAAATCTTGAAAAAAACTGAAAGATTATATCATCATTTGTAACATCCACATGAGTTGAAATCATTTTCAGCGCCTTGGAGCAGATTTTTATTCGGATACACGGCGCTCTATAAATGCTTATTATTATATATATATATATTATTATACTATTATGTCAAAATAACAGTGACAAGACTAATTCTCTAGTATTTAACTATTAATGCAGAATAGGCACTGTAATGAATGTGTTACAACTTACAATGTCAGCTTGGATTAGTTCAAAATATATTTTAATCAATAAATTTAGCATAAATTAATCATTCAAAGTAACAATTACATATTCTTAAACTGCTTTGTGGTATCATGTTACTGGTTAGGTACTGATGTGTCTCTGAAATGAAAACACCAGAGCTATTACTTAGGTAAAAATATATTATAACATTTGCCATGTACATACATGGAATACATACATTTCTAGAATCAGTTTCTATGTGGTTTTGATCGAAGTCAGCATCAGATTAAAATATTCATTCAATTTAGCATGAAGTACACTTAAAACAATTTCTTATGGTTACAACAGCGTGAAAACAACAAAATGGTGGCACCACAAAAAGACCACTGTGTAGAAGTTGGTTGAAGTGTCATCACAAACACAAGTTAACTGGAAGTGATTTATACATCCACAAAGGTGATTTGGTTATCAAAGGAACACTGCAAATGCAAGTGGAACTTTCTTTACACTGACATTGTGATTGGTTAACAAGGAATTAGTTACGATAAATGATGGATCGGATGATCAGCTAAGTTGTAAATCAATGTCAAATGTTGCTGAAAAAGGTACACTAATTTGGGCATGTACGCTTATTGTAACAAATACGGTAGGGGTATTACTCAGAACTGTAAGTCCAATGTCAACAGATATTCATCCCTTATCTCAACAGCCACTGGTAACTGTCAAATTCACCACATTCTTACTGCATGCTGAACACCATGACATGTAGATCCTCTCCAGTGTATCAAAGTTACCCCTAGTGGAGAAGATGTAAAGTTCAGTTGTCACTGTGCCCCACAAAACATACTTAGAACAAACATTCCCTGCCCCCCCCCCCCCTAACAAGAGGATACAGATATATCTGCACTAGATAATTAATCATAGTACATAGCCACTTAATTATGTGCAGGAAGAGAAATAGGACACCAGCCCTCTGCTGTTTCTGTACTATCTCTGTGATAATGATAGGAAAAGTCCATGCCTTGTACATTGTAGAATCCAACTGGTGCATTCCACAGCTTAACCAGGGCTGTTATCTTCACAGAGCTCTCCAACCAGCCACTAATGTAGCATTAGTATCAACAGTTAGATTATGTTAAATGACCTGTGTTTCTAGCATGCATGTGTATCATAATTAGAATGGTGGAGAGAGGAAACAGTGAAGAGTTAACACTAAATAAACACAGAACCATAGAACTTTTCTCAAAACGTTACTCCAGTTAAATTCAGGCAATGTGCATTCTGGCTAGTCTAACCAAAATAACATTTTCAGCTCACTTTGTAAATTATTATTTTGTTATTGAATTGGTAAAATCTTGAAAAATAAATTGATTTCTTTTACTTTTAATGTTATTTAAATGTTAGTTCTTGAATGTGTTCTCAATAAATTAAAATTAATACATCTTCCAGAATTCAAAATTTCTTTCCTCAAAACTTAAATCTGTCACTTCAAATTCCTATCCCCGAATTGTAACATTTGATGTTATTTTAATCATGTCAATTCTGAAACTCGGTGAAAAAATTATTTAAAGTGAAGAGTACATAATATGCACTTTCTGTCTTCAGATTCTGACAACGTTATTTTCTCATATAACCATAGACTTATATGTAGATATATGTTCTTTCTTGTGGTTCCCTTGTAGACCAAAAGGGATGAGGTTTAGGTCATAGTTATGACTGGTGCACTCTGGTTGACTGGAACAGTACTTAGCCAATAGACTTTATGACTGGATGATGTATCACAGAAGCAGTTCCTAGATCTAGAATAGTATCCTAGTCATGTCCTAGAAATGGTCTACAAATATGTGCATTAACATATGACAGACAGAAGCATACGCCACTGTAAGCTATACCTAGAAGTTATACAGATGACCATCTCTTCTCACTCAAAGTACCCCACAGGCGGTTCTACTATAAAAAAAACACCTTGTCATGTGGGACAAAACTGACAGGTGTAACTCTATACCAGCAGCCCGTCAGCCATGGGCATAGACCCCCATAGTATCATTATTAGTATGAAGTCTGTGTTAGTCAAGCTAAAAGTCACAAGTAGCTACGGCACTTATCCAGGCTCTATGCTACGGCTGTGCCTAATTTCGCGACGCTATGCCAAAAAAGGCTGTATGGCTATGCAAACTAGTTATAACGAGTTATGACTTAGTTATTATGTTTTGCCAGCCAGCATGCCGTAGACGTAGTTTGTTTTTGAAGCAACACGGCACACGCACAAAAAGCTTTCTTAGACTCTAAAGTCTTTACTATACATGCATCAACACATTCTTACCGCTGGTGTGACGCAGAGTTGAATTACCAAGAACACATACACGTTCTATCGAGTGACTCCAGTGCATATATGTTGAGGCGTTGCTAGTGATAAGCTGGAAGATGGATGGGTTCAACTTCAGCCCAGGTCACGCTCGCAAAGTGACGCCAACTGGTTCACGCTTCCATGCGTGCACAATCACGTTCTTTTTCAAGCCTGACATACAACAGTGCACAATTAAAAGTAATGAAATGCGGAACAAATATATGGGAATAGGGAAGAAATTCACCTTATGACAGCTGAATGAAACGCCCAACCCCTACCAGTCCTCCACTGCTTCCGTTAGCTTGTCAAACCGTGATAATGAAACAAAGGTTTGTTTTCATTGGTTGGTTAGCGGAACTGAACGGTTTGCTGCGGGACTATCCACAAAATCCGGGCATCAATCACAAATAGGAATGGCGGAAATAGAAGAACTTCGAAGTAATTTAGCCAACTATAAAGTCCAGCTGCAGCAGGTTTGATACATATTCACGTTATTTATGTTACGTGATTTTGAAGTCAGACGTGTGTGCACTTTTCGTGAATATTAAACTTGCACCGATTTAGTCCTTTATTATATCCCAACGCCGTGTAAGTTCAGACTTCAGCAATCACTGAATCAGTGCTGTCTGCAGTGCTGAGTCTATGTCTTACCGTCTACGAGGCAGTGCCACCGTGCCAGTGTACCGAGTGGACAATGGGCAGTAGTGTCAAACGGTATATACTAACTGGTGTGCTATTGTGTGACGTATTATATTCATCATAAATGCTCCTTTGCGGTTATGACGCGATTATTGTCACTGTGTCAGTGAGTGTGTTCAAAATGACGTGTGCGATGACGACGAAACTATTTCAGTAACAAATTAAATATCATGCTAAAACATTGGGAATTGGCTTAAATTAAAGGTAATAATAATAACATATAACTTCTATTGCACCTAAATCCTTAGCTAGAGGCGCATCAAGAGAAAAGGATTGGTCATCCGCAAATCCATAACTTATAAGCAGTATTCCAGTTATCAACAGATGGGTCAAGGCGCTAGGGAGCTATGGTGGATAAGCAAGGTTATAAAGATAAGTTTTTAAATGACAACAGAATTTTGTAATATTTCAACTGATCTAACACTAAGAGGGAGCATATTCTAAACAGTTGGTGCAGCAACTGACTCTAGGAACAAAAAGTAGTTCAGACCTAGATGATCGAAGCTGGATAGGTTTTCTTACAGGAGTAAGCAGCGAATGCAAATAAGATGGTTGCTTACTGGACAGTGCCTGGTATGTAATGGTACAGATTTTTAATATTATATATCACACAGGAAGCCAATGTAAATACTTCAAAAGTGGTACAGACCGAGAAAAACAAGATCTTGTAACTACCAGTGCCAAAAAAATTTGGACACATTGAAGTTTTGTAATATCCTTGCTAGCGATATTATAAATGAGGAGATGGCAATAATCAAGTCTGCTAATTTTTAATAGCTTAAGGATCACATAACTGTTGATTTTATTAAGATATCTTTAATAGATCAAAACATATTGCAATTGTAAGATGGCAAAACAGCATAATTTTTGTGTATATTTTACAATGGCAAAATTTACTCATCTTTGTGTTTTCTGAGGATAAATATTTGCTTTAAAATGTTATAACTTTTTTATTTATATAGATCTATATTTAAATACTGTTGTCAGGGTTTTCAATACAATAGTTAATAGTTTTAGTACTAATTATAACCAAATTAATGCAATTAATTAGTTAATTTTAGTTGTGTAGCATGCAAACTCAACAGACCGGTACATCAATAAAAGACCATAATATCCATGAATATGAAGATATTTATATATTATGCAAGTTGTACAACCACATTAATTATAGTAATAAATATATATCAACTATTCATTTAATAATAATAACTTGATTAATAAGTCAATATTGGCTAATTAGTACGCTACCTTGACAGACCGTTTCAGTAAAAGGCCATAATATCCACGATTATGAAGATATTTGTATAATTTATGCAAGCTGTAAAACCACATGAATTATAGTATTAAATATACATAACCATTCATTTAATAATAATATAATTAATAAGTCAATATTGGCTAATTACTGTGCTACCGCAACAGACTGACATTTCAAGAAAAGGCCACAATGTCCATGATTATTAAAATATTTGTATATCTAATATTTAATGAAACAAGTAATTAATTGTTAGCAAATTTGAACATATCTCAAACTAATTGCATATTATTATTACAATTATAAAATAAAATTTAACTTTAAAGTTAAACCTAGTACCCCTAGGCTAGGCGGCCATGTCCAAGGCTGTAGTATATTTCTAACAAATATTATGTAAGACTAGTCTAAAGTGACATGGATTATATAAATAATACAAAGATACTAGGCTCCAGCTGCAGTGACGCACGCACTGGCTGGCTCCGGCTGCGGTGACTCGTGCACTGGCTGGCTCCGGTTGCGGTGACGCACGCACTGGGTTTCGCCGACACAGAACTCACAAATGTCATGATTTTTGAACAGCCCAAAATCATATCGCGCACCGGAGGATGCAAACAATTTATAGAAGAACATTTATATAGTGCCATAAATCTAGATAAATCCTTTCTGAGGTGCTTAGAATACATAATTATATATATATATATATGCAGAACATTAATAAGTTACGTAGAATTAATTACCCCGGTATATTAAATTAGTTAAAATAAATTATAATATATAAACAAATTAAACAATAAATAAGTTATATAAATATAATCAGTAAAGTTAAAGGTATAATGATAATAAATAAATAGACATTGTGTAAAAATTAGTATAAATCATGTACAAGATAATAATGATAACAACATTTAATTGGTGGTGCCTATGTTGCATAAGCAACCTGGAAAAGATGCGTTTTCAAAAGTCTTGAAAATCACAAGGCAACAGCTTGTCTTCATCTCATTTGGAAGTGAATTCCACAGTCGTGGAGCAGATACAAGAAAGTTTTGTCGCCGTATCGGCGGCAAGAAGGTGGCAAATACAAGTAATTGTTTGTAGCCAAACGCATCACTGTAGTAGCTCTTTGTTCATGGAGTAGGTTGAAGTAAGCTGGTGCCAGTCTGTGTTGAGCACGAAACGTCAGTAGCAGAATTGCATAATGAATGCATTGCTTCACCAAAAGCCAGTGCAGTTTCTTGAGTATCGGTGTGACGTGGTCCCATCTGTGTACAATACAGTGTTCCAGCTAGGCTCTTTCCAAGCCGTGCTGCGTCCTGCCCTCATTTTGATGTGCCCCGTGCCGTTTATTTTGCACCCTGTGTCTTTTGGGCACTGTGTGCTTTTTTGGGCGTCCTCCAAAGTGCCACCATCGTTTGTCCTGCCGATCATCATCATGTCGTATGATCGCCATACTCAATCTAACATGCCTTCTCGAGGTTACGCGAATAGGTCACGCGCATACGTCTTGACCAGTCAAAATGCTCAATTGAAGTGCACTATTTTGTTAAAATACGAAATAAATAAAATACAAAGATGCCAACAATAAAAAGAAAACTGGATCAATTTAAGAAAGCAGCGAAGGACACAAAGACCTGGGCGAGTATTTTTTAGTTAGGTGAATGAAAATAAATTGTTGTGTTCGAAATCATCGACTGAACGTGGTCGCCGTCTGTGGGTTTGTAATTTATATAGATGGTCCCAAATTTTGCCGTACGCAATAGGAACAATTATTTTTAACAACAAAACCTGGACAAACTTATCCATAATATATTCATATTTTTTAAAAACGTCGAAATTGCGTTACCACAAAATGTTCTTCTAACAGCATACATGTGAGTGTGGTTGATATAATTATATATTGTTATAACTCAATACTGTTATAGCTGATTGGTCAGCCTGTATACAACGATACAATCCAATAAACCACCATCTAATGTCAGTGTGACTGTGTAGTATTTCTATGATACACAACATTCTATTGTCCTAACAACTAGGCCAGTGACAAGTTACAGTACAGTTTATTAATGCAGTTAGAAGTGTCTGATACATATGACTGCCTTAAGTGCCTTTTCCCCCTGGGCAACGCCAAGTAACTCAGCTAGTAGCAACTAGTAATTCTGATACTGCCAGAAGCTCGATTTCATAAATATTGACTATATGCTCAAGTTGACTATCTGAAAATTGTGCCCTCAAAAATGTCGTTCGTGCATAAAAGTGCCTTCCATCTGCCATGTGCACCCTGTCCTTTTTAGACCGACTGCAGCTTTCTGTGTTAGGCACGATTGGATCGACGCAGTGTTCCTCAGATAATAGTAGGCTACTCAGCAGATGTGCCTTACATGACTGATCATCGACATTTCCAAGTCGAATACAACGCCAATGTTTCTGGCAGTAGAACTTGGCGTGTTGTCGCAGTCGCCAGTTTTGATCACTGTGATGTTATGTTTCGCTTGATTGTTTCGTGATGCTAACACAAATGCGACCATTTTGTTATCATTCACCTTTAGTCGATTATTGACCATCCACACGCGGACATCGTTGATGCAATGCTCAATGCTAGAGACAACATTCTTTTGGTTTCGGTCATCTCATATTTGATATACAGCTGGGTATCGTTAGCGTAGAGATGGAAGCCCAGGTTGTGAAGGCGGCAGACATGTAGAGTAGACTCCATACCGCCGGTCTAGTGCCTCGAGGATGTCATTCTGTTCCAAAACTAGCTCGTTTTCAATGGAGTGGTGCAATTTATAGGTTGGTTGGTATCGTCCAAGAAGATTGTTATCAGTCATGTGGTCGATCAGGCAGTGTACAACATACCTTTCGAGTAGCTTTGACACAAAAGGCAGGTTTGAAATTGGTCTATAACTGTTTATTGTCCTGATTGAAATTTGCCGTTGGCAAGTTTCAGGCAGCATGGGACAACACCAGACGCCATTGATGAGTTAATGAGTTGCATCAGGAATGGTACTAAGTTGTCACTGACTTCCTATAGCAGCCACGTTGGTAAGGGATCGAGTGTGCACGATGTTGTTGGTGACTTGTTAAGCAGATTGTGGATGTCTGAAAAAATCTTGTTGTGGACTCACTGAGCGGGGTCTCTACCTCTGCAAATGCACCCTGACTGAAGTGATCTACAAAAGATGTGCCATGTATCATACTCAAACAAATGCACCCTGACTGAAGTGATCTACAAAAGATGTGCCATGTATCATACTCAAACAAATGCACCCTGACTGAAGTGATCTACAAAAGATGTGCCATGTATCATACTCAAACAAATGCACCCTGACTGAAGTGATCTACAAAAGATGTGCCATGTATCATACTCAAACAAATGCACCCTGACTGAAGTGATCTACAAAAGATGTGCCATGTATCATACTCAAACAAACAAACTTTGACATAACTTTAAATAACTTGTTTGCAGCTGTGATGTCAGCAGTGAAGGAGGTGTAATTTATAACTATGAACCAACATTTTAGCAAACCAATCTCTTTTGTAGGTGGAGGCTGCTTTAACAACAGATCCAGGCAATGAAGAGCTAGAGAAACTACGCTCAGATCTTCAGGTAAGGATATGTGGCGGTTCATCACAGTTCTGTTGTTTCTCCTACATTTTTCTTGTGGGTAAATAAGTAAAAGCTTTATTTTGTATGGTGATCAAGATGGTGACACATTACATTGTGATTTTCAATGGGCCAACACTCAGACATAATGTATACACTCCTGCAAGTACAATTATACAACTTTTTAATAAAATATATAATTAAGTTCTTTTCTTCACGATGTCCGCCTACCCTCAACTTGCTGAGGATACAGGTGGTGGGTGGCAGGCGGACAAGAATACCTCCTGTACTCACTGTCACCATCCACTGCTGATGCTACAAGTAGCACAATAGCATAGTTTTAGCCAAGCTATTGTGGTAAGAAATATGATTTAATCATTTATTGTATACCAATTATGTGCACCGATGCCTTCTGTGTGGCTGTATAGCCAATGAAGTCAGCTTTCAGTTAAATGTCTATTATGTAACAATTCATAAAATTTTTAACTAGTTACTAACTTATTGTTGAACATTGAATGATTTTATTGCTGATGTAACAATGTTCAGTTAAATTGTTATTGGAATGTGAATATGAAAGGCATGATTTGAATGGGGAAACCGTTTGAGTGTAGCGATGTAAACATTTCTCTTTATGTTGCTTTTCCTATGCTACAGGTTGCCCCTATTTGTTGAGTGTTGACGTTATCTCGTACATGATACGTGTTTTTGATACCAGGAAGTGCTGCAGTTGACGGAGGAACTTATAGCCAGTCAGAATGTCGACGCAGCAACCAAGGCATCTGATGGGGCAACGGCCGCCTCGAGCACCGCAGCAGAAGACGAGCCAGTCATAGAGTGGAAAGTTGGAGACAAATGTATGGCACTGTATGCCGCCAACCAACAGTAAGCTCTCTATGATGACATTGTTTTGTTTTTATACTAGAATGTACAGTCACTTGCTGTGAGGACCAGTGGTTAAAACGGCTTCATCAGCGGGTTTACACATCGCGAATCAGTTTGTTTTATATCCACACTCGTAGTGTGTGAAAGTGTGAACAGTTTAAGTAATGTGTATAATCTGTTTGATAAAAGAATGCAAATGCATATTTATTTTGTTATCATTGACAGAAATGACTGGTTGTGTATCTGGTTGCTTGCGAAAGCCGGTTGTGCAACCAACATTTACTTTCCAGCGTTCTCAACTTGGTGGTCACATGACTTAAAAACCGACAACTCGATCATACATTACAAGATTACACCAGTGGCAAATTAAAGACTTCCTTGAATTAGTTGTACGTGTAACATCTTATAAGTTATAGTTTTCAAAAAGTTTGTAGAACAAGTTCGTCAAACTACGTAAATAATTTGCACAAATGTCCTAGCATGTCGTAGTGGATACTAGGTTGGTTTTTAGTGTTTGCAAAATTAATTTTAAATGCGATGAGCAAAAAATCGAACAGAAGTAGCACATTTTAGATTATACTGCAAGTACAGTAAGTAGTATTCAACACTGTTTATCGGGAAGTCGTTATACAAATACGACTACTTTTTTCTTATCTCTTGTTAGCAATATGTAATATTATTATTGTAAATGGATAAAGTGTTATAACAGTGTGGTAACAAGTGATACTTAGGAGCAACTTGGTATTGTGTAGTTGGTCAGTGTGTATAGATGGGTGGGTCTGTTGCAGACACTATGATGCTGTCATCGATGAAATCCTACCAGACGGGACATGTACTATCACCTTTGATGGCTACGGCAACACGGATGTGACGCAGGTAATGGCATTGATACAAGATGGTAGTATTGGTCATTGTATGACATTGTTCTGCCAACAACTAGATAGTCTTGACTGAACAAACTACTTTGTGTGTTCAGTTCGGACCTTTGTTTGCAATGACAGTTTCAAGAAATAGTAGAACGCTGTCCCTTCAACACTGTCTGGTTTGTCAATTTGCAACTGCCATGTTTAGAAAGATGCACAGCACAACAAAGATAGCCTACTTGTTTGCCAAAACAACTGGTATGACTGTCAACACTGGACTAGCTTTTGGTGAGTATCAGTATTCAATCTGAAGCCTACAACCATCACTTAGATGCTCTGTCCCATGACACAAGTTGACACTGTGTGCCAGTGCACAAACGCTGACCATTTCTGTGTATATAAATCTATATCCACGCTGTACCACAAGATAACCAGGTTTGAAAGTTCATAAACAAATTAATCGTAGGATGTAATATTGCTAGCCACGTTTGCCTGATTCGGAAGAATGATACAGCAATGTAGTTGTGATTTCTCCCCCGACAGTTACAAATCATAGTAAACAATGTGCAGAATTTCATTCGTATTCTCCTTGATACGCTGTGCAAAAGTAACTAGAACTATGCGTACAGACAGAACGCCAGGTTTCCTGCTAACTGCCAGCTCTGGTTTTGCGTGTGACCTTCCCCAGTGAAGACAACACACTAAGTTTTCTGTGAGCTTGTCCTGAGTTCCTTGTGACGATCTTTTAGGTCTGCGTTTTAGGCGGTGCGAGCGATTCACAAAACTTTCTCTATACGAAATTGAATCGTGGAAGCTACCCGAAGAAGGGTAAGGTCAAGGTCAATCTGACGTCGGTTTGACGACACCACAGTGCTTGAAGTGTGGTGGGCGTTGTCAACTCATGTGGGCTGGCGATTTGTTCTACAAACCTCGCATCATACCATAGACAGCTGTCAGTGTAATAACCTGTTAACTTTGCTATTATGTGTGATAATTGTAAATATAAACACAGATTACAGGTGTGGTAATAATTGATTATGCCAAGTAATTATGGTAGACATAAGCAACTTATGATTACAGGTGTGTATGATCAAATGAACATTATTTGTAAAAAAAAATTCAGATGACAGATCTTAGGTATGTGATCATAACTTGCATCATAATTATAATGTCTCGGCCACAGTGTGATAACAGACACAGTCACACAGTCTTTGTATTTCTAGCATTTTCCTTTATGCAGAGACAAGAGACCAGGTGTGACAGTCTTAGAGTGACTCTATTTCACTGTACTACCAGTTGATCAGTCACTGTCTGAGCTTCTTCAGTTGTGTAGACTGTAAATTAATTCTGATTATACCTGGCTGTATTGGAGCTTGTTCTCTTTGCATATATATGCATTTGTGTTGTTATATTATCACGTAGGTGATTTGTCTTGATGCATGCATGGAGTGGAGCAGTCGACATGAGACAAGGAGCACTCTCAGACTGTCACATTATAGCCAGTTATTACTATACTATTACAATATTGCACATATTTATGCCAGTCGTAATTATGATTTGCTAATTCCTCAGGTGTGGTTTAATTATTTGTATTGGGTCTTTTGCATCTCACTGTAACTATACAGTGTAACTATACCATCCCTTGATGTGATGTTTTCAAATCGGGTTTAATGGACATTTGAATTTCCAAGACCATATAAGGACAGAGACACAGTACTTGATTAGGTTTCTATATTTCCAATTTTCATATTCAACATTCTATCGCAGTTAAATTTTTTATATTAATATTTGGAGTTGGTTTAATAAGTGTATAGTTTTGTTGAAATCATAGAAAGAATTAAACTTGGTCCTTAGATCAGGAATCTTGGAAAAATGTGAATCACCTTTTGTCAGTGTGCTTGTAGAATTTCATCTGGCCCAGTCAAGTTTTGGTCCAATGATTTGACCAAAACGAAATAACACATTAGCATTGTCGCAGTGGGTACTAGGTTATTCTGAAATGGGGTGAGAAAAATGTAATTGAGTAGGGAGCTTCTTAGTTTAAATGAACATTAAAAAAATATATAAAACATGTCTGCTACATGCCAATTATCACCAGTTAAGTGCTTTGCATTAGGGTTTTGTGGTGTTAACATCTCTCGCTGCAAGTAATTTTGAAGTTTTTCACAGGAAGATGTGGTTCAGTGTTTGTCTCCTCACGTGTTGCCTTGCCTTGCCACCAGGTGTCACTACTGAGGTCATGCGAGGGCGAGTCAAGGAAGCGGGGTGAAGAAGGTGACGAGGCGGGCGACCCCAAGAAACTCAAAACAAAGTATGTCTCTTTTCTCTCCTTCGTGTAGCTGGAGTGGCTGATGTCAAAACATTGCCTGTAGTTGTGTATTCATTTACTCAGAACCTAGGAAAGAAGGTTGTTTTTGGCAGCTAAGTTTGGCATTAAAAAAATGATGTTGGTCGTCATGGGAATGTAGCTGCATCAGGGGTAGTTATCCATTGGTACGTCTACTGCCAGGCTTTTATTACTGAAGTACAATAAAACCAGTCCATAACGGTCATCGTCGGGACTGCGCAAAATGACCGTTATAGACCGGTTGCCGTTAGAGAGATTTGTGACCTGGATACTCACTAGGTGGAGCCACTGTATTATGAAGGTTACGTTGATGTTCGCTAGTTGGTACTCTCGTGAACAATACAAACCTAGAGTTAACAGCAATATAAATAACACACTACACAACTTGCTATGTTTAATTAATGTTCCTTTTTTCTTTTGGGCCATGGTGAAATCAATCACGATCTCCAAGTAAAGGCAAACAGAAAAAGCTTTGATGTCCAAAAGGAAACACAAGGGTGTGAACGAGTGCAAGGCAAGCATTGGCCCACATTTGCTCATGGGGGATTATCAATACAATTTGAACTACCCCAAGTGGTAGGTAACAGGCCATTGTAATATTTACCTAAGCAGTCTCTCCAGCTATGCTAAGCCGCCTAGGTAAATATTACAACAGTGCCCTTCCATGACTTCTCTGAGCTCATGTTGGACATCAAAGCTGATTCTGTTCCCCTTTGCTGGAGTAAAGGAAGCCATATAGTGGCTGCAACAAGCTGATGACACCACCTATGACTCGATTGCAATTTGATAGTCCAGCATACACACGATGACACCGACGCTATGATTCGATCCAAATTAACTGACCGTTATACGCAATAGCAAGGTTACCGTTATGGACAGGTAGTGTGTGGGCAGTGCAAACCAATAGGAAGTCATTCGGAACTTTCAAAGGTGACCGTTGTATTCAGGTTATCGTTATGGACAGGTTTTACTGTAGTATGGAAATGTAACATAAAAATACGTTTATAGATGTGTACACACACACACCACACGCACACCACACGCACACCACACGCACACCACGCACATCACGCACACACCACGCGCACACACCACGCACACACACCACCCACACACACCACACACACACACACACACCACGCGCACACACGCACACCACGCGCACATCACGCACACACTCGCCACACTCGCCACACACACCACGCACACCACGCACACCACGCACACCACGCACATCACGCACACACCACGCGCACACACCACGCACACACACCACACACACACACACCACACACACCACACACACCACACACACCACGCACACCCCACGCACACACCACGCACACACACCACGCACATCACGCACACACCACGCACACACACCACACACACTCACCACACACACCACACACACCACACACACCACACTCACCACACACACCACACACACACACACACCACACTCATGGAACTAAGTAATGTATTCAGTTTAGTAATAAATGGGTATTAGTCAGAATGTGTTTCTGAATTTCGGACTCTGTCTGGACATATTTGTAAAAAATCTGTTGTTGCAGTTCACTCAGCTGGATGAATGAGTACCTGGCTATACACCATGGTCTTTGTGCATTAATTGCAGCATGGCTGAATGTTTCCCAGAAATGTTGAGATGGTTTTCAATTGAACAGGTCTGCCAGGGAGTAAAGCTCTTTGATCAGTCCTAATGACAGGATACTGCGCTGTATAAGAACTACCCGGTGGTCAGGCGGTAGAGTGCCGGACTGTTGATCAAGAGGAAGGTGGTTCAATTCCACCTGCCGCTGTTTCAAAACTTAGGCAATTTTGTTCACCTCACATTGCCTGTGTCTTTCGGAAGAGACACTAAAAGTCGTTGGTCCCTTCTATCTGGTGTCTATGCCAGGGGAAGTAAATGATCCCACACTGGGGATAAATGTGTAACCTGTCATGGTGGTCTCTATCTCTAACCCACTGGATCTCCCAGCGGCCGGAGTTGCTTCCCAGTCGGGTGTGTGAGAGATGCCGAGCTGGCAGTGTATACACCATTGGACCCACTGGGTCGTATCTGAATGTAGAAGAATGAACCTCTATTGTGTTGTGTGTAGGAAGGACCAGGTGGTGGCTCAGAGGGAGTACAAACGCAAGAAGGCACAGAAGAAGGTCCAGAGGATGAAGGCCCTGGAGGAGGAGCGAGAGGTCGAGAAGAACAAATGGCTGTCGTTTAACTCAAAGGTGAGGGGCGTGAACTTGTCACGCAGGTCTTATCAGTTTTATAGTATGCTTCTAATAAAAATTGCGTTTACTAGCAAAAATACTTTGTGTGGTGCTTCATTCACACAGATGACGGTTTCCTTGTGTATTAACCGACGTTTGTTGAGGTAATTCACAATGCAAGTTACCTATAACCTGCTGAACTGATCTGTGGACCATTTACATTCTTTAACGTCTGGTATAAACCCAAAAATTGTTACAAACCCTTAACAAATTGTGAATTACAAAAATAAAGGTGTTTCTTTTCTTCCAAGGTGTCGTAGATTAATCCCTGAAAGTTTGGCACGCGAGGTTCAAGTAGTCTAGGAGGAAAACATTAACATACCTGCACTCACACACACGTTTACAGCTAGTGTGATTATAGTTAGATTCCAACATTTTGATAAACTTTTTTTGTATATTACTGACTATTACTTGTTTAGCTTTAAGTGTGTTGCAAATTTGCAATGACCTTGATGACTGTTTTGTAGCAGTTCCTCCCAATGTCAATGTCTCTAATATTGAATACATTCCTTGTTTCTATTTGCAGGTTTTCTCAAAGACATCTAAGGGCAAGGTAAAGAAAAGCATCTTTGCGACGCCAGACTCTGTTGAAGGTCGCGTCGGTGTCGGAACTTGCGGCGTCAGTGGCCGACCGATGACGTCATATGTGCACCAGGAGAAATGGAAGAAATGATGACGATGGAGGGATAGGACTGTGGGAACTGTGTATAGTGCAGGGCTGCTTCCAGCGGTTTACAGTGGACGACACAGGGAGACTTGGGTCGAGTTAGGAACGAGTGCCATGTTTGTCCAGTGGTGCATTGTGGGAATGGACATCTGCAGCAGTGATAAGCAGTTTTTAATGGCTGGTTAAAAGGGCATGGTTACAGCATCGTTGTGGTACCAACATGTTATGTTGAATTAGCCCCCCATCAAAGCACGGGGGGTAAACAGTCATTTATCTCCGAAGGAGAGTCCGTCAGATTCAGGGAAGTGATAATGAATTCAGTAAATTTTCACGATTATAGATTTGTGGATAGAAGACGCATATGAATTTTGTCTAATTCATTATAGTTCGCAGACGTTTAATTAAAAAGATGCTCAGTTTGCGGGAACATTTTCACTGAGCAAGTAAACGTAGAGTGGGGTGATTTTAAATTTACCACGTGAAGGTGTGCTCTATTCCGAGTGCAAGACGACAGCTCACTACAGATGTTTGCAAACCTGATGTTAAATGGGCAATAGTAGATATAGGTACAACCTATGTAAAGCACAAAATAATGGATGTTTTTGCTAGAGCAGGTAGTGTTGTTCTGTAATCATTAAACTATTTTTAATGTGTATTGGTTGTTGACTTGAATGTCTAGACCACCAAATTGTCTTCAGTCTGTTGTTGTCCATGATTGCTTAAACCTTTACACTCGATCCCTGCCTATAATTTGCTGTATTGTGCCAAGTTTATACACCTGACAGGATGGTTGCATGAGCTCGCAGTCCAAAAATGTGTAGCATTACGATGCATGGGTTGGTTGACACCATGTATCACAGATAAAATTAATCGAACAAGTAGCACCACCTGTTGAGTGGAACAGGTATCAATGCACATGTTACTGTGGCTATCAGAACCCGGCAACGTGGTGGGTAATATAGCAGCCATGTTGCATTAGTTGAATTTGGTAAGTATTGGCCGTGGTTTAAAAAAGGACGGTATTTGTGTAGCTCAGTTTCTGAAGTTTCCATTTGTAACAAAAGGTACCGGTTCTCAAAACACGTTCATCTGTCTACTTCAAGAACATTTATTTGCTTTCTTATTTTTTCCCCGTAGATATCCGTATTGCATAGGGCCTACATATTACTTTTAAATTGCAATCACTCCATGTGGAAACAAAAGAACTAACGGCAGTGTATGTGGAAACATTTATTTATATGCAAATTATACAGTGCATACAAATGTATCAAAATATACAATCTAGAATACATTGTTAGCTATATAAATATCTACCCAACACGTCTAGTCAGCCAGGGTGTTCCAGATGCCAACCTGGGTACTTTATAGTCTAACTGTTATCAGGAACCCGACAAAACATTAACATTCAGTTTTAAGTATCAATTATACATATTTAAGTACATAATTTTACAATATCACACTGACATATACCATAGTAATTAACTTTGGTGCCATCATAGCGATTCCGTTTTCTACATTCATACCAAGACAGGGTACTGACAGCAGTCGGGAACCTTTACACAAAGACAACGAGCTCGGAAGGAAAATGCACCACTGAACAGAATCTGTTGTTTAATTAAGGAGTCTTTTCAAAAAGCTGTCGCAGTATCACCTAGAACACTATTTCCGTGACATCAAAGATGCATCCTAGTGTTTTCAATATACAAGATCAGTTTATCAGAGAAATAAATTTTAAACACAGAAATCTGGTGTGCGGGCTCAGAAATGTTAGTGAAACAGTCCCTATGTATTTCCTTGGTGGAGCCAACTGTTCATAAGAAAGAGAGTACACCTGGCGAGAGTTGATAAGTAAACGTGTGGCAGGTAAGCCAATGTGTAGGCTTACTTAATTACAGGTTGACGATTAGTTTGGAGCATAATCTGACAAAATTAGATAGATACATCAATATTTTCACAGATAGATGGAACAAATATAATCAGATAAACCATGCAGAGAAGCCAGGCATGAGAATGCACTGAAGATGACTGTTGAAAATGAAGGCAGCAGGCATCTTGAAGGAAACAAATGCAGAAAACATCTCGTATCTGGGCAGTGCAATAGAAAGAGATTTGAAATGCAAAACTGGACAAACCACCACCTCAAAGAATGTGTAGAATGCAATGTTCTCTTAGAGAAATTGTATTTGAATCATCAATGCCAACCTAGAAAACTGGATGCTCAAAGATTTGGAGAGAGAGGCCATTGTGGCCTTCAACCTGATAAGCACAAACCTTCATGGACTAATATCTCGCATACAATGGACAAAACCATGAAACCTGTGCAGAAGAATGTAACAAATCTGGATGGTACATACGCAGTGTTACACGCAGTCAGGATCAAGAAACGTTGGACTGAAGGCGAGGAAGTCATTGAGGGTAGGGAACAGTTTGGCACAACCTGGGAAACACCCCAGAACAGATAATGCATTTTACTTATCGACTCCAGTATAAACACACCTTGCATCCTGAAAGTACACACATCAAGAGCTCCTTGTCTGACAGTAAGACTTTGTCTGGCAGCAATAGTTCCTTATCTATAACTTAGAAGGAACAGCTCCTTGTATAGAAGGATGAGCTGTTTGTCTGACAGCAAGATCTTGTCTAGCAGCAAGTGTTCCTTGTCTCCGGCAGCAAAAACTCCTACCACTCCTACCACTTAGAAGGAATAGTTTCTTTTCTAGAAGGGAGAGTTCCTTTTCTAAAAGGAAAAACTCCTTGTCTGGCAGCAAGAGTTCCTTGTATATAACTTAGAAGGAAGAGCTCCTTTTCTAGAAGGAACAGCTCCTTGTTTAGAAGGAAGAGCCTCTTGTCTGACAGCAAGAGCACCTTGTCTGACAGCAAGATCTAGTCTAGCAATGAGAGCTCATTGCCTGGCAGCAAGTACTCCTTGTTAGCAACAACATCTCTTTGCTAGCAACAATAACTCTGTTAGCAACAAGAGCTCCTTGTTAACAGCAAGAGCTCCTTGTCTGGCAACAAGAGCTTTTCTTGCAACAACAGTTTCATGTCTGTCAGAGCTAATTGTATATAACTTAGAAGGAAGAGCTCCTTGTCTGACAGCAAAGGCCAGACTAGCAGCAAAAGTTCATTGTTTATAACTTAGAAGGAGGAGCTCCTGGTCTTGCTGGAAGAGCTCCTTGTTAGCAGCATGAACTGCTGCGTGTCTGTCGAGTGCTGGGTCTACTGTTAAGCATAAGTCGGTCCCGGTCGAGATCTTCACTCCCAAAATTGATCTGCTGGTCATTTTCTAGAATCTGAAAAACAAATAATTTGATCTGATATTATACCTAGTTACTGTTAAGTTAACTCTGGTGCCCACAGTGCAGTCTCTTCAGTGTATTTATATTACCACATAGTGCATACAGTGTTTACACGGCCTTATGCACCATACTTGGAGTAAATGTGTCTTGTTTACAATATTTAATTCTGAACTACTTTGAACACAACCATATTGTATGACAGAAACAATGTTCTCTTACCATGCAATCAAGTCCTGAAGTCAGTTATAATTATTTATTTTTGTACCTATTGTCTTTTGAAATAGACTGACTGACTTAGAGATAACAACGTTGTCAGTGTTCAGTGTTGCCCAAAAGGATGGTAATTAACTAGGAAAATAAGCAGTAGAATTGAAAGTAGACAAATACTGAACAAAAAAGTCATTACCTTTACATTCATAAAATAACTCAACCGAGTACGTTGTTACCTTGGAGACCAAATATTACCAAGCAGGTCATTTCCTTGGAGATCACACAAATACTACCAAGTAGGTCATTACCTTGGACATCAAACAAATATTACCAAGTAGGTCGTTACCTTGGAGATCAGACAAATATTACCAAGTAGGTTGTTACCTTGGAGATCAGACAGTTTGCTGCTTCATCTATGTTAATGTTGTCTTTTGCTGATGTATCATACCAGTGGATGAACCCATTGTGTTTACAGAACTCTTCCATCCGTCTGGAGTTTTCTGGTGTGCTTACATGAGCCTGGTCACACTGTAACAATACAAAACTATATTTCCAAAATTGCCGGCACATAGCTACGCGTGATCATAAATATAAATTCTTTGCAACTGGGATGTTATTTTTTGGAATTATATATTATAATACATATGGTTTAGCTATAAACAGTGGTTTTATAAAGAAAACTAAATCCATTATCTATTTGGAGAAAACCCCTTTCTTACATCTATCCAGTCGTTCATTCTAATATTGTATAACCATTAAAAGGACACTCAATGTGTAGTTCGATGTAGGGAAAACTGAAGTGATTTAACACACATTGGTAGTTATTGATTGACAGGTAAACAGGTTTGGTCACTTGCAGACTTGCAGTGCTAACCTAACAGGACAAGTTTGTAAACACTTCATAGTGACATTTACTGACAGAGCAGTCTGATTGTTGACATTATAGCAGTCAGAGAATGAACTTCTGAACCAGTTAACAGCACTTCATAGTGACATTTACTGACGAGCAGTCCGATTGTTGACATTATAGCAGTCAGAGAATGAACTTCTGAACCAGTTAACAGTCTTGTTTACACACCCCATTTGGAGCGGGTCTCGCCACCATATGTGTACCTTATTTGCGAGAAGAACACAGGGAATACTACTGCAGTCTGGTAGTTGAACTTTGGCATCAAGGTCGTTCTTCCATTTGAGTACTGCGTCAAATGTAGACTCCCTCATAACGTCAAATACAATGAATGCTCCCACGGCCTCCTTATAGTAGACCCGAGTCATGTTACCAAACCGCTCTTGTCCTGTCAAATGTAATAAGTTTTACGAATATTTAATGCTGTAAGGTTAGAAATATGTAATGATTTGAGTCGTGTAAAATGTTTGGTGACTTATAGGACATTCTATAAAGTCTGCACAACACTGACCAGTAAAACACCTGCAGTGCATAACATCCAGATTTCTTGGTTCGAGAGACAGGGAATCTGAATAAACAGCATGATAAATCTCAATATTATACAATCATGACTGTACACCCCTGACAGTTATCACATATTATAATTAGATAAACATACACAATTGGGTGTTAATTTTTGCTCTAGTCCAACTGATGTACCGGGAATGTACAGTACTTACCTGCAATGTCCCATAACTGAAGCCGAATGACGGTATTAGCATCCCAGTTGACGACCTTCAAAGCAAAATCTACACCGATCTGTCCATCAGTTAGTGAAGGTAACATATAACATGACAACAGGTGAAGAGGAACAACGTCGGGGATGGAGTGATTACACCTCAATCGTAACCAATTACTCTTACTCTTACTGGTAATATGTATGATAATGAGTATGATTACTTAGAAAAAGAGCATAATCAATCATGATTACTTTGGCATATAAATATTGTTACAATCATAGTTGCTTTAATGGCTTATTCATTATAAATTATGTATAATCGTTTTATTTTTGTTTACACCTTCCTAGTTGTTAAAAGATACAGGATAAGATATCAACAGTGGGAACAGATGCTAACAAATCTTATTTGTATCTGAACGCACACATTGTAGTCGGGACCCGGGCTACATAATTTGCACAAGAAAATTGCAATCATGATTACAACTACTTTGACAATGTAGTCGGGTAAGAATTGCGATTACTTTGCGTGTTTTACTAATTATTAGTAATTAATGTAATTGAGTATGAGTATGATCATTTAAAAATTCAAACTGTCAATGATTACACATGATTATGATTACTGAATAAGATTACTGTGTCTCTGCTCAATATATAACTCTAATGCATCATGGTTAGAATATCGAACTCCAAATCAAAAGAATCATATTCAAATCCTCTTTCTGCCGTCTCGAAACTTTCAAAACTGTATAAATGAGTACCTGGTCATAGACAGTGGTGGATATTTGTGCACAAACTTTTGTTTCAGTAACTGCAGCATAACATGACCAACATAAGTAACGACTCCGCATACTTAACATGTGAATGTGTTGTTTGTCACCATGGTAACATCACAAGGACAATGTCATCAAAAAGTAACAAAGTAAAGGTAAGTTCTTATATAGCGCAGTATCCAGTCCTCAGGACTGCTCAAAGTGCTTTACACTTTACTCCCTGGCAGACCTGCTCAATCTATCACTATCTGGACATCTCTGGGAAAGCATCCAGCCACGTTGCAATTAAAGCGCAAAGATTATTCGTACACAAATATTCACAAGTGTGTATAGCCAGGTACTCATTCATACAGCTGAGTGAACTGAAGCAATGTAGAGTGAACGAACTTGCCCAAGGTTCAACACCACAGCACAGAATTCGAACCCCGGTTCTCTCGGTTGAGAGTCCAAAGCTCTAGCCACTGCACCACTGTGCTCCACCTGACAGAGTTCCTCTTGACCATATCAAGGATACAGTTGCTCTGTAGTGCTGTGAGAAGAACTGGTGCACGTAGCGTTTGATGATACTTGTCTTGCCTGTCCCCAACTCTCCTATGACCAGTACCTTGAAGAGATGTTCTTTCACTTCATCCGATGCCTGCAACAACACCTTCTCACACTCATTGGAGCAACAACACCTTCTCACACTCACTGGAGCAACAACACCTTCTCACACTCACTGAAGCAACAACACCTTCTCACACTCACTGGAGCAACAACACCTTCTCACACTCACTGGAGCAACAACACCTTCTCACACTCACTGGAGCAACAACACCTTCTCACACTCACTGGAGCAACAACACCTTCTCACACTCACTGGAACAACAACACCCTCTCACACTCACTGGAACAACAACACCCTCTCACACTCACTGGAGCAACAACACCCTCTCACACTCACTGGAGCAACAACACCCACTCACACTCACTGGAGCAACAACACCCTCTCGCACTCACTGGAGCAACAACACCTTCTCACACTCACTGGAGCAACAACACCTTCTCGCACTCACTGGAGCAACAACACCTTCTCGCAATCACTGGAGCAACAACACCTTCTCGCAAACACTGGAGCAACAACACCTTCTCGCACTCACTGGAGCAACAACACCTTCTCGCACTCACTGGAGCAACGACACCTTCTCGCACTCACTGGAGCAACGACACCTTCTCGCACTCACTGGAGCAACGACACCTTCTCGCACTCACAGGAGCTCACTCAGTCACAGCAAAGAAGGAACTGAATCAGAACTAGTTTATCGTAATTGTTGGAGACTTATTACAGAGGGGGAGAGGTGCCAAGTAATATCGCCCAAAAAGCAGTAGATCTACAACTTTTCATGATATGAAGGTGTCGTCATGAGGATCTGGTGGCACGAGCCTCGCGAGGTACACCTGTTGTCACGAGGGGCATTCATGTGGGTAAGGAAATCATTCCACGGCCGGGTAATTGTTCAATATTTTGGAAAATTTACTTATTTTGGTGCATTATCAACATAATATGTTGCATAGACAGTATATTTGGATGCAAAATTAGTAATCGTGTCTTCAAGCCTTGACATTCACCGGTTTATGATGATTTAAAACCAAACCAAAATTGTATCGTGTCTGGCCGTAGATTTTGGCACTAAAGCGGTGGACCGTGAGATTATAAAAAAAAATTAGAAAAAGGTCTCCTGCCAAAGTGATAGACTCTGCATCTCTGTTATTAGGACTGCAAGCAGTCACTGGTACACAAGTCACCATACATTTGATGGTACAAATACAGTGTGCGTGCGTGCGTGCGCGTGTGTGCTACATTTATATATGCGCAATGTCCATGTACCTTAATTACATGAATTTTTAATACTGTCTTTAGTTGTCCATGCGTATATGTAACAGTTCACAAAACGTGCATGAATTTTTATATTTATAATTTATCTATAAAATTATACTTAGCATAGCAACGACTGGCCTACACTGGACAAGTTGATGAGACAATACATCAGATATCATAGCACTGAGTAACAGTTGAGCATGTTGACAGCCATGACAGGTAATTGATTGACAGGTGGTTGGTTGGTTGGTTGGTTGGTTGGTTGGTTGGTTGGTTGGTTGGTTGATTGACATGTGACATAATGCATGATTTGGTGTTTGACTGTGACTGAGTAAATAACCACATGATTAGCTGATGATTGACCTAGCAGTGAACTGGTGATTGACTCACAGAATGTTCTTGACTTGCAATTGAGAAACTAAATCAGTAAATGGTGAAAGGATAAGTTGGTCTTTTATTACTTTACCTGTCTCAACTATAGAATCCGGGCTGAAGCATGAAGGTGGTGCCTGTAGATAATTAAGGTATGGAATCCTAGCTACTTATTTTAGGTAACACATTGCACATCAGGCCTCGACATTAGCACTGGCCTGCTGCCTTTTTTTAAGGCTGTTGGGCCAGTTCGGGCCACCAGTTTTCATATTTTACTGGCCCATCCGGCCACTGGTTTCAATCCGATTAACCACCATCGTGTTTCCGGTAACCCGACCCTACCTAGAAAAATAGGACAACCCTAAAGCTTAATCTTTTTATTTGATATTTAAATCAATCTTTGTTTTGTTAAATTTTTGTTATAACTAATTAAATAACGGCAAATCAGTCATGCGTATACGATTATGTGTACATGCACTGCCAAATTCATTTATATCCACTTGCGTGATTGGCGAATGGCAGGGTAATTAATTATTCACGCAATAAGCAGTCTTGTTACACGGTGGCTATGGATGGCAGGCAATCTCAACTGTCTGAATGATAAAACTCTAGTGCATATAATATTCCATAATGGAAAGCCATCAAGGAAATTTGTTATACTGTCAAACATTTTGTAGCATTGCTAAAGACCATGGCTGTAGTTGTGGATCTTGTAATACAGCTGTGCCTTGGTAGGAACGAGAGCTAGGACTCTGGACAGCGTTCACATTGCCACACACCGATGCATTGCCAACATCAGTATAAGTCATCGCCAGTCATAATGATAACGGGACACACATGGTATCAGCGTTCAGATGCACATTTATCATGGTATAATGTTTCTGATCCTGGCACTACCTGCCTCAGCATTGAGCCGCAGGCACAGCCAAAACAATGAAATGTTTTTGATGTGCTGAGGACAGCCCGCTAAAGTATCAAGCTGCGAAATGAAAATAGGTTGGTGACATCTCAGATGTTGCATTAATAGCAGACTGCAGAGTGATACCACGATTATAAATCTTCATTTAACTTGCGTTATTACTTCTTATAGTTGATATCTTAATTCCGTAAACTATGTGCACAAATAAGAACTTCGAGAAAGACAGCATGACGTCGCTCCAAGCGAACCTTAGACTTAGTGACCGACAGGCACCTCAGTATCAACATATTTTTTTTTACAAAATCCGCGCCAGTAACTTTTTTGGGGCGGAGCAGTAACTTTTCAAATCTACTGGCCCCCTGGGCCAGTGGATACAAATGAATACAAAACCTTCATGTCAAGGCCTGCACATGTGATGATATGTGCACACTGGACATAGTACATTACATGTACTAATTAACTGTGTGATGTCAACATTAGGCCATGGATGTAAAAATAATTCATGATTTCTCATCAGCGAACGCATTTAAAAATAGGTGAACTGCAACTTTATTTTATATTGAAAATATTTATTTTAAAAATATAATTATTCACCTAAATACATGTTTTAGTGCAATAAATGAAAACTATGATTTGTATCATGCCAAATAAATGTGTCTTTGGATTTACCGCAAGCTTGTAAGAAAATGAATGCACTCGATAGTCAATACACATCTTGAGTTGCTGGTTGCTGACAAAAGCCCCTTTTGATAGTCACTAACATCTCCATTAGATTTAGTAGGCCCTATACAGCAAAAATTGCACCCCTCTTTAAATTTATTGGACAAAGTTCTAATGAGAAACTGGGAATTGTTGTTATTTTATGGCCTTATAGTGAATATTTCAAGATGACATCTGCCCTATACTGATGCATATAGCTCAATATTTTGTCAAATCAATGTGTGGAATATTTGTAATGCATTTTTCGAAAATTGCGAGTGTGCATTTATCGTGAAACAAATATTTAAATAGCACATATATCTTCCTGAACTTTGCATGAACACTTATCTGTATGAAGTAGGCCGCAAACAAATAAAACAATTAGTTCAGACATTAAACTTAGGCTCTTAGCCATTAAATTAATATAGAACAAAGCAAAGATGTGTAAATCATTAGTAGACATTACATGATTACCAGCCCTGTAGATTAATCGTTTTTTAAAGATTAAATGTGTTGACATTGATACGTTGTTATTATTCATTAGTAGTAACAAATGAATTTCACAGACCAATAACTCAGCCTACGTTAAGCTGGCTAACTTCAGCCAGGGTAGGAATAGCTAGCCTAGCCTCTAAGACTAAGACGACTAGTACTGTAGTAGTAAGTCTAGAGCCAGTAGAGGCGTAACAGCCACCGACACTTTGACATCTTCACCGACACAGCGTAGATTCGCCGGAACGCCACATAACTAGAGCAAAGTGCATCTATATGTAACTTACCATATCACTGGCAAGCGTATTATCAAATATGAATTTTATACAACTACGTCGACAATCTTGCGAGACACATTATCATCACACAATTTGTTCACACGCACATGTATGACTCAGGGTCATATGATCACAATGGGATTCCCACCAGCCGAGTGACGTGCGGGGGGTTTCCTTGTACAATGTGGTGCCATCTCGCGGATAGTGATAAAAAAGGTTCTGGTTTGCACCTTAGTGTGGCGCCACCACACGAGTTCCCCCGTCTTACATACAACAAAAGTCCCGTGGACATTGTGTTGTTTTTGCGACCTTAGTGTCATTGGCGTCGGAACGTGATGAATAATCGGGGAGCAGAGGTTCTCCAAAATACCTCCAATTGTACCCCTCTGAGCAGTGTTCTACACCTTAGCTGAAAAGTTGGTGGTCAGTCGGACCTTCAACATTCAAAAGTTGGTGGTCCCACACAAACGTTGGTGGTCCAAATAATAACATAATTACACGAGAATATATATTAGCAGCTGTAACGCATAACAATTATTAATGTACTAGTTCAGACCAAGTGCATATTTACGAATCAGCGAATATAAAATAACAACATAGGCAACAGTTTATTGTTGACAGAAAAAACATCAATGTTGCAAATTACAACAAACGCCACAACACGAATGTACGCAGGGGACTACTCTGATCTGTTACTGTCATCTGCATGAGCAGCGGCACTGTCAGGCTCTAAGAAACACTCGCTCTAGTCACTGACAGTGGCTCCAGCTGAATCCGAGTTGAACTCGGACAGTGCATCACTCGGATTTGAAGTTTATAGGCATCCTCGGATGAATCCAGCTGGACGGTGATGATAACTGACACTGTGGATGGCTTCATGCGGTTTCGAACTCGTTTCACTGTGCCAGCACTATGAAACTGAACTCAGTCAATCTATCAGCATTGATCAGCTCGACATTTTATTGTTTTTATACCATGCTTACGTTAAATTTCCCGTTCGGAAGTACATATACGTCACCATGGTTGGCACTTGTCTAGTATACAGGCCCACCTCGACTTCGTCGTTATAACAAACTTTTTGCCTAGTTTGTATACCTCACATGTTATTGCCATTATTCAACATAATCCCATGCATATTTACGTTACAAAAATATCGCGTCTTTGCGCACTTTTGAAGCCCAAATAGCAACCCAGGTTGCAACAACCTACGCTGCTATAATATTGCTCACTGAGGTAACGCGCGGCAGCAGCGGTGCAGACTGATGCAAACCGGGTCGCTTTTTGGGCCACAAAAGTGTGCTAAGACGCAATAGTTTCGTAATATAAATATGCCTGGGATGAACTTGAATGATAGAGCTAAACCACTGAGGTATCAAATTTAGGCAAACGTGTAGTTATATTGACGAATTCGAAGTTGGCCCGGATACTAGACAAGTGCTCCATTATTTTCCTTTAAAACTTCTGCCGGTCTTGCGGGCCGGCATTTTTTTAAAGATACCGACCCGACGAAATGTTTGACGGTCTCGGGCCTCCGGGTCGGCAATAATTTCGAACACAAATCCTAACTGCACCTCTCGAGGCTCTCCAAAAATCAGAAAAATATAAAATCAGAAACAATGTATCGTGAAATATCGGTCTGGCAGTCGATTTCGGCATGGAATTAAAGCGGTTGACCGTGAGATTTCCCCCTAAATTAGAAAAAAACGTTACGTCTACCGCATACTAGGCACCTCTGCTCACTAAAAACATCAAAATGCACCCTTCTTTCCTAAATATTGGGGTTAGTATCCTATATCCAGCCCCCCTCCAAAAAAAAATCCCCTCGGTTCCAACGCCACAGAGAGTTATTAATTGGAGGGGGTGCCTTTTATGCCTGGAACTGACTCTATTCTGAGAAAGACGGATAAGACACTAAGCGAAGGGGAGGACGTCGTTGTTTGTTTGCCGGGGGCTGGATAGAACATGTGATTGAAAGGGTAGATAAGGTATTGGGGCATGGCAAGGGAAGGTCTATACTAGTACACGTAGGGACAAATAATGCTGACAAGGAGGGAACAACTGGGATAGCACAGAAGTACAGACAGTTAGTGAGGAAGTTAAAGAAGACAAGAGTCGAACAGATTATTCTCTCCGGAATTTTGCCAGTAATGGGAGGAAGGGGGCCAACAAATAAAAACTGCAAGAGGATGGCGATCAACGCATTAGTTGAGCAGATGTGTAAAGAAGAGGGGGTGGGATTCATATATTTATGGGGATACATTGTTGTGAGGGAAGATATGTACATGAGAGATGGCCTCCATCTAAGTGGAAAGGGGGCAGCAGTTTTCTCAGAGAACTTGCCTCAATTTGTTGACAGTGGGACAGGCTGCATCTATTTAAACTAGATTCGCAGGGGGGATTCACAGAGAAACCTGAAACTGGAGGCATAGGTAAAAAACAGCAGAAATAAAAGAACAGCCTGGAAAACTGTTCTGAATCAGGATATAAATGCGTTTGCCAAAATTCAAGGAGCATAGTAAACAAAAGAAGTTAACTAAACATTATGGTAGAAGATATTGACCCTCACATAATAGGTTTAACTGAATCATGGGCCACCATTGGTATATCAGATGCCGAACTGGGACTGACAGGATATGTAATGTTCAGGAAAGACAGAATAGGAAGAACATAGGCTAATGAAATAAAATTAGAAAGAGAAGCAGATTGCGAAGAAGTTGTTTGGTGTAAAATAGTTACAGGAAACTCAACGTTAACGGTCGGGTTAGTTTATTGAAGTCCAAACATAAGTGTAGAAAAGAATGAAAAAGTACAAAACGCTATAAGGGAAGTTAGCAAACGGGACTGTATTATCATGGGAGATTTTAACCATGGTCATATACAATGGAAATCTCTACAGAGTACGGGGAGTAAGGACCACACGTTTTTAGTTTTAGTACAAGACAGTTTCCTTTCTCAACATGTGCTAGAGCCAACCAGGGGTGAGAATGTGTTAGACATAGTTTTGTCCTCACAGAATGAATCGGTTGACAATGTCAAATTATGTGAGCCACTGGGGAGTAGTGATCACAACCAGATACATTTTAACATCAAAACAAAATCAGAAAGAAATAATAAAAAAACAGTTCAGGAGACATTTTCACAAAAGGAAAATATTAGGAAATAAGGAAATATTTAGCAAAGATAGACTGGAATAACACACTGAAGAATAATACAGCAACAGAATGCTGGAATATCTTAAAGAGTGAAATAGAGTGCATCGTCAATAAATTTGTTCCCTTAAAAACAAGGGAAACGGTCCAGAAAGAAATACTTATCGAAAGAAGCCATTACAAAAAATTAAGTACAAACAAACGATGTGTAAGTCATATAGACCTACTGGAAATGACGAAGACTACAACATTTATAAAGAAGCACTAAACCAAGCTACAACTTAAATTAGAAATTCGAAGAGAACCTACGAACAAAAATTAGCTTGTAATATAAAACAAGACAGCAAGAGTTTTTAGTCCTCTAGAAAATAGTCCTGGAAATATAATATCAGAGGGATTCTTAATGGCAGGAGACCTGAATGAGTACTTTAGTTCAGTGTTTACCAGGGAAGATATTAGTTCACTACCAGTACCAGATTCTAAGTTCAAGGGGCAGAATCAGACTATTTAGGACAGTTAATTGTAACCAATGAAATGGTAGCTAATACAATTAAGGCTATGAAGGATAATAAATCACCTGGAGTGGGTGGGATTCCGCCCAAACTACTATTGGAAATTGTAGAACAAATTAGCATACCACTTACAATAGTTTTCAACTTGTCATTAGAAAAGGGAGTAGTTCCTTTAGAATGGAAAGAAGCAAACATTATACCGTTATTTAAGAAAGGTTCTAAAAACAAGTCAGAAAACTACATACCAGTGAATTTAACGTCAGTGATTTGCAAATTATTAGAAAGACTAATTAAAGATCACATGGTGGATTTTCTTGTTAAACGTAACTTGTTAAACCCATCTCAACATGGGTTTCTAAAAGCGAGGTCATGCTGAATATGTTATGTTTTTGGAAGATATCACTAAGTGGGTAGACGAGGAATCACCAGTAGATATCATCTACTTAGATTTTCAGAAAGTTTTCGACAAAGTGCCACATCAAAGATTACTGCTTAAACTAAAAGCCCATTGCATCTGAAATAGTTTAATTAACTGGATAGAAAAATGGATAATTGACAGAAAAAAACGGGTAGTAATTGATGGGGAGGCTTCAAACTGGAAATCAGTTTTGTGTGGGGTACCACAGGGATCAGCACTGGGACCTATATTATTCTTAAAATATATCAACGATTTGGACAATGATATAACAAGCAAGGTGTTGAAATATGCGGATGATACAAAATTGTTTAGAAAGATTAAACGTGATGAAGATAGACAGCATTTACAAGATGATCTTGACAGTTTGATAAAATGGTCTGAAAAATGGGAAATGTTGTTCAATTTTGGGAAATGTAAATGCCTCCACACATGACATGGGAACGAAAATGTACAATATACAATGGGAGGTTCTGTACTAAGTACTACTGTAAAAAAGGACTTAGGGTTAACCATTAGTGCTGATATGAAGGTTTCAGAGCAGTGCGGTATTGCCGCTTCAAAGGGAAATCAAATCCTTGGATTAATTAGGCGAAACATAACGTATAAGGAAAAAGAGCTAATAATAGTTAAGCTTCAGTTAGAATATTGTATTCAAGCGTGGAAGGCAAATCGCAGGAAGGACATAGATATGCTAGAAAGATTGCAGAGGAGAGCAAGTAAAATGATACCAAAACTGAGGGATCTTAGTTACGAAATACGCGTAAATAAATGTGGTTTAACAACACTAGAGACCAGGAGATTGAGAGCAAATCAGATAGAAGTGTTTAAAATATTGAATGGTTATGAAAATATTGATAGACTTTTGTTGTTTAATTAAGAAAGATAGAAGGACTAGAGGACATGAAGTTACATTAGTAAAGGAGCAGTGTAGATTAGATATAAGAAAGTTCTCATTCTCACAAAGGACTGTAAATAATTGGAACAGATTATCACCAGATTGTGTTGGTGCTAGTAGCGTGTATATTTAAAAATAAAATCGACACATACCTTAAAAGGGCGGGATACACGTAGATAAAAAGTATTGAACTATCGATAAGCCAAAAGGCTTCCTTGTCCAAATGCCACCTAGAGTTAATTTTCTGGATGGCAATCTTGTTAAATCTTGTAAACTGTTTACGACTGTCGACAACATAGAATATCTGCAAGTAGGGAGATCGTGGCAAAGCAAACCATTGCAGTTACCCGCCAAACCAATAATCATCTTTGCGCTACGCCTGAAAATCGCGTTTGGCGTAATTTCTAAGAATTCTAACTTTTTTGAAATGGTGTTCATAATCATAATTTCCAACAAAAGGCAGTTTGGGGGGGGGGAGTTGACCTGACTGGGGAACAATGAAAGGGCTGGGGGCATTACCCCCCCTACTTTGTATGTTAAAAACGCCTTGCTAACAATACTACCTAGCACAGACAGGTATTGGTGTTAAAGAAACTTAGTCGAGGTCAACATCTATGATGAAAACACGGTGATCACTGTCAAAGGTTTGCGCACGAGAGAAGCATCGTCACACGTTACACGTATGGTTGGCAGTGGTGATCTTCACACGAAGGCCTTCCGGTGGCACGTTCTGGACGCGGTTGCGCCCGCCAGCTTCTCGCAGTGCAGGAATCTGAAGCAGGGAGATGTCTTCATCGGGGCTGTCGTCTACGTCCTAGACCACTGGATAGTTGTACCGGTTTTAGTGACCACGGCCTTGGTAAGATTGTCTTACCAATGCCATGGTCAATATCTCCATGAGACAAATAACACAGAAAAAATAACACACCGTGAAACATGTGTCTATACGTTTAATGTAACGAACATGCTATCGTCATTTACAGTGCACGTACAATATGAATACATCTGGGATCATTGATACATCAAGCAGTGCAATTTTTTCAAGAGTGAACGCGAATGCAGTAGCATCAATACTATTTACACGAGTAAAATACACAACATTATTCAAAATCCAGTCGAAATGATCTCTGGAACAAAAACAAAACAAAGAAGATACACTTAATCTTGCGACACCTAAAGTAAACGGAACACACTGTTGCAGCTAATTTAATACCACAAAACACTAACCAACTTTGTTTAACAAAAGAAAATAATCAACACAGCCCAGTAATATGAAATAATATAAAAATAATACACTATTCTCTTTAACTTTTCCTCTATTATTTCTTTTTTTGTCAGAGAATTTGGCACATGCAAACATGGTTTCAAACTGTTGATGTTACTATTCATCCTCATAACCTACTCTCATTAAAACATATAAACACATAGCATACAAGCAGTGAGTAAGCGGAACGTGCACAAACACACACACACACACACACACACACACACACACACACACACACACACACACACACACACACACACACACACACACACACACACAGCATAGGCAGACTGCTCCATTACGAGAGATAGGATATACAGCATCCGAAAACAATGTTCTCAAAATCACATAAAATATGTTTTTGGGTGCAAATAATTATACGTGTCCTTATATTTATGGTTATACTACGTATACTACCAGTTTGAATTTTAAACTAAAACATTTTATCCACGCAACCAGGGGGGTCAACACTTTAGGGAGACCGGCTTTGGTCTCCTTAAAACTAGCGGTCTGCGTAGAGCGGCGCAGTATGCATATTCGGTCTGCCTAGGCTGCCGTTAGGATTATGTGTGTGCGCGTGCGTGCGTGCGTGCGTGCGTGCGCGTGGATGTATACAGGTCATTGATTGAAAGTGTGCTCTCTTTTAACATAGTGTCATGGTATGGAAATTTAACTGCCAAGAACAAAGCAAAGTTGGCTCAGGTGGTCGACCGGGAGGGAAAATTATTGGCATGAATCAACTGCAACGGTGTGATATTTATCTGCAGGTTCTAAGAAGGAAAGATGTCCAGATTCACCATGATACCACTCACCCAGTCAGTTCTTCTTTTGAAACTCTGCCGTCTGGACGACGGCTCAGAATGGCCATTGCACATAAAAACTATATTTCAAGAAATCTGTTGTTCCTTCAGCCATGAACATACTGAATTCTAAGAACTGAACTTGCAGTTGTATACCATGTCGATGTCTAATGTACAATTGTGTGTATGTGCGTATACGCATGGGGAGATTGAAACTTAATGTACTGTACTGCCAAACATGTCTAATGTGTATATAATGTTTATAAGTGTATGTGTCCTAACACAGGGTGAGCCCAAAGGAAAATTCCCATACTATGTAAACATTTTATGGACAATAAAGGTTTTTCAATTCAATTCAACAAGTTTAACCCCTATGGTGACAGCGGACACATGGGGTGAACCGTTCTTTACAAAAGTATCAACACATTCGCTTATAATAGTTGTAGCAAATGCACTCTTATTAGGAATGCACTTATAACAACCTTAATTCAGTTGTATAACGCAGTTAGTTTGTGGTAGGTTATGTAATCATACTTATGTGATTATGATGTGTAAAGTAACCGGTTAAAGCAAGTTAGTTTCCTTCGTCGATGACGCTAGACGAGAACGCCTATCGCCTGTCGTATATGACAGTAAGTTAGTAACACGGGACATATTCGTATAGGTAGCATATTCTTACCACGGTGTGTGCACTGTTTACACCGTGTCAGCCATGCTACACATTCAGATTCGTCGAGGTGTTGTGCGGCTTCCAGACACCTTCACGCAACGATAGAGTTCGAGACATGTGTACCGGGACAGTTACATCATATAATACGTCTCATCCAGGGACGATATTTACGCGTCCGACACAGATCGCGCTGGGGGCGGATGGTCATAGGCGGGGTTGTCGAAGTGGGCGCCTGTCTTCGAATAGTCGTCGCCGTCCTCGTCACCACCCGTCGCGCCTTCCTCACTGAAAGACGTGGCGACGTGTTTCTCCATTGTGGCCGTATAAGGAGGCGGGGTGCTGTTATGATACCTGCCGCGAACATATGACGAATATGTGATAGTCTATCAATGAACAGTGATTTGTGACTAAATTTTGTTGGTTAGTCCATACTTTTAATGTAAGTTACTCAGTAATGCTAATGCACAATCCAAATGCAAATAAACGGAACTTCAACATATCAGTAAAAATATACTAATTATGGGTGCTTAAAAAGATATATATATATATATATATATATATATATATAATTATATATATATATATATATATATATATAAGACGCGTAGATAGCATTGATATATAAACCTAGATTGCACTGAGATAGAGGCCTGAGTAGCACTGAGATAGAAGCGTCACCTGCAGGTGTCGTTGGCCGCGATTCTGATGTCGTCGTAATGAGGGTTGTTGATGCCAGTCACAGTTTCACCGCCATTCCGCTCCAAGTGAACCGACACCGCAGTCTCTGCTCTCGACACCTTCCTACGTTCCAACAAACACATCCTCGCATTACGCCTCAGAATGCATCGATTTATATTATAAACCAGCACATGTATTGATATCGCTAACCGGTGTTCCACTTAAATACAACTGAAGGCTACACTTTTAGGACATTTTTTGTGACAGGCTGTGTTAATAAATTATGGGCTATCTTTAAAAGATTATAGCGAGATACAACAATATAATAATATCCAAGCGTGAAAACCAGACGCGATCATTTCTTCGCAGTGGCGATAATCAGACAATCAGAAGAAAAATTATATAATTGTCTGAGAGATAGTCAGTCACGTTTCTGTTATTGGAAGAAACAGATTCCTTTAATTCTCAATAGGTAGGCTACTAGGCTTACCCTGACAGGAGAAAAATAAATTTCGCAACATCTAAACGGTATCGAGCGGGTCTTGGGTGTTGTTCTTTCTGATGTCAGAAAACAACCTTTCTCCTTAGTCCGGTAAATAAATACTAATTAATAATCAAGCGTCTCAAAAGATAATATCTACATTTCCAGTTGTTTACGTTCGTTAAGATTAAGTGTAAATCGTGCATAGAATAAAAAGACACAGGTGAGGTCAGCATAGACTCGGGAACGTGATACCAGTGATAACTTTCGTCTTCCAATACGTACACACACATGCGCACGCACGCGCACGCACGCGCACGCACACACACTCACGCACACATACACACACGTACACTCACCTCTTCAAACGGCGCATCACGACAAGGATGATGAGCAATACGAGAAGAACAAGAATGACGAGTCCAGCAATGACGACGAACAACCACACAGGAATGCCCTGAAGCAGAGAAGGAACAACGTGAGGAGAACAAGGATGACGAGTTAAACAATGACGACGAACAACCACACAGGAATGCCCTGAAGCAGAGAAGGAACAACGTAAGGAGAACAAGGATGACGAGTTAAACAATGACGACGAACAACCACACAGGAGTGCCCTGAAGCAGAGAAGGAACAACGTGAGGAGAACAAGGATGACGAGTTAAACAATGACGACGAACAACCACACAGGAATGCCCTGAAGCAGAGAAGGAACAACGTGAGGAGAACAAGGATGACGAGTTAAACAATGACGACGAACAACCACACAGGAGTGCCCTGAAGCAGAGAAGGAACAACGTGAGGAGAACAAGGATGACGAGTTAAACAATGACGACGAACAACCACACAGGAGTGCCCTGAAGCAGAGAAGGAACAACGTGAGGAGAACAAGGATGACGAGTTAAACAATGACGACGAACAACCACACAGGAATGCCCTGAAGCAGAGAAGGAACAACGTGAGGAGAACAAGGATGACGAGTTAAACAATGACGACGAACAACCACACAGGAGTGCCCTGAAGCAGAGAAGGAACAACGTGAGGAGAACAAGGATGACGAGTTAAACAATGACGACGAACAACCACACAGGAATGCCCTGAAGTAGAGAAGGAACAACGTGAGGAGAACAAGGATGACGAGTTAAACAATGACGACGAACAACCACACAGGAGTGTCCTGAAGCAGAGAAGGAACAACGTGAGGAGAACAAGGATGACGAGTTAAACAATGACGACGAACAACCACACAGGAGTGCCCTGAAGCAGAGAAGGAACAACGTGAGGAGAACAAGGATGACGAGTTAAACAATGACGACGAACAACCACACAGGAGTGCCCTGAAGCAGAGAAGGAACAACGTGAGGAGAACAAGGATGACGAGTTAAACAATGACGACGAACAATCACACAGGAGTGCCCTGAAGCAGAGAAGGAACAACGTGAGGAGAACAAGGATGACGAGTTAAACAATGACGACGAACAACCACACAGGAGTGCCCTGAAGCAGAGAAGGAACAACGTGAGGAGAACAAGGATGACGAGTTAAACAATGACGACGAACAACCACACAGGAGTGCCCTGAAGCAGAGAAGGAACAACGTGAGGAGAACAAGGATGACGAGTTAAACAATGACGACGAACAACCACACAGGAGTGCCCTGAAGCAGAGAAGGAACAATGTGAGGAGAACAAGGATGACGAGTTAAACAATGACGACGAACAACCACACAGGAGTGCCCTGAAGCAGAGAAGGAACAACGTGAGGAGAACAAGGATGACGAGTTAAACAATGACGACGAACAACCACACAGGAATACCCTGAAGTAGAGAAGGAACAACGTGAGGAGAACAAGGATGACGAGTTAAACAATGACGACGAACAACCACACATGAGTGTCCTGAAGCAGAGAAGGAACAACGTGAGGAGAACATGGATGACGAGTTAAACAATGACGACGAACAACCACACAGGAGTGCCCTGAAGCAGAGAAGGAACAACGTGAGGAGAACAAGGATGACGAGTTAAACAATGACGACGAACAACCACACAGGAGTGCCCTGAAGCTGAGAAGAAACAACGTGAGGAGAACAAGGATGACGAGTTAAACAATGACGACGAACAACCACACAGGAATGCCCTGAAGCAGAGAAGGAACAACGTGAGGAGAACAAGGATGACGAGTTAAACAATGACGACGAACAACCACACAGGAGTGCCCTGAAGCAGAGAAGGAACAACGTGAGGAGAACAAGGATGACGAGTTAAACAATGACGACGAACAACCACACAGGAGTGCCCTGAAGCAGAGAAGGAACAACGTGAGGAGAACAAGGATGACGAGTTAAACAATGACGACGAACAACCACACAGGAATGCCCTGAAGTAGAGAAGGAACAACGTGAGGAGAACAAGGATGACGAGTTAAACAATGACGACGAACAACCACACAGGAATGCCCTGAAGCAGAGAAGGAACAACGTGAGGAGAACAAGGATGACGAGTTAAACAATGACGACGAACAACCACACAGGAGTGCCCTGAAGCAGAGAAGGAACAACGTGAGGAGAACAAGGATGACGAGTTAAACAATGACGACGAACAATCACACAGGAATGCCCTGAAGCAGAGAAGGAACAACGTGAGGAGAACAAGGATGACGAGTTAAACAATGACGACGAACAACCACACAGGAGTGCCCTGAAGCAGAGAAGGAACAACGTGAGGAGAACAAGGATGACGAGTTAAACAATGACGACGAACAACCACACAGGAGTGCCCTGAAGCAGAGAAGGAACAACGTGAGGAGAACAAGGATGACGAGTTAAACAATGACGACGAACAACCACACAGGAGTGCCCTGAAGCAGAGAAGGAACAACGTGAGGAGAACAAGGATGACGAGTTAAACAATTGCGACGAACAACCACACAGGAGTGCCCTGAAGCAGAGAAGGAACAACGTGAGGAAAACAAGGATGACGAGTTAAACAATGACGACGAACAACCACACAGGAATGCCCTGAAGCAGAGAAGGAACAACGTGAGGATAACAAGGATGACGAGTTAAACAATGACGACGAACAACCACACAGGAGTGTCCTGAAGCAGAGAAGGAACAACGTGAGGAGAACATGGATGACGAGTTAAACAATGACGACGAACAACCACACAGGAGTGCCCTGAAGCAGAGAAGGAACAACGTGAGGAGAACAAGGATGACGAGTTAAACAATGACGACGAACAACCACACAGGAGTGCCCTGAAGCTGAGAAGAAACAACGTGAGGAGAACAAGGATGACGAGTTAAACAATGACGACGAACAACCACACAGGAATGCCCTGAAGCAGAGAAGGAACAACGTGAGGAGAACAAGGATGACGAGTTAAACAATGACGACGAACAACCACACAGGAGTGCCCTGAAGCAGAGAAGGAACAACGTGAGGAGAACAAGGATGACGAGTTAAACAATGACGACGAACAACCACACAGGAGTGCCCTGAAGCAGAGAAGGAACAACGTGAGGAGAACAAGGATGACGAGTTAAACAATGACGACGAACAACCACACAGGAATGCCCTGAAGTAGAGAAGGAACAACGTGAGGAGAACAAGGATGACGAGTTAAACAATGACGACGAACAACCACACAGGAATGCCCTGAAGCAGAGAAGGAACAACGTGAGGAGAACAAGGATGACGAGTTAAACAATGACGACGAACAACCACACAGGAGTGCCCTGAAGCAGAGAAGGAACAACGTGAGGAGAACAAGGATGACGAGTTAAACAATGACGACGAACAATCACACAGGAATGCCCTGAAGCAGAGAAGGAACAACGTGAGGAGAACAAGGATGACGAGTTAAACAATGACGACGAACAACCACACAGGAGTGCCCTGAAGCAGAGAAGGAACAACGTGAGGAAAACAAGGATGACGAGTTAAACAATGACGACGAACAACCACACAGGAATGCCCTGAAGCAGAGAAGGAACAACGTGAGGATAACAAGGATGACGAGTTAAACAATGACGACGAACAATCACACAGGAGTGCCCTGAAGCAGAGAAGGAACAACGTGAGGAGAACAAGGATGACGAGTTAAACAATGACGACGAACAACCACACAGGAGTGCCCTGAAGCAGAGAAGGAACAACGTGAGGAGAACAAGGATGACGAGTTAAACAATGACGACGAACAATCACACAGGAATGCCCTGAAGCAGAGAAGGAACAACGTGAGGAGAACAAGGATGACGAGTTAAATAATGACGACGAACAACCACACAGGAGTGCCCTGAAGCAGAGAAGGAACAACGTGAGGAGAACAAGGATGACGAGTTAAACAATGACGACGAACAACCACACAGGGGTGCCCTGAAGCAGAGAAGGAACAACGTGAGGAGAACAAGGATGACGAGTTAAACAATGACGACGAACAACCACACAGGAGTGCCCTGAAGCAGAGAAGGAACAACGTGAGGAGAACAAGGATGACGAGTTAAACAATGACGACGAACAACCACACAGGAGTGCCCTGAAGCAGAGAAGGAACAACGTGAGGAGAACAAGGATGACGAGTTAAACAATGACGACGAACAACCACACAGGAGTGCCCTGAAGCAGAGAAGGAACAACGTGAGGAGAACAAGGATGACGAGTTAAACAATGACGACGAACAACCACACAGGAGTGCCCTGAAGCAGAGAAGGAACAACGTGAGGAGAACAAGGATGACGAGTTAAACAATGACGACGAACAACCACACAGGAGTGCCCTGAAGCAGAGAAGGAACAACGTGAGGAGAACAAGGATGACGAGTTAAACAATTGCGACGAACAACCACACAGGAGTGCCCTGAAGCAGAGAAGGAACAACGTGAGGAAAACAAGGATGACGAGTTAAACAATGACGACGAACAACCACACAGGAATGCCCTGAAGCAGAGAAGGAACAACGTGAGGATAACAAGGATGACGAGTTAAACAATGACGACGAACAATCACACAGGAGTGCCCTGAAGCAGAGAAGGAACAACGTGAGGAGAACAAGGATGACGAGTTAAACAATGACGACGAACAACCACACAGGAGTGCCCTGAAGCAGAGAAGGAACAACGTGAGGAGAACAAGGATGACGAGTTAAACAATGACGACGAACAATCACACAGGAATGCCCTGAAGCAGAGAAGGAACAACGTGAGGAGAACAAGGATGACGAGTTAAATAATGACGACGAACAACCACACAGGAGTGCCCTGAAGCAGAGAAGGAACAACGTGAGGAGAACAAGGATGACGAGTTAAACAATGACGACGAACAACCACACAGGGGTGCCCTGAAGCAGAGAAGGAACAACGTGAGGAGAACAAGGATGACGAGTTAAACAATGACGACGAACAACCACACAGGAGTGCCCTGAAGCAGAGAAGGAACAACGTGAGGAGAACAAGGATGACGAGTTAAACAATGACGACGAACAACCACACAGGAGTGCCCTGAAGCAGAGAAGGAACAACGTGAGGAGAACAAGGATGACGAGTTAAACAATGACGACGAACAACCACACAGGAGTGCCCTGAAGCAGAGAAGGAACAACGTGAGGAAAACAAGGATGACGAGTTAAACAATGACGACGAACAACCACACAGGAATGCCCTGAAGCAGAGAAGGAACAACGTGAGGAGAACAAGGATGACGAGTTAAACAATGACGACGAACAACCTCACAGGAGTGCCCTGAAGCAGAGAAGGAACAACGTGAGGAGAACAAGGATGACGAGTTAAACAATGACGAAGAACATCCACACAGGAGTGCCCTGAAGCAGAGAAGGAACAACGTGAGGAGAACAAGGATGACGAGTTAAACAATGACGACGAACATCCACATAGGAGTGCCCTGAAGCAGAGAAGGAACAACGTGAGGAGAACACGGATGACGAGTCCAGCAATGACGACGAACAACCACACAGGAGTGCCCTGAAGCAGAGAAGGAACAACGTGAGGAGAACAAGGATGACGAGTTAAACAATGACGACGAACAACCACACAGGAATGCCCTGAAGCAGAGAAGGAACAATGTGAGGAGAACAAGGATGACGAGTCCAGCAATGACGACGAACAACCACACAGGAATGCCCTGAAGCAGAGAAGGAACAACGTGAGGAGAACAAGGATGACGAGATAAACAATGACGACGAACATCCACACAGGAGTGCCCTGAAGCAGAGAAGGAACAACGTGAGGAGAACAAGGATGACGAGTTATACAATGACGACGAACATCCACACAGGAATGCCCTGAAGCAGAGAAGGAACAAAGTGAGGAGAACAAGGATGACGAGTTAAACAATGACGACGAACATCCACACAGGAGTGCCCTGAAGCAGAGAAGGAACAACGTGAGGAGAACAAGGATGACGAGTTAAACAATGACGACGAACATCCACACAGGAGTGCCCTGAAGCAGAGAAGGAACAAAGTGAGGAGAACAAGGATGACGAGTTAAACAATGACGACGAACATCCACACAGGAGTGCCCTGAAGCAGAGAAGGAACAACGTGAGGAGAACAAGGATGACGAGTTAAACAATGACGACGAACATCCACACAGGAATGCCCTGAAGCAGAGAAGGAACAAAGTGAGGAGAACAAGGATGACGAGTTAAACAATGATGACGAACATCCACCAGGAGTGGCCTGAAGCAAATAAGCAATGACGAATACTCCACTTGAACGTGGTATGAAGGTCGCACTGCATTAGTCTTACGAGTATTGCATGATAGCATGATGATTGTGGTTAGCGGTGAGTACATAAAGTTATATATTATTAATATTCAGTCATATATTTAAAAATGCCTAACTACACTAACTCGGTTATAGTTAGATGGTACATTTAAGATGGCATCTATGTTTGTTAACATAAATACAACCCATGTCGCATAAAAAGCCTCCAATTACGCTTTGTCTACCTACGTCCAGTTTACTTTGTACGGCCTGCGTATGTGCTTCTGTGTCTCTCTGTTTCGCTTTATCTCCCGCGTTAACCAGCGTTTCAGGGGTTGTGACGTCACGTCCGGTTACAGCGTCCGGATCTGTGTCATTACTCCCTGTAAAGGGTCCGACAGTGGCGTAGGTGGGTAGGGGTGGCGTTGGGATGACGTGTTCACAATGCGTGCCATTGTAGGCAGGCAGACAGTCGCACGAGTAGCCGTTGACGTGGTCACGACACGTGCCATCGTGTTGACACGGGTCGCTCTCACACTCGTTCGTCTGGTACAAAGACAAATATCAACAACGATGACGACGGCGCGAAAAATGATAATGATGATAGCGAATGAGCCGACGATGACAATGATCATAACTGACACAATTACAAAGGCGACAACATTATCATTGTAGTCGAGCATTTTAAAACACTTAACACTATTCCACCAGTTCGACTTTTTGCTCCTCACGTTTAGGCTAGTTTCGCGAAAAAAGCAAACCTACTATGTAGTTACTATGACTTGCATATGTGTCATTAGATGTTTGTGTAATTGGTGTTCGCCAAAGGACGTCGATATTAATAACGATTATGATACTGGTTGTGGCATTCAATTCTTAAAAGATCGAAGTAATGATAATTTCGTTACGCTGTACAACGAGATTAACCGTGAAACAATACTGATATTGAATAAAAGTAATATAATATGTATCAGAATAGTTGATTATTTTCATCCCAGCATAAGCATCTTCGTCGTCTTTGTCATTTATGCATGGCGTAATTATTTAAGTCACATAATTATCTACTTATCTTATCTACTTATATGACAGAATAACATCTACCATACCTAGACACGACACAATCAGTTGTCGCCAATCATGACAATCCTCATAGCGATAATAGTAGTTATTAGATGATTTAGGTTGGACAGAATGCCAAGTCGCTGGAGGAAGGCAGGAAAACCTCATCATGCATGCGCACTGGCATTACATCCTATACAACGCCCCTGGTGGATACCAGCGGAAACAGGATGCCATTTCGTGAACAACAAAGCGTTCCTAGTTGAGTTGTAGGGTATTAAAACAATCCCTAAAAATAATGTGTCCACAAAATGATGCAGCGCCCCCTGGTGGAGTGTGGGACTTTGAAGCAAACGTTTGAAGGTGTCTAACGCGCCTCGATCAAGTGTTTTATTTCTTTAAATATTTATCTTCAAACATTGTGGTCGCTAGGAACGAAACATGGTAGCCGTCATGTGGAATTGTTACACGTATCCGGGGCGCCTCGGTCAGAGTCAAAGGTATCCGCCAAGGGAGCATCGGAGAAAGCATTGGCACAATGCATTGAGGGAGGGGACATTTTGGCGGAATAGTTGCTTATATATTGTATCACCCGTCATCGACGTATACAATTCATCTCCACAGTCATCGCCCTACCTGCTGGTGACAATACAATCCGCTGTATCCTGACGCACACATGCACACTCCGCTGTCACACGTGCCGCCGTTCAGGCATGGTCTCACCAGACACACGTCGACCGAGCAGTAGTAGCCGAGGAACCCGGGTCTACAGACACACTTCCCTTTCACACACGTCCCTTGGTTGAGACACGTCATGTCGAGACACTTATCTTGTTCACAGACGTCTCCAGTGAACGCCTTCGGACAGATACACCGCGCCTTGCCGCCAAGGACGTAGCACGTGCCTCCGTTCAGACACGGCGATTGGTCGCTGTCGCACACGTGATGGGAACATCTGTCGCCGACGTATTCCGTTTGGCAGACACAGCGATATCCGGCGACTTTGTCGACACATCGACCGTCATGGAGGCACGGGGCAGAGGCGCAGTCGTCGATGTCCGTCTCGCAGAAACGTCCTGCAATTGGGACGATTAGCGATTACATGACACCCGGTCTCGTATCCTAGCAACGGCCTTTGGCGTGCTATACACAACAACTGCAAGAAGGCGTCTATTACATTCAAACGAGGGAAACTTTCCACCATTTTTTTCAGCTGCACATCTTTGGCCGGTTACCTGAAGAACTTGTATGTTACTGTCAGGCTTTAGAGGTGGCATTATTCATCAAAATACCGCTGAACCGTTTGGGTCCCATGGTAAACAATGCACAACATTCGTTTGTGTATAGCCAAGATGGCGGATTACCTTGACGACCGCACACCAAATAAGGGCAATGACGTACGCCTAATGGATTAAATTAGAACTAAAAATGAGCCACTTTACGCGCTTCATCATACGGGGTTTGTAAACTATCCCTTGTTTCAATTATTCTTAGTGTGTGTGTGTGTGTGTATATATATATATATATATATATATATATATATATATATATACAGCTGTATATATATATATATATATATAGTCATGAAAATATTGTGCATGCCTTCATACACGTCATCATTGTTGTTGTGCATTTTAAAACACTTAAAACTACTCCTTTAGTTCGATTTGTTTGCTCCTCTTGTATCAGAGACTAATTTTGCCAAAAGCAAACCAACCAAAAGTAATGCATAGGCTTATGTTTTGTGTTTAGTTGCCATCGTGACCACCAAAATCAACGGGTTGGCGCAAAATGTCGGCCGGACAACTGGTTTCGCAACCTGAAAGTGATTACAAATAGGTATTTTGCATTAAACAGACTGCACACAATACTTAGACTATTAACACAGTACACATTTGGACCACAAAGAACTGGATTCGCGATGGGCGAACGAGCTGGGGAAGCAACGTTAGTGTTTATCGGAAAGCGCCTTATCAGTTGTTTCGTGCCGTCCGTCAAGCTTCGCCTTATCAACCATATGAACATATTTGGGCAGCATAAATCTACCCGATTTCACGCATACTGATATCACTTCAACAAATGTGCCATTTGTTTTGTGGAACCTGGTTGTAGGTCCCCGTATTGCGAAACGTATTATCATGACGTCATTGTTACGTATCTCGTAATGAGGTGCTCAGATCAAATGAGTATCATTTAAGAGACTATGCATGCACTGAGTTATGTTTTAACGAACTTCAAGTCATCGTATAGAAGACCGTTACCTGTGAATCCTGCAAGACATTCACACGTGTATTGACGATAACCATCACGACAAATGGCTCCGTTGGTGCATTTGTTATCAATACAGTCATCTGATCGGATGTCACAGAGGTTGCCTTCCCATCCTGTAAAACAAAACCGATATCAACATTTGTGTTACGTCAGCAAAATAAGTGGGAATGTTTGACAGCCGAAAAACTGAAATCTTTCGAAAGAATGAGAGTAAACATTGCATTGCAAACCGCAGGCCGTAATGACCTGTTTATCTAGAATACATTTGTACACCAAACTTCATATTGGAGACACCGACATGTGTCCTTGTGGCACGGCTGCAGTGATAATGGAACACCTCCTGTAAGATTGTCTTACACATCAAACCAAGAGGAAGGAAACCTAGTCAACAGAAACACTAGTAAAGGAAAAGACCTTCGACCTTCTGGAGGAACTGCAGCGCACAGCGATCTTCGTACGAGGAACCGGAGTCCCTGTCTTAGCGTTCGCCGACGACGACGAAGAATAGATTTACACGGGTTTTGCCATTGCGTACGTCACAGTAGGTCTAAGACTTCAACAGCCGCGTTTGGGTCTATGTCTTACCTGGTCGACATACTTTGTCCCCAGTAGCGGAGTCACAAGTGTAGTGTCTTGGACCATCGGAAGCTTTACAGTACTGACTGCAATGGCGGTTGTAGTAATTCAGTTGGCAGTACAGGCGCAAGTTCAGTGCCAAACTGCAAACAAGTATAACACAGTAGCGATCGTTATGTTGAATGGATCCGATTCGTTACATAATATTCGAAGTTGATGAAAGAATTATATATTTATTTTTATATCATATTAAATACCATAAAGATTGATCAATAATCGTAGTTGTTTGTATTTCTGCAGGAAGTGACGTATGGTGTCATCGCAGGTCATTGTTATTCGTGTAGCTGTAGTCGTCATGTTCACATGGTGTATTATTCCTTTTCATTGTAACCAGTTTGTAAACACCATAAACCTTTGTGATATTCAGCGGAATACATTGGAAAACCGAAATATGTCGATCCAAATCCCATTTCCCCTCTTGCCTAACACGTTTATATCGCCACCTATGCCGCTTTGACATCTTGCTCCCAATCTCTGGGACCCACCCTCCATCCTCCCCCTGACTCTCTCTCCCTCGTTTCTTCATCATTCGCCACTGTTCCCTAGTGCAATGTGGTTCTCACAGAGAAGTCAGATATTGTGGCCACACCAAGGGAATATTTCAGCCGGTTACTTAATTGTCCAACAACTGCCACATGAGAAGCATTGCGTCGATAGAACAGCACCCAATACAGGAATACATGGCAAATCCACCAACATTAGAATACATTTTGGCGGCCATCAAGTCAACAAAGTCAGAAAAAGCGCCAGGACTGGATGGTATACCAGCTGAAGTCTGTACATACGGAGGTGCAGTTCTTCACACTCAACTCCTGAAATATACCGCACCCATTGGACAGCACAAGAGCAACTACCACAGCAGTTCAGTTGCAATATACAACACGAAGAGTGGCCGTAGTGACTGTGGAAATTACCGGGACATTTCGCAGCTCTCAAATGCGGGGAATATTCTAGCAAAATCCTTCTGAAAAGACTGCAAACAACTGCAGAATCGATCCTCCCTTAAAGCCAGTGTGGGTTTCGTGCATCAAGCCCTACCACTGGCATGATATTCACCTTGCGGCAATTACAGGAAAAAGATGTGGAACAACAGCAAAGTATCTACGTGGTTTGACTTATCAAAGGCATTTGACGCAGTGGATAGATCAACGCTGTGGATCTTACTTAGGCGATATGGCTGCCCTGAGACCTTTGTCAAGCTAATTCAGGAATTTCCTGATGGCATGGCTGGAGCAGTGTCTATTGGTGGAACAATTACAGATCCATTTGAAATCAGTCATGGACAAAAGCAAGGATGCGTCTTGGGACCCACATTGTTCACTATCTCTCTTTGAGCAGTATCACCTGAGTACGGGCGTTTTCATCCGCACTAAATCTGGTGGAAAGTTATTCAACTTGGCTAGGCTGAGAGCAAACACAAAAGCTCGTGAACGTTGCATTCTTGAACTGCTGTTTGTAGATGATGCTACTATTGTTGCACACACACACTAGAAGACACCAAAGAGATGATGCTACTATTGTTGCACACACACTAGAAGACACCAAAGAGATGATGCTACTATTGTTGCACACACACTAGAAGACACCAAACAGATGATGCTACTATTGTTGCACACACACTAGAAGACACCAAAGAGATGATGCTACTATTGTTGCACACACACTAGAAGACACCAAAGAGATGGTGCTACTATTGTTGCACACACACTAGAAGACACCAAAGAGATGATGCTACTATTGTTGCACACACACTAGAAGACACCAAAGAGATTTGTAAACACTTTGAACAAGCTGCAACCTTGTTTGGACATACAACCAGTACAAAGAAAACTGTAACTCTATACCAACCACCACCTGGACAGACTTCAGTCGATCCAGACATTGAAATATGTGGCACTTCTCTAAAGTTATTCAAGAACGTCATATACTTGGGCAGCACGATTGCGTCTGACAACACCATTGATGTGGAAATTAACAATCGTATATATGCTGTCTCGAGAGCCTTTGGGGAACTCTGGAAACGCGTATGGTCAAAACATGGCATTACAGTCTCCACAAAGGGCAGGCAAGGTTACGAGACGATTGTACTTCCAACACTACTGTACTCGGCTGAGACATATACACTCTACCGTTGTCACGTCAGAAGACTGTCCCAAGTGTATCTCGAGCATCTGCGACAAATCCTTCCGATCTCAAGGAAAGACCACATTTCAAATGTAGAAGTGTTGAGACGGTATAGAAGTATAGAAGCCATTCTGGCTGCATCCCAAATCCGCAAGACTGGACATATTACCCACATGACAGCAACAGAATCCCAAAGGCTGTGTTCTATGGTGAGTTATCCAGCGGGAAACGTCTTCGCGGTGGACAACGCTTGAGGTATACAAAGATGTGGTTAAAAGACACCTAAAAGACACACATATCCGTGTAGACACACGGGAGTCAATTGCACAGGACCGGCAACAGTGGTGGCGGACCAGGGACATATACACATAGAAGAAAAGCTACGACAAAAGTATCAACATGATAACGATCGTCAGCAGGGCCTTCTGGGTGCATCTCCACCTACCGTCTCCTGTGACAACTGCGGCAGAGGCTTTGTCGCACAGATTGGACCAACATCTCACCGAAGATCAAGCTATAGGGACACCCATCTTCATTGATATCATCATCGAACACGATGGACAGCAGAGAGAGAGAGAGAGAGAGAGAGAGAGGGGGGGGGGAGAGAGAGAGAGAGAGAGAGAGAGAGAGAGAGAGAGAGAGAGAGAGAGATTTAATAAAAAGAGAGGAGGGACCCTCAGCTGAGGCAAAACAGTCATGCTTGAGGGATACGAGTTCCGCTCGAAGTTTCAGGAAGGGGCAATTGGAGGTTTTTTAAACATAAAAGAGGGTGCAGTTGCAGGTTTTTGGAAGCCTGCAGTGCTTGAGTAATAAGCACAAGTAGACCGCGTCATGCTGCACAGTGCATCAATACAGTAGTTTGTTGAACACCGACTACCTGGTCTTCTGTGTACTTCTTTTGCCCGTGACGTGCATTCGAGACCAGCTGGCCTGGTTGACGCTGCGGGCGGGAGTGAGCCGCCACACCGTGTTCATCAGGTCAATGAGGTCGTCGCCGTTGAAGCTGTCGTCGTCTTCTATCTTCACCTTGAAGCGGATGTCGCCCTAGACGACAACAGAAATGTCACCGACGACGTCGCTGAAATATTTATTTTTGCTGCAGGATACAGGGGGAATGGGAGAGTGGGTGAGTGAGTGAGTATGTGAGTGAGTGAGTAAGTGCTTGAGTGAGTGAGTGAGTGAGTGAGTGAGTGAGTGAGTGAGTGACTGGGGAGAAAAGGATGAAAAGAACCATACAATTACTAGTGTTTAATTTACCTACTAATTCACATAGTTAATTATCTAAACAATATTACGCTATTTACTTTATAGTTGTCATTCTAGTAAGTAGAAACGAGTGCGCTATATTATATGTGATTGTGCAGCGACCACCACTCACCGGCCAACTGTTGATGGTGAACTTGATCGGATTCTGAACTGACGCCATATCATGGTCGAAAGTAATTTCGTTCTCGTTCTGGAATTCGCCTGTAGTTGCCTTCTTATAAGCACAACTCTCTGGATCGGAGTTCCTGATGCAAAATGCAATCGTTCGTAGCCACTGACTTTATCTTAGCAACATAGTTATTTTAATATTTTTAATAGAGAAATAGAAACGCATCATGAATGATCACGTATTGCACAATCCGTTTCTGTTCTTTGTTTTACATATGAATATCGTCTTTTTGTGGCAGATATTTCAAACCTGAATTTACTAACGGCACTTACCCGGTGGTTCTGTCGAAACAGAAAATTAGCTTAGTGTCGCATTTCCATTTTCCAAAGAAGGCGCTACTGTCGCATTTGTCATTGTCCCAGTCTCTGCCGCTAGGGTTCTTGTAGGTAAACATTTGTACTTCCAAGATGGCGCCGCTCTGCACCAGCTGCGCCAACTGGATCATATAATAAACACAATAGCGTCGGTGGATATATGGGGAAGTTGGTCGCATCAAGCATGTTGGGAACCTGGGCCACATATACGTATCATAACAAATAGTGCGGACCCGCCCATCCTTTAGAACACACTCCGCTTTCGATGCACACGAGACACGGTGTTTCATATAGTTCTGCTTGACAGCGTATTGTACCATATCTGCCAGGCTTTGCAAATAACGTGAATGTTGTGGTAGCCAGTCAGGCTGACAGATCATAACATCTACTACTGCCGTGAAGTGGCAAAAGGGAGCAAGTTCAATGAGACGTTTTGGGGATATCAGACAAAACGAGTATTTGCCGTGCTTTCTTCTGCATTTTATGGCACCGTAATTATCAAAAACTGTATGGACTATTTGACATATCCAGGGAGTTTTCTAATTATATGGTGAGCACTTTTAGAGTGTTTATTTTGTGGCTTAATGTCACTTACTCCCTTTTGTAATTTCAGTAAACTGTCAATATAGAAATACTGTTCTGGCATAAAGAAGAGTTAACATGAGTTAACATTTATAATGAAATGTTTACTAGTTAACCGTGCTAGTGAACTCGTGAATCCTACTAACCCCACAGAATAGTACTGCACAGACTGTCTTTCGCCTGTAATCACATGACGTTGAAATCATAGGGACTTTTTAGTTGAATGAGTTTCGCTTTATCATTGTTGTCTGACGAAACGATAAGGTTCGCGTTATGGAACATGTTATATAATCAAAACGAAACCATACTTTAACTCTATGACTAGGTATGTGTCGGTGGTGTTGCGTATGGTTTTAATATGTTTAAAACAGAACTCGCTACCCATGTAACACATGCGTGTTTATATTATTTAATTGCAAAATAAAGTACTGAATTATAAATATATTATAATTCAACTGTAAAGAGAGAGAGAGAGAGAGAGAGAGAGTGTGTGTGTGTGTGTGTGTGTGTGTGTGTGTGTGTGTGTGTGTGTGTGTGTGTGTGTGTGTGTGTGTGTGTGTATGTGTGTGTGTGTGTGAGTGTGTGTGTATGTGAGAGAGAGTGTGTGTGTACCTATAGCACGTTGTGTGTGCTCGTGCGTGCGTGCGTTTGTGTGTGTGAGTGAGTGAGTGAGTGAGTGAGTGAGTGAGTGAGTGAGTGAGTGAGTGAGTGAGTGAGTGAGTGAGTGAGTGAGTGAGTGAGTGAGTGAGTGAGTGAGTGAGTGAGTGAGTGAGTGAGTGAGTGAGTGAGTGAGTGAGTGAGTGAGTGAGTGAGTGAGTGAGTGAGTGAGTGAGTGAGTGAGTGAGTGAGTGAGTGAGTGAGTGAGTGAGTGAGTGAGTGAGTGAGTGAGTGAGTGAGTGAGTGAGTGAGTGAGTGAGTGAGTGAGTGAGTGAGTGAGTGAGTGAGTGAGTGAGTGAGTGAGTGAGTGAGTGAGTGAGTGAGTGAGTGAGTGAGTGAGTGAGTGAGTGAGTGAGTGAGTGAGTGAGTGAGTGAGTGAGTGAGTGAGTGAGTGAGTGAGTGAGTGAGTGAGTGAGTGAGTGAGTGAGTGAGTGAGTGAGTGAGTGAGTGAGTGAGTGAGTGAGTGAGTGAGTGACTAAATGAGTGAGTTAATGAGTTAGTGAGTGTGTCTGTATATGTGCGTCTGTGTGTTTGTATATGACTCACCTGTGAAAGTACGACAAGTAGGGTACAAACATCCCACGGGGCCATGATGACAATGACGTCACTGCATCAACGTCTTCACGGCTGCCGTATCAATGTGATGTTGATTCGTAATGTTGTCTTCCTGTAATGAACGACACCAGGCCAACTGCTTATTGTGTTCCGGTCTGCCTTTCAATTATAGCCAACTGGCATTGGACAATCTGGCGAAGCGTTATTTATCAAATGTTCACAATAGAGCTGGACTATAAGTTTCCCGCCACGAGGTCGATGACTCACTCTCCCCTGCGGTCAACAAGTATTCATCTATTGAAACAGCAATAACTGTGAAGATAATCGTCTTTGCTAGATCGCGCACCGCCCACTCTAAGGCAATTCGCTTGAAGGAATACTTAGGGTGAGTGTACAAACCATACAAGTTGTATTCCTGTTTTGGCCTATTGAACGAACGCCATAATCAGAACGACAATACGTCACAAGTAATAAGTTGGCTTAAATACCATTATTCTAAAATAATTGTTTCAACATTAATACTCTGTTACTAGTTTGGTTGGATTTCAACGTTGGGCATCGTATGTCTGCGCAGTTAGTTCCGACCTAGTGTCAATTCAAGCAGTATGAACAATAACAACTACAAGTCAGTGATCGATGTATGATCTCTTGGAATACAAAAATATGTTGTACGTCATTACGTTAATCACAAATGGCAACACAACAGTTCATCTGCTGACACCATTTATACAGGTTTTAACTATTCTGGAAAAAGCAACGCTTAGCTGAATAAAACACCATCACGACAATAACACACACGCGCGCGCGCGCTCATGCATGCACGCACACACAAACAAACACACTCACAAATGGATATACAGGCACGCACGCGCACACACACACAAACACGCGCGCGCGCGCGAACACACACATACTTACACACGCATGCAAACAAACAAAACGAGGGCGCGCGCACACAAACCCGTGTAGCCGTAGTGCCTTATAAAACCGTGTCATATGCGGTAGAAATGGCGGGTTACTTTCAGATGACAAAAAATGACGGCATATCGAAACTAAGATAAGGGTTTTTTCAGTAGTGCGTCAGCATGATTTTTTTAAGTAAAAAGCACACGTCATTGTTGACGTCGCCATTTCCGTTCACACAGAATAACGAGAATCAATTCTCCTAAATGCTCAGAAAAACACCAAGACAGAAATCAAGTCTGTGTTGTAAATAAATAACAATTACGTTATTTCGGTTTTGTCAGAAATCAAGTCTGTGTTGTAAATAAATAACAATTACGTTATTTCGGTTTTGTCAGTTTAATGCTGGTAAGTCAAGTCAATAGTGTGCATGTTATAGGAGGATTGATTAGGTTGCCGACCGACCGACCGACCGACCGACCGAGCGACCGACCGACCGACCGACCGACCGACCGACCGACCGACCGACCGACCGACCGACCGACCGACCGACCGACCGACCGATTGATTGGCAATGTTCACTATGCTCTCAGTAAAAGCTATTGACTTGATTCGTTAGAAAAGGCAGCCACATGCTTATGAAAATACACTAAGACAATGGCAGGATAGCTAACTAATTGTTTTTGTAAAATGGATATAAAAAGTAAAAAATATATAGTTGGTTTGTTTGATTGATTGATGTAAAACCAACAACCCCTCCAAAATGTACACAGAAACGAACTCCCCCCTCACAGTACTCAAACGCTCTGACGTATATGGGACTCGTTAGCCTTGTTCAACGTTTTATTTCTTACAGCAACAATATATTTATGTTTCTGTACTCTGTTTTATTGCCTCAATCTTCTGTTTGTCGTTACTGTTGCAACAGCTGGCCGTCTTGTGGTCGCAAACCATAGCATTTAGACAAGTCCTATATTTATCAGCTCATTTTGTTCAGGTGTTTTATTCGCAGGCACTCAACTGTGTCGAGGTACTCAGTTCGCCTACACAGTGACCTGGCAAATGTCCAGAACTCCAAACTATCTTTGTTTCCTTCGTATCGCATTTAGGTCATTTCTTATTAATTAACCACAAGGGGGGTGGAATAAATGTTCGTACCAAACTTTGTTTTGTGGAGCATTGGCAATTTAAGATATTTGCAAGCTATACTAGCTTTCCTTGAAAAAAAAACGGGAAATTAAAATGGACTGCGATGGATCTGAGATTGGCCTACGTAACAAATATAAGCAACATTCGCAGTGATATACTGACACACACGACAGCGATAATGGACACCACGATACGACGATACCTTTGAAAGTAATTACTTGTGTAACAACGATATCAGTGTCTTCCTTGGCATACCTGATTATTTAAAAATTCAAAACTATCTTAACAAGTTAACTTACGTTTGCGCAGACTGAGAAGCGATGTTGGAAACAGAGACAAATACAGATATGAAAACAACAACACCAATTTATCAATAACGGCAAGTTTAAGATACCAAAATAATTAATTTTAATAAAACAAATTTGGCGCTACGGTTATATAAACTTTATAAAGTTAATATTCAAGTGTTTGGAAGTTCCGTTAATTAATTAATATGGTCTAAAATCATCAATCATCACTGTTTCTGGCGTTAATTGCCAAAACTCATGTATCCTTGCTAAACTGGGACGAAATCAGACCTAGTCCTGATATATCACGTAACTTTATCTGACAACATGAGACAAAAACTAGAGCACGCCATTTGAAATGACACGCTACTGTAGGACAAAGTCTTAAATCGTGCCAGATGTCTCTATAAGCGTATGCACATCTCACTCCACGTACGTGCATTGAGATGATACAACACGGCCCCTAAGCCAACGACACCAAAGCGCAGAGGTATGTCATGCATACACGCATTCATTCTGTTCACACAACGACATGGCCAACCAAGACAGCATGACGATTAAATTAACCCGAGACAGCCGAAAACCCTCTAACATATCAAGTGTACAGTCAAGCAGTTGTTACAGGGAAGTAAATTCAAGTTGCGCAACGAAAGAAGATTACCTGTGCTTCTGTATTGTTTCCCCTTGCAATCCCAGCGCGTGCTAATAATATAGTAGAGTCCTTGTTGATAACCATGCAGGTAAAAATGCATCTATACATTCAAGTAACGGTATACAAGTTGTGTGTACGTCAACAAACACGGCGTAATCATATATTTAGGTCATGAACCGTGGATTGACCACCGGCGTCACGGTTGAGCGGAGCCCTGGCGAACGAACAATGCTGTAATAGTAGGCGTTACACCGGCTCTGCGTAGTGTGAATGTCAGAGCCCGATTGACACAGGCTGTCTAGTTGCATCGTGGATACTCCGTGTAGAACCAATTGAAACTTATTTAGTTTTTTGTTATATTTTATTCTTATGTGATTATGGAACTGATTTATGTTAAGAAGTAACTAAATGCAAGAGTTGCCTGTAAGTTATTAAAAACGTCGGTTCTTTCTTGCCTCACCGCGTGGCGCCACTGTTACAGCTACTTACATCGTCGTACATAGTAATGGTGGCTGTGGTGATGATGATGATGACGGCGACGATAATGATGATCATGATCATTATCGCGTGTTCGAATCCTGTGTTGACGAACAGTCTTCGCGTATTAATTACAGCGTGGAAGTCAAAATAATGTGCGATTGAACAGGTCTGCAAGGGAGTAAAGCGTAAAACGCTTTGTGCCTCCTGAGAAAACTGGATATGCGGTATACAAGAACTTGGTGTCCTTGTAGCAGTGGAGATAATGATGTTGACGAGAGATGCAGACAATGTTGTAGGTTAACTAGTTTTGTAGTAAAATCAATATTTTGTGACGTGATAAAAACGATAGCAATAACGATTGCGATGTTCTAATAATGCACACGATATAAGCACTGCGGACCTGATTTGTGTGAAAGTCCGCGTGACGTAACTACAGTGACACAGAGGCGACGAGTTGACTTTCAAAACCAGCTATATCCATCGTTTCGTCGATTGAGAAATTCAACAAAAAATGTTTTTGTACTAATTTGTTATTTTCCTAAAACAGTTGTGCAACGGTATATTGAATGCATCTAAAGACGTAAGTGAGCTGGTATTTAAAAATTATCAGTTGCATTATCTTGCTTTAAAGAGGTTTGAATTTTGGAATAATCTTGTTTTGCATGAAAAATAGAAATAACATGATCAGGGTGAAGACATATTTTGGCATGTATTTTTCCATTGCAAATCTTGATTAATTCCGTGCAATTAGAAAATATAGCCTGCCATTCCATAGACAAAAACTAATGGTATGTCGGCCATTCGGCCAATGCCATTGTCTGCATTACAAAATGACCAGTATTATATACGGAACAATTTAACTGTTCTTCTACGCCTCAGTCCTAGGCGACATTTTACGTTTTCTCCCAGTTTTTTTGGCGACTTCCCGTGTTACCTTTCGTGTAACCTCTATGATCCTCGTCCTTGTCCACCAGTCACTAAATCCGGCATGATCACCTAAGCAATGGTGACAGCTGAAAGGTGGTCACATAACCCATGCTACCGTCCTTGTCCACCAGTCACTAAATCCGTCATGATCACCTAAGCAATGGTGACAGCTGAAAGGTGGTCACATAACCCATGCTACCGCCCTTGTCCACCAGTCACTAAATCCGGCATGATCACCTAAGCAATGGTGACAGCTGAAAGGTGGTCACATAACCCATGCTACCGCCCTTGTCCACCAGTCACTAAATCCGGCATGATCACCTAAGCAATGGTGACAGCTGAAAGGTGGTCACATAACCCATGCTACCGTCCTTGTCCACCAGTCACTAAATCCGGCATGATCACCTAAGCAATGGTGACAGCTGAAAGGTGGTCACATAACCCATGCTATCGTCCTTGTCCACCAGTCACTAAATCCGGCATGATCACCTAAGCAATAATGACAGCTGAAAGGTGGTCACATAACCCATGCTACCGCCCTTGTCCACCAGTCACTAAATCCGTCATGATCACCTAAGCAATGGTGACAGCTGAAAGGTGGTCACATAACCCATGCTGTCGTCCTTGTCCACCAGTCACTAAATCCGTCATGATCACCTAAGCAATGGTGGCAGCTGAAAGGTGGTCACATAACCCATGCTGTCGTCCTTGTCCACCAGTCACTAAATCCGTCATGATCACCTAAGCAATGGTGACAGCTGAAAGGTGGTCACATAACCCATGCTACCGTCCTTGTCCACCAGTCACTAAATCCGTCATGATCACCTAAGCAATGGTGACAGCTGAAAGGTGGTCACATAACCCATGCTGTCGTCCTTGTTCACCAGTCACTAAATCCGTCATGATCACCTAAGCAATGGTGACAGCTGAAAGGTGGTCACATAACCCATGCTACCGTCCTTGTCCACCAGTCACTAAATCCGTCATGATCACCTAAGCAATGGTGACAACTGAAAGGTGGTCACATAACCCATGCTGTCGTCCTTGTCCACCAGTCACTAAATCCGGCATGATCACCTAAGCAATGGTGACAGCTGAAAGGTGGTCACATAACCCATGCTACCGTCCTTGTCCACCAGTCACTAAATCCGGCATGATCACCTAAGCAATGGTGACAGCTGAAAGGTGGTCACATAACCCATGCTGTCGTCCTTGTCCACCAGTCATTAAATCCGGCATGATCACCTAAGCAATGGTGACAGCTGAAAGGTGGTCACATAACCCATGCTACCGTCCTTGTCCACCAGTCACTAAATCCGGCATGATCACCTAAGCAATGGTGACAGCTGAAAGGTGGTCACATAACCCATGCTGTCGTCCTTGTCCACCAGTCACTAAATCCGGCATGATCACCTAAGCAATGGTGACAGCTGAAAGGTGGTCACATAACCCATGCTACCGTCCTTGTCCACCAGTCACTAAATCCGTCATGATCACCTAAGCAATGGTGACAGCTGAAAGGTGGTCACATAACCCATGCTACCGCCCTTGTCCACCAGTCACTAAATCCGTCATGATCACCTAAGCAATGGTGACAGCTGAAAGGTGGTCACATAACCCATGCTACCGCCCTTGTCCACCAGTCACTAAATCCGTCATGATCACCTAAGCAATGGTGACAGCTGAAAGGTGGTCACATAACCCATGCTGTCGTCCTTGTCCACCAGTCACTAAATCCGGCATGATCACCTAAGCAATGGTGACAGCTGAAAGGTGGTCACATAACCCATGCTACCGTCCTTGTCCACCAGTCACTAAATCCGGCATGATCACCTAGGCAATGGTGACAGCTGAAAGGTGGTCACATAACCCATGCTACCGTCCTTGTCCACCAGTCACTAAATCCGGCATGATCACCTAAGCAATGTTGACAGCTGAAAGGTGGTCACATAACCCATGCTGTCGTCCTTGTCCACCAGTCACTAAATCCGGCATGATCACCTAAGCAATGGTGACAGCTGAAAGGTGGTCACATAACCCATGCTACCGTCCTTGTCCACCAGTCACTAAATCCGGCATGATCACCTAAGCAATGGTGACAGCTGAAAGGTGGTCACATAACCCATGCTGTCGTCCTTGTGTGCTCGTCTGTAGTCTTTTTTATTCACATGCCCCATCGCAAATAACTGGTGCTGAATGAAATGTCAATGTTCACTATGCTCTCGGTAAGAGATAACGACTTGATTCGTTAGAAAAGGCAGCCGCACGCTATAGAAATTGAACTGAGATAATGGCAGAATAGCTAACTAATTATTAGGTTTTTTTGGTAAAATGGATATAGCTGATTTTGAAAGTCAACTCTTCACATGGCAAACGCAGAACGTTGTACAAAAGATACCATCCCAACCGACCACCCAACGACCGTGGAACGAACTTCTAGAGACATAGAACAGAGCACATCTTAAGAAGAAAGTCAACATCTTGCTTGGTTCCTGGTGTCGATTCTCACCATGGACTGGAGAGCGATAGTTGTTAAGCTGACGAGGAAGCCAACATAAAACGATAATGCCTTACCACTATTAATTACCCAGATACAATTTACCCAAACTCACCATCGTGTGATTATTACTTCGTTATGTAGGGCGACGTCGTGCATGCAAACACAGTTAACCCATGTGCAAGCTATGGGCGCAATTTATCGGCGTCTCTTACGTAATCTGCCCTCCCATTGAGCGTTTACTCAGTCGAAGCAGTGAGCAACAGTGGTCCACCTGCAATGTGGTATCAACACCTTTGGCGGGAGTGAATTGGCCTCGAACAACTCTTGCGGGGGCGTGTAGTTTTCGATTGTCGCAACATCTTTTGCGGGGGGCGGTTTGTTGACGACTCGATAAAATTACATCTCGCAATTAAAACGATCAGTTCGCGGACATATAATGATAATAATAATACTTATAATAATATTTATTTCATGCTCAAATCCACATGTATACATAAAATAAGGGGGGATTAACAAAAATAGAAAGATATTGACACATCGTGGAATAAAAAATAAAATGTATATCAGTATAAAAATAACTCACAAAAAGTGGATTTTCAGACTGTTGAAGACGACATAATATGCTAAATATCGATGAATGCATCCGTTCATTAAAATATTTAACATAGTTTGTAGCAAACATAAAACTTGCACTACAGCGTGCTGACAAATTGTGTAAAATTAATGTGCATGCCTTCTAAATATGGGAACACTGATTTGTGGAGATACGTGTTGATTGATTTGGAGAGTGACGAGTCACCGGTCAAGTATGAGACTGACCTGCCAAGCATGCATCCTGTGACCCTGCATTCTCTAACGCGACTGCTTCGACAACATCGCCACTGCAGTTACTTCGCTGTTTGGCTGACAGCTCTGCGATGGACAGATGGACGCCCACGGTTGTGGTCATTGTTCAGACTACGGTCAACACGGCAGCACATGAAGCGTGACGCAAGCGCCGGTAATGAGCAGTGTCCAGCGAGTGCCACAAACTGTTGACACAACTCAGCGCGACGAGAGAACAGACGCAGTCCTCGGATTCCTGGACACTGGCGAGTGTGTACCGCCTTCAAGCGCTACACACGGTGAGATGTACGTGGCATGTATCGTTGTGACTTGTGCACATTATAAAGTCGTGCTCGATATTCGACCGTTTGTGAACATTTTAACGCTCAGATCGGTGCAATTGTAACAGGTCGTCTGTTTACTCCAAGGCAGAACGCGCAGAGACGATTACATAATGAACTGGCGAATCAGTAAGGAAACTGTTGAAGGGTGTAGATAGGTATAGTTTCTCAACATAGGTGAGATTGGGTACATGTTGGGTAGTGCACAATGGGTTAAATCACACATTTATATGTGTGAATTTTACACATTCTAGTTCTAGTTGTTTCCGGCGCTCGGCAACGTTCTATTAACTGACTAGTCTGTATTATTGCGGTTACAATGTAATGGTCTTATGAGGTTTCATTCAACTAGTCAGCCTTTTTCAGATAATTATCGCCAAACCGACCTTTATATGCTGGCACTGGGGGTGGTCAAAGAAGAGGACCCAAAGACGCAGTTTAGGGAGAAAGTGTTGGAGGAAAGGAGATTGTTGGAACACGTACAGGAATGGTGGGAGGAGAACAGCAAGGTGATATTGAGAGCGGAAAAGGAGGTGCTGGGCATGACAACAGGAAAGAGACCCCCTGGGGACAAGGAGACATGGTGGTGGAATGATGAGGTGAAGGATGCGATAAGAGCTAAGAAAGAGGCTAAGAAGAAGTGGGAAACATCAGGAAAGCATGAAGACAGAGACAGCTATCGGCAGGCAAACAAAGAGGCAAAGAAAGAAGTAGCAAGACCAAAGACACAGGCAATGGACGAGGTGTACGGGGAGCTGGGAACACCGGAGGGAGAAAGAAAGATATATATAATAGCAAAGGTTCGCGACAAATCGACCAAAGATTTCACACAGATAAGACAGATAAAGGATGGACAAGGAGTGGTTCTATGGGAACAGGATAAGATCAAGGATCGGTGGAAAGTATTTTTCGATAATCTGCTAAACGTAAAGAACGCGAGGGCAGTCTTTGACGATGGAGTGCCAAATGAAGGCTTAACACCAGGAATTATCAGGGAGGAAGTAGAGGTGGCACTGAAAAGAATGAAAACTGGGAAGGCGATGGGACCAGACGGAATTCCAGTGGAGGTATGGAAGAGTTTGGGAGAAGAGGGGGTCGATATGCTGTGGGATCTGATGCAGAAGATATACGTACAAGAGAAAATGCCAGAGCAATGGAGAGACAGTGTCATCGTGCCTATTTTCAAGGAGAAGGGAGACATCCAGGAATGTGGCAATTACAGAGGCATCAAGTTGATGTCGCACACCATGAAGGTTTGGGAAAGGGTAATTGACAGAAAGCTGAGGGAAGAGACAAGCATAGGTGAGGAGCAGTTCGGTTTTATGCCGGGCAGAGGAACAACGGACGCCATATTTGCAGCAAGGCAGTTGATGGAGAAACACCGGGAGATGCAGAAGGAACTGCACATGGTCTTCATTGATTTAGAGAAGGCATACGATAGAGTGCCACGGCAGGAGGTTTGGAGGTGTATGCGGGAGCAGGGTGTGCCTGAAAAGTATGAACGTCTTGTAAAAGACACATATGAAGACGCAAGGACGCAAGTCAAGATCAGTGTAGGACTGACAGGCAAGACCACCGTTAGAGTGGGGCTGCACCAGGGGTCCTTACTGAGTCCTTACCTGTTTGACTTGATTATGGATGTGTTGGGCCGGGGCATCAAAGAACAGCCCCCCTGGTGTATGCTGTTTGCAGACGACATCGTGCTGTACAGTACCAGAAGAGAGGAGGTGGAAAGGAAGCTAGAGGAATGGAGAAGTGCAATGGAAGAGCGAGGACTAAAGATTAGTAGAAAGAAGACGGAATACCTGAGGTGCAACGAAAACAATGACCTAGAGATCCGGTTATAGGGCGAGACAGTGAAGAGAGTGAAGACATTCAAATATCTAGGATCGACATTGGCGGATGATGGAGAATTGGATGCGGAAGTCACTCATAGAGTGCAGAGCGGGTGGAAGAACTGGACGAGAGTATCTGGAGTGCTGTGTGACAGAAGAATGAACGTGAAGATCAAGAGAAAAGTGTACAGGACAGTGGTAAGGCCAGCATTGATGTACGGGGCGGAGACATGGGCGGTAAAGAAGACACAGGAAAAGAAGTTGGATGTCGCAGAAATGCGAATGCTACGATGGATGTGAGGAACCACAAAGATTTACAAGATAAGAAACGAAAGAATCAGAGGGAAAACGAAAGTAGGGGAAATATCAAAGAAAGTAGGTTGAGATGGTATGGACACATGATGAGAAGAGAGGTGGATTATGTAGGAAGGAGAGCGATGGGAATGAAAGTGCAAGGGAAGAGGAGGAGAGGAAGGCCGAAGAGGAGGTGGTTGGACAGTGTGAGGGCAGATCTCAGGGAGAAGGGACTGTCGGGGGAGGAAGTGTACGACCGAGCGACATGGAGGCGAATGTCATCACACATCAACCCCATAAAAGTGGGACAAAGATGAAGAGGAAGAAGAAGAAGAAGACTGAGGGTGGTCACTGCCAGGGTGCTTGTCATCCTCATTGGTTCTTTTATGTCCCAAATTGAGATGGGACCGACATTAACGTGATCTCAGATTCACGAGGGATATACTGTTCCCAGTGTTGAGAGCCAGGTTTTCACACCAAATATCATGCCTGCCGGTTCGAGTTTCAAACTCAAAGCGCTGGCATGCCAGGCGGATGTGCTAACCACTACACTAGACACGCACCATCACATTGGATGCATCTACAAATAATGACAAATACAAAATGGAGACATGGAAAGTGTACGCATTTTTTCGAGTCAGCGTTTTGACGGTGTGTTTATTGCCATGCGTCATCAGCTACCAGGGCTAGCTAGCCAGGGCGTGAAACCTGAATATAAATTACGTCAGTGTCCTGGTTTGTGTGAAAGTAGATAACACCACGTAAACAAGCAAGTCCTAGGTGTTTGCTAGCATATGCAATTAACGTCTGCATCAATGCGTGCCTGCAAGCCAGATATCCGTGAATCTTCAAGTTGACCCGAAACGGCCACAATGCGTACCAGTTTTAGATTGTCGGAATAAGATCAATAACATTTATGTTGTGAAAATAGATGGAGTTTGGTGAGTTGATGTGACTGTATATGTATATTATACCCGCATATTATTTTTGGCAGCATTGATTCATCACCGCATGGTTTTATTCGTGAACGTGATCTAGCAGTGACCCGACATCAATAGCGAGAACAACGAACTTGTCGACGGCATACTATTGGTAGATATTCACACTTACGCACTAAAACACACGCGCGCACACGCACGCACGCACATTTACATACACACACATATATACATAAACACACATACACACAGTATTATTATTATTAGGATACATTGGTTTGGTAAAGCGACATACATCCAGGTGAAAAACCTGCTCAAAGGCGCTAACAACATAACACAATATAAAACAATATAAAACAAGCACAACGCGTAAAGCAAAGTAAGCTAAATAAATAACTTAAATAATTATGTTAAATCAATAAAATAAATAAGTTGAATACACGACTAAATTGACTTGATTAATTAGGTAGACATAAACATAAACCAAATTAAAAACAAATTAAAATTGTTAACTTACTTCTATAAACGCATAAATACTTAAATTCACTTAAATATCACATCAACTAGCAGCAGAGTGTTCTATGCGCTGTACGAGATGTGTCTTTAGCAATGTCTTGAATGTTGCGACTGAGTTAGCGTCTCTGACAGCAGGAGGTAGGTTGTTCCACAATGTCGGTCCTGCCACCGAGAAGAAGCCGACCACACCGCTCAAGGTGGTACCGCGGTACTGTCGATGATCGTGTTATTATGTTGTATTCGACACACAAATGCATAATCTTATATGCGCTTCACATGTTTTCAATATGCAGCATCACACCGACAAATATAAATACATTTGTTATGGAAAAATTAAAATGCATTTAAAACAGTGTGGTTGTTAGTATTGTGTTGTAACCTGTCATACAAGTTGATGACGTCCGCATAGTCTACTGGCTTGACGACCATTTAGTTACTTGTTGCATTGACCAATTAACAACACGCACTACCTATGGTTGTTATTTTCGTTACCCACTAATTTTGCATGACATAAACTAGTCCAGCCCAGCAGAACTAGTGTTCCTCTATTTTGGTTGTCGCTACAGTATAACGATATTTCTGTTTGACAGGACACGAAACTGCAGATGCTTTGCAATAAAACATTCTAAGTCATATTCTCCAAAATAGGGAATTAATCTGATTTCCCAGGCGACCCAGGTGTAATTTGTTTATTTCTTTCATTTCATCCACAGAATGTTCGTTTCAGGACCCAGAAGTCGTTGTTTATCCTGATGGCAACGAGCCTGTAACATTGAACTTGACGACACGACACCTACACACATTGTATTCTATATAAGCCTGCCATCATGTCTGTGTGGGCTGCTTTCACCGCCGTTATCGCCACCATACAGGTAAGTTATGAAAAGTACATACTTTAGTACAACACGCGATACATAATCGGTACAGTGCAACTATATAACATGATGGCCTTGAGATTAAGACTACATCGATGTTCTATTAGTTGTTATATCCCAACGGATACGTCTCAATTCCAGAATAACCACAAGAAACGCTGTGTGCAAGTCTTTCAGAGGTTTAATCTACAACCCTTCGGGATAAAAATAACGCCTTTATTATTTTCAAAATGTCCCGTTGGTTTAGGGTTTTTACTGGTTTTTGGTTTCGCACTGTACTTCAAACGACGGACGTAAATTGATTGTTCGTAAAGATTTTGCTTTGCTTACAATGTTGATTATTGATTGGTTTAGGTGCTTCATCTGGTGAAGGGCGGCGCCATCTTGGAAGTACGGATGGTTTCTTACAGCAATCCTGACGGCACCGACTGGAACGACAATTACTGTGACTCGAGTGTGCTGGGCAAACGATGGAAATGCGACTTAAAGTTCACTTTCTGTTTCGACAAATCAACGGGGTAAGTATACGCATACACAAACTGGGCATAAACGCACCCGTACAAACACGCACAAGCAATCAGTACCTGGGTAGGGTACTCGCTGACCTCCATCTCTATAAGAGTGATGGTTCGTATGAAAGGTCTTAACCAGTATTTTTTTCACATAATACAAGACGAATACACGAATCTTCTACACATCCTGTTATGCAAATTGTTACTTTAAAACTACACGATTACAGTAGATACACAATACGTGCACCCGGTGTTGTGATTAAGGATATTGAGTATGGTGTTCGTGTTATTCAGTCTGGTGCTCATAGCATCTAGTAGGCCACTGATTCATAGCATTCAGGCGTGTTACGTTTTACCACAGGAGCTGGGAACCAGAAATATGTTCATACAAGAAAGTGGAGTCGGGTGAATATCAAAACCAGCACGACGTAACATTCGGCTCCAGGATCTCAACCGCAGATAATCCGATCAAGCTTACCTTTGGCTGGTGGCCGGTAGGTAGCCAAGAGGCAATATCACATCAATTTAGCAATTGTTTATAAATCTTTACATTGCACAGTAAGTAAAATAGCACAACGAATGACAACATTAATTGCATTAGATAATTAACATTTATGTTGTTGTTGTTATTGTTTTTGTTGTTGTTCCAATACACCCCTTTCTCCAACTTCTCTCTCCCTTCCCACCATCATTCAACAGTGATTCCGACACGTTGCTCACTCATTTCATCAAGCGTCGTCACCTTCGGTCCTCCGTGCTTCCCATCAGTAGGTCGATGTGGCCTAACCCTTCACCACCTTCTTCCTACACCAGGTGTTTCACCCCACTTGCCCAAGTGTTCAGCTCTTCTATTCGCACGTATTTCAATCTTCATATATTTTCTAATAAACTCTCTTTAGTTAATTGTTCATTTCCACCATCGCTCCACCCACTTCCGCGCACCTTGCATTGAGACATGTTCCCCGTGACCCTCACCCACTTCCGTGCACCTAGCATTGAGACATGTTCCCCGTGACCCTCACCCACTTCCGCGCAACTTGCATTGAGACATGTTCCCCGTGACCCTCACCCACTTCCGTGCACCTAGCATTGAGACATGTTCCCCGTGACCCTCACCCACTTCCGCGCACCTTGCATTGAGACATGTTCCCCGTGACCCTCATCCACTTCCGTGCACCTAGCATTGAGACACGTTCCACGTGACCCTCACCCACTTCCGTGCACCTTGCATTAAGATACGTTCCCTCTGACCCTCACCCACTTCCGTGTACCTTGCATTAAGATACGTTCCCTCTGACCCTCATCCACTTCCGTGCACCTTGCATTAAGATACGTTCCCTCTGACCCTCACCCATTTCCATGCACCTTGCATTAAGATACGTTCCCTCTGATTCTCATCCACTTTCGTGCACCTTGCATTAAGATACGTTCCCTCTGACCCTCATCCACTTCCGTGCACCTTGCATTAAGATACGTTCCCTCTGACCCTCACCGACTTCCGTGCACCTTGCATTAAGATACGTTCCCTCTGACCCTCATCCACTTCCGTGCACCTTGCATTAAGATACGTTCCCTCTGACCCTCACCCACTTCCGTGCACCTTGCATTAAGATACGTTCCCTCTGATTCTCATCCACTTTCGTGCACCTTGCATTGAGATACGTTCCCTCTGACCCTCACCCACTTTCGTGCACCTTGCATTAAGATACGTTCCCTCTGACCCTCACCCACTTTCGTGCACCTTGCATTAAGATACGTTCCCTCTGATTCTCATCCACTTCCGTGCACCTTGCATTAAGATACGTTCCCTCTGACCCGGACCCACTTCCGTGCACCTTGCATTAAGATACGTTCCCTCTGACCCTCATCCACTTCCGTGCACCTTGCATTAAGATACGTTCCCTCTGACCCTCACCCACTTCCGTGCACCTTGCATTAAGATACGTTCCCTCTGACCCTCACCCACTTTCGTGCACCTTGCATTAAGATACGTTCCCTCTGATTCTCATCCACTTTCGTGCACCTTGCATTGAGATACGTTCCCTCTGACCCTCATCCACTTCCGTGCACCTTGCATTAAGATACGTTCCCTCTGACCCTGACCCACTTCCGTGCACCTTGCATTAAGATACGTTCCCTCTGACCCTCATCCACTTCCGTGCACCTTGCATTAAGATACGTTCCCTCTGATTCTCATCCACTTTCGTGCACCTTGCATTGAGATACGTTCCCTCTGACCCTCACCCACTTTCGTGCACCTTGCATTAAGATACGTTCCCTCTGATTCTCATCCACTTTCGTGCACCTTGCATTGAGATACGTTCCCTCTGACCCTCACCCACTTTCGTGCACCTTGCATTAAGATACGTTCCCTCTGATTCTCATCCACTTCCGTGCACCTTGCATTAAGATACGTTCCCTCTGACCCTGACCCACTTCCGTGCACCTTGCATTGAGATACGTTCCCTCTGACCCTCACCCACTTCCGTGCACCTTGCATTAAGATACGTTCCCTCTGATTCTCATCCACTTTCGTGCACCTTGCATTGAGATACGTTCCCTCTGACCCTCATCCACTTCCGTGCACCTTGCATTGAGATACGTTCCCTCTGACCTCGTCCACTTCCCTGCAACTCCATAAAGTATTACTACAATGTCCTGCTTCTTCTATTTGACCGTCCTATTTCATCTCCTTCCCCCACCCACTCCTCAACAATCATAATCTAAACCGTCCTATTTCATCTCCTCCCTCGCCCCCTCCTCAACAATCATAATCTAGACCGTCCTATTTCATCCCCCCCCCCCCGCCCCCTCCTCAACAATCATAATCTAAACCGTCCTATTTCATCTCCGCCCCCTCCTCGACAGTCATAATCCAGACCGTCCTATTTCATCTCCTCCCCCCGCCCCCTCCTCAACAATCATAAGCTGGAAACTCCTATTTCTTCTCCTTCTCTTCCCCTCACCAGCCCCCCTAACCACCGTCACCACTACCTGTGTATCGCGGCAGGGCGCCGTCCGCTTCAAGGCGAGGATCCTGGACGACGACAGCTTCAACCACGACGACCTCGTCGACCTGATGCACTCGCTGTGGACCCTCACGCCCCAGCGCAGCCTCGGCCAGGCAGTCTGGTCACGGAGACGGATCATGGGCACGAGGCAACATAACCCAACCAGGTACATTCATTGTACATACAAGTCAATGAATTCCTTTTTATCCTCTTCAAACATTGTACATTGCACATTGTACATTCTCACTTGTATTATAGTTAAACTTGTTTGTCTTGTAGATATTGTTGTTGCCAATGTTTTGAGTAAACGTTCATTATATCAACCCAACCAGGTACACATTCATCTCGCATAACAACACTCGCAACGCCATTGTGGGCAATATAGGGCCCAAACTACTCTGTATTTATATGTTCAAAAAATGAATGCAATTATAAATGCAATCGGTTCATAACTGTCCTCGCCCTTTTAGCAGCATTCATAATAGTTTTGTGTAGACATATGTATAAAATATATCATTTTTTATAGCTTAGCTGTATCCAAAATATCGCGTGGATCCACAGAGCGAGATAAACAGAATAGGACAATGCGAAGTTTCTTGCAATATATCGATAAAGAATTTAAATGCTTAGGATCTTTGCATTTTATTGTATAATTTAAATGCACTTGAATCGTGCTTTTTTGTGGCTGTGCTTTGTCATTACCTCACACACTCTGTACATGCAGCCTGATGTTGAACCTACGTCTGTACTGCGAGCACAACTACTACAATACTCGGTGTGATCAGTATTGCAAATCGTCTAACGGTCCGAGGCAATACTACACGTGTGACCCCGCCACTGGAGGCAAGGTGTGCTGGCCCGGTAAGGTTCTCCACTGGAGGCAAGGTGTGCTGGCCCGGTAAGGTTCTCCACTGGAGGCAAGGTGTGCTGGCCCGGTAAGGTTCTCCACTGGAGGCAAGGTGTGCTGGCCCGGTAAGGTTCTCCACTGGAGGCAAGGTGTGCTGGCCCGGTAAGGTTCTCCACTGGAGTTGTAAATAGCCCAATTGAGTTGACAACAAATTCAGAGTGTTAAAGAAGACCTAGACGAACTTTGTGGGGAGCGGTAGAGCACCGAACTGTCAATCGAAGGGCCGGTGGTTCGAAACTTGGATAATTTCGTTCAACTCACGTTGCCTGTGTCTTTCGGAAGAGACACTATAAACCGTTGGATCAGTCTATCTGGTGTGTATGCCAGGGGAAGTAAAAGATCCCACACAGGGGGTAAATGTGTAACCTGTCGTGGACTCACAGAGTGGTGGTCTCTGTCTCTAACCCACTGGATTTTGCTCCCAGAGTTGCTTTTCGGTCGGGCGTGTGAGAGGCGCCGAGTAAGCAGTGTACACGACAGCAATGTCGTCGTCGACTCCCTACAAGGGTCATTAGCCGTATATATATATATATATATACATACAAATTAGGTAAATAATGAAAATTGTGCAAGTGATAATTATATCAATATATATATTCATTCACATGAAAATATTCTTTTCACTAGATCTTTCGTTATCACGATGTTCTCACACAGGTTGGGAAAGCAACGATTGTGACGTCATTTCCGATGACTGCATTGCAAACAGCTGCACCAATGGCGCCACCTGTCAGGACGGTCATCGTCAGTACACATGTAAATGTCACGTGGGATACACAGGTAACTTTTGCTGGGACGTGAAAATGGAACCCTTGTGTTGAAACATGGACTATTTTTGTTGAATGTTGATTGGTGGAATGTTGTTTAAAGTGTAACAAAAGGGAACTTTTTTGTGTTATGCAACTAAAAGAATTAACAAGCCATATAAATTAATGATTTGCAACTACAATTACATTTTAACAACAATGGTTTATTTAAAAATATATATATATACTTTGGACACACAATGAATTACCGAATCTACCGACCGTGCCAGAAGTTGGCCAAAAGATGATGCTAACAATTATGTGTGCAGCTTATCAAATTTTGAATGCAGTGGTTAGTTTGTATTAACTCTTTTCGGTAAATAACACCACAAACAGTTGCCTTTTGTTTCCCTTTAAGGTATTTAGCACTGGGCAAGAAGACTGACAAAATCTTGATTAGCTTTTAGACATACAGAACATACACAATACGGAGAGAGGGGAGAATCGGTGTAGAGTGAATATATGACAGTAATCTTTCTCTAAGTGAACATCAACGTATTCGAATAAACACAAACTGATACCTGATGCTCGTAATAATTAAGGTCAGTTGTTGGAAAACGAAGGGCAACAAATGCAACTATTACATAACATTAATTTATGCAATAGCCGGCTTATCATACCAATATAGCAGACTTATACCAAGCTGAATAATCCTAACACCTGAGGTATTGATTGCAGGACGTTTCTGCGAGACGGACATCGACGATTGTGCCGCTGCCCCGTGCTTCCATGGCGGCCGGTGTGTCGACGAAGTGGGCAGCTATACATGCGTATGTCCACTTCAGTACGTCGGTAGCAATTGTGAGCATCACGTGTGCGACAAGGATACGTCGCCGTGTCTAAACGGAGGGACGTGTTACGTGGATGACAACGAGGCACGGTGTCACTGTTTGCCCGCGTTCACGGGAGACGTCTGTGACGTAGATAGATGTCTCGACGTCCGCTGCCTCAACCAAGGCACATGTAACAATGGAATTTGCATTTGTCGACCGGGTGAGATTCACAATGATTGTATGTATGTGTATTGTGAAAGCATTACGTACCCTGTGTAACTGGTGCAATATATAGGTGCACACACACACGCACGCACGCACGCACGCACGCACGCACGCACGCACGCACGCACGCACACACACACGCACGCATGCACACAAAAACACACACACTCACACACTCACACACACATACACACACACGCACACACACACACACACACACACACACGCACATACACACACACACACACACGCACACACATACACACACACACACACACTGCTAAATCAATTTCTCCCGCATGCAGTTCTCACCAAAACAACTTTCCTTTATGTTGTTTTTCGCTAAGAAAAATATTTGGAGCCAGATTATACGATGGAATGTCCAACAGCTGCACATGGTCATCATCCATTTTGAAAGCTTGACGGAACTTGTTGCTGATGGATAAATTACGGTTCCTGTTGCAGGATGGGAAGGCACCCATTGTGACGTTGTATCCGACGACTGTCTGACAAACAAATGCACCAATGGCGCCACCTGCCTGGACGGTCATCGTCAATACTCGTGCAACTGCGTCGGGGGATTCACTGGTAAATTACATTGATGCGAATAAATTATATCGTTTGTATTTTTAAAGCAATTACACTAGTAAGAGGCCAGGAGAAGATGGCCACATGCACATACGTCACGCTTCAGTTGGTTCCGCTTTTAACGCGATTCTGAAATAAATACAAACAACATATTCCTTAAGGTAGGATTCCATATGTACGGAAACGGCATGCGGATGCGGCATGCGACAAAACAATGAACGCAGGGCACTGTAAATAGTTCCATAAGGACACAAGCGGATGCGTTTGTTCATGCGGATGCGACAAATTTAATTGCTCCATAACGTGACATCATTCCATGGGTATTCCCAATTCCGCGTGCCGCATCCATACGCGTTTCCGTACATATGGAATCCTAGCTTTACTTGAATTCATGCTTTCACGTTGCAACAAGCATGATCTAGTGAAGCCTGTTTGAAAAACACTATGTTTTATAGTGTTTCTACCCCCCAAAAATATGATATCATATTACAGGATCATAGGCTGAAATGCGATGAATGAGTACGCTACCTTCACCCTCCTATGCGGCAAAATAGTTCCGCTTGGGGGAAATAGTTCCGCTTGAGGGAAATAGTTCCGCCTGGGCGGGACCATACGTGTTTTATTTGAAATCGTGCTGTACAAATTTTTTTACGATGTCTAACACTACTCCTCGACCGCACATAATCTCCAACACCCCCCCCCCCCCCGACCTGGTCCGGCCGAAATGTTATGGATATTTGTGTGCAATCCCAGGCCAAAAAACCGCTTTCCAAAATCAACTACGCTACGGGTCTATACGTGATGTTCCTTGCGTAAAGGTTGTCACGTTGGAAATGTATCATATAGGTATTACAAGACGTTGAGGATGAGGAAGTTAACCGGTGTGTATTCGACGTGTTGAACGAGTGCAGTAAGGGGAAACTTCGTAATCTAAGTACGCGTCACAATAACCAACACAAGAACCAGGTTTACGAACCACGGGCACAATACCTAACACGTTGTATGCAGGTAAATACTGCGAGACGGACATGGACGACTGCTTCTCAGCCCCGTGCCTCAACGGCGGCCGATGTGTCGACCAAGTCGCCGGATATCGCTGCGTCTGTCCACCGGAATACGTTGGCGACAGATGTTCGCAGCACGTGTGTGACGGCGACCAGTCACCGTGTCTGAACGGAGGCACATGCTACGTAGACCGCCATCTTCCCCTCTGTCTCTGTCCAGCCGCCTTCTCGGGAGACGTCTGCCAGACAAACAGATGTTTCGGCGTCACGTGCGAGAATTCGGGCACGTGCGAGAACGGGATTTGCATATGTCAACCAGGTTAGATACGAATGTACGTTTACTATTATCCTTTGGACAAATAAAAGTATCTCCATCCTTTTTGTCCGCATTCGTGACAATCTGTATTGTAAACTAAGTGCAAGTGATGGTCTACTGTTAATGCCAATGGAAAGTTTACTTACATGGTGAACGAGTTTGCAGTTGTAATGTGCCCAATACGTTAAACATACCAAGCGTGAGAAAGTCTCTAAAATAAAAATGATACAACATGTATTAAAATTTTTATGATAGTGAAGAACGTTAACATCCAGTAATATGGACAGTTTATGAAACGTTCATCTATAAAAATTGCAACAAGAATTTATTGTGTGGATAGATAGATAGATACTTTTATTAATGTGTAAATTGTTGTTTTCCATAATAATAACAGTTTCTGCCCAAACTCGTCATAGCATTAGGTGTTTAGTGACATTTATTCCCCACAACAACAACACTACGCTACATTTACCATTGTCAATTTCACAGAAACAGGGTATAAAGTATGCAGGACCAAAGAGAATTGGCATGTGCACTTTTCTGATCGAACGCCTGATCTCTGTTGCAGGTTGGGAAGGTACTCGTTGTGACGTCAACTCTGATGACTGCATAGACAACGCTTGCACCAATGGCGCCACCTGTCGGGACGGCCGGCGTCAGTACACGTGTAGTTGTGTCTTAGGATTCGAGGGTGAGCTACGTTGATTCCATTCAATAATATGTCATTTTAAATTTGTAGCAGATATATTTTTCAAACTGCCTTGATTATATAATCGGGTATCTGCGGTGTATGTGAGTTGTCCGTACACGACAGAAATGTTTGTATTACAGATTCGAATGGAATATATTATTATTATTTAGACAAACGTCAACAGTAATACAATAATTCAATATCATAATCGATTCCACTAAATAATGTCGCTATTTAAATATATTGTAAATATATAGTCCAAGACTGACTTGAAAATAAAATTGATGGTGTATGTCAGATATGACAGGAATGTGTGTATTACAAATTCGAATGGATCATATTATTATTTATCAAAATTTCAGGACAAATGATATTCAGTAACCTTTAACAGCGTCGAAAATATCTTCTAACGAACCTTATTCCGCAGTATCATGGACGACTGTTAATTCTAAATGCTTCGTTCACTTTCTGAACGCGACGTTGCTGCTGGTGACACGAACAACAGCCCGCACTGGCCCCGGGTGGTTTCTACAGGAAACGAACGTAACGATTCGTGATTGATTATGGAAGAAGGGAGAATGAAATATGATTGTGTGTATGTATATATATATATATATATATATATATATATATTACACACACACACACACACACGCACACACACACATACACACACACACACACACACACACACACACACACACACACACACACACACACACATATATATATATATATATAATTATATGACAATAAACTGTACCGAATTGTTTATGCCCCAATGTGTTGGTTCATAGGTAAATACTGCGAGACGAACATCGACGATTGCGCCCCTGTTCCGTGCCTAAATGGCGGCCGATGTGTCGACGAAGTTGACGACTATAAGTGTGTTTGTCACCCTGAGTACGTCGGTGTCAACTGCTCACATCACGTGTGTGACGAAGACACGTCGCCCTGTTTGAACGGGGGCAGCTGTCACGTCGTGGACAACGAGGCTCGTTGTCTCTGTCCTCTCGCCTTCTCGGGGGATGTCTGCGAACGAGACAATTGTCTCGACGTCACGTGTCTCAACGACGGGACGTGCGAGAACGGGATCTGCATTTGTCAGCAGGGTAAGAATAAACACCCGGCGTCTGTGACGTAATTACGGTCGGTAATTGTTATATCTACGACCTGGACTCGCACAAACACAGGATTCTGTCAAATCGTTGATTATATACTTCGATAGCTAAGTTTGTGCAATATAGGCCTATAGATTATAAATAAAGAGCGTCGTTGTGTTCCCACATGGTCTTCATGTGGATACGTCACTGAGATACAAATACAAATGTTGCAGTGTAATTGTACGTTGCGTATCACACATTGGTTTTGTGCAGATAGTCATTCTATGTGAATTTATTTATCCATCACACGTCGTTGTGTGAACAGAAAACTGAGTTATGGCTTTGTGTGATGCAGGCTGGGAAGGTAAGAATTGTGACGTCATCTCCGACGACTGCATTGACAACTCTTGCACTAATGGCGCCACCTGCCGAGACGGTCGGGGTCAGTACACCTGCGAATGTCCCTTAGGATTCACAGGTAATCTTCTTTGATGTGATTAGGTACACTTGGATTAATTTTATGTAGTTATCAAAATATAGAGCTGTGTAGCCACAAGGATATTATACAAGAGATCACGCTACGTTGTTAGTGGTTACCATTGGCCTTGTTTTTGTTCGGATGTAACTTAACTAGTCGCAGCGCTTTAATCACGTGGTATTTACAAGCATTCACACGAACTAGTTAAAGATAACAGTGTTTTCCAAATAAGGATTTGATGTGTATAACATTTTGTCCGAGGTACTTTTCTTAGATATAGTTTTGCCAGTCTATTTGATATGTAATGCTATTTAGAAGCAACGCACATTTTCTTCCATACGAGGAGAACTATTATCTGACGTCCCAGGATGCACGGCCGAAGTGTTCATTGAAGCAGCAACCAGACGAGGCCTTATTTGTTAACTGTGTTGATTTCCTGCCATAACGACATGTGCATCAATTAAATAACACTGGCTAAAACCGTAAACGATAATGCTAGTAGAACAATTAAGACGATTATATGGAAGGCGAAGAAGAAAACAATCGACTTGGCCATCGCCGCAAATAGTACGGGTCACGTCAGAAGTGCGGGATATATCGGTATACTGATGTACATATATTGGTCATATTCTCCGACATGTCCATTGCAGGTACGTACTGCGAGACGGACGTCAACGAGTGCGCTTCTACACCGTGCCTCAATGGCGGCAGGTGTTTCGACGACGTCGCTGCTTACAGATGCGTGTGTCAGCCCGAGTATGTCGGCGTGCACTGCTCTCACCACGTGTGTGACAGCACGCAGTCGCGGTGTCAGCACGGCGGCATATGTTACGTCAGCGACGGCCGAGCTCGATGTCTCTGCACGGCGGAGTTCTCCGGAGATCTCTGCGAACGGGACAAATGCCTCGACGTGACGTGTTTGAACGAGGGGAAATGTGAGAAAGGTACATGCGTCTGTGGCCGTGGGTTTGTCGGTGATCGCTGTTCCCACCACGTGTGTGACACCGAGAATTCGCCGTGTCTGAACGGAGGCACGTGCTACGTCCTTGGCGGCAAGGCGCGGTGTATCTGCCCGAAGGCGTTCGCGGGAGACGTCTGTGAACGAGACAAGTGTCTCGACATGACGTGTCTCAACCAAGGGGCGTGTGAGAACGGGACGTGCGTCTGTAGACCCGGGTTCATCGGTGTGTTCTGTGCACTGGATCTCTGTAAGCTGACGCCGTGTATGAACGGCGCGTCGTGTGAGGCGGGTGTGTGTTCCTGTGCGCCTGGGTACAGCGGCGACCACTGCCACACCGAGGTAAGTAAATCGGACACGGAAGCAGTGTTAACGGTGGTCGCATAAATTCGCGAAGACCTGAACAACATGTAGTGTTTTGTACTGTTTCAAACACACATTCACCCAGACCAATATGTTGTGTGGTATTTGCAATGTTGAGCCATCCACAAAGCTCCCAAACCTACAGTCTGTACTCGCCAGATTCAGTTGATGTGGCATGGCTGAGTGCAATAATATATGTTCCACTCGATAGGTGGCGCCACAGTATATCTCTGTTTCCCCCTCGATACGTGACGACCGACCCGACCCATCGCCTACCCATAAGTAATGCTACGTTTTTGGCTTTGCGAACTGACGCGGTGGAAACGGAGACTACACTGGCGACGTAAACTTTCACAGCACAGAGAACGCGATCTCGATTAAAAACAATGATTGACAACGCCATAACATCAAACAAGAACGATTAAGAACTATAATGACGCCACCAACATACGATTTAACCAATGCATTTACAACATATTGTGTAATATAAACCAACAGGAGAGATTGTCCAATGAACACAATACAAACATTTCGCTCTTCACCGACACAACGTAAGAAACAGCACACAAAGCGTCTAGCATTTGAGTCAACATATTATACTCTGTCAGAGAAAACGTGGACACGTATAATTAATTATCTCGAATATCGTCGCCAGTGAATCACCAGCAGCGTCAAAACACATTTACTTGAAGAAACCCACATAAAAGGGACGTCTAAAATTACATTGGTGCGAACGTCAGATCAATTGGTTGTTTTGACCTGCGTTGTGAGACTGTTGATGAACGTTGAACAAAAGGCAGCATTAACAACATCGCGACTTCTTCGTGCCATTTCCGGATCAATTCATCCACAACTCATCCAGCTGGGAAACTGATAACTGAGTCAGTAAACACAGTTAACCCCCGTCATCATATTCGCAATAATCGTCGTAACATTCTGTTGTAATCAGCAACAACCTGCTTGTATATTTGTTGTTTCTGAGTCGTGCGTTTGTGTCAGACGAACGAGTGTGAGAGCGACCCGTGTCAACACGACGGCACATGTCGGGACCACGTCAACGTCTACACGTGCGACTGTCTGCCCGCATACAACGGCACGCACTGTGAACACGTCGTCCCAACGTCACCCCCCGTCACGTTGGATCACGTGATTCCAACATCACGCCAACTCCGTCGGGGCCAAGTGATAAGTCGGGTCACGTGGTCTACTGGCGACGTCACCACGCCGTCAGAGGCCGCCGTACGAAGTCAATCAGTGGTAGGTGGCTACTTGGTGCTATGTTCGTGAAGAAGGATTTCCATTCGGTGCCATCGTGTACCATACTCATTGCAAATTTAAATGTACAGTAAAACCTATCCATAACGGTCATCGTTGGGACTGCGCAAAATTACCGTTATAGACAGGTTGCCGTTATAGAGTTTCAAAACTTGGATAATCACTAGGTGGAGCCACATTTTTATGGATGGTTAGGTTGACGTTCGCTAGTTGGTACTCTCGTGAACAATACAAACCTAGCGTTAACAATAATATAATATAATACACTACACAACTTGCTTTATTTAATTGTTGTTCTTTTTTGGGCCATGTTGAAATCAATCATGCCCTCCAAGTAAAGCCGAACAGAAAAAACTTTGATGTCCAAAAGGAAACACGAGGGTGTGAACGAGTGCAAGGTAAGCGTTGGCCCAGATTTGCTCAGGGGGAGATTATCAATACAATTTAAGCCACCCCAAGTGGTAGGTAACGGCCATTCTAATATTTACCTAAGCAGTCTCTCCAGTTACGCCAAGCCGCCTAAGTAAATATTACAACAGCCCACTCCAATGGCTTCTCTTATCAATACGATTTGAGCTACAGGCCATTGTAATATTTATTTAGGCAGTCTCTCCAGCTACGCCAAGCCTCCTAGCCTAGGTAAATATTACAATGGCCCGCTTCTATCTGTGGCTACATGCTCATGGCTTCTCTGAGCTCACTTCCATCTGTGGCTACATGCTCATGGCTTCTCTGAGCTCACTTCCATCTGTGGCTACATGCTCATGGCTTCTCTGAGCTCACTTCCATCTGTGGCTACATGCTCATGGCTTCTCTGAGCTCACTTCCATCTGTGGCTACATGCTCATGGCTTCTCTGAGCTCACTTCCATCTGTGGCTACATGCTCATGGCTTCTCTGAGCTCACTTCCATCTGTGGCTACATGCTCATGGCTTCTCTGAGCTCACTTCCATCTGTGGCTACATGCTCATAGCTTCTCTGAGCTCACTTCCATCTGTGGCTACATGCTCATGGCTTCTCTGAGCTCACTTCCATCTGTGGCTACATGCTCATGGCTTCTCTGAGCTCACTTCCATCTGTGGCTACATGCTCATGGCTTCTCTGAGCTCACTTCCATCTGTGGCTACATGCTCATAGCTTCTCTGAGCTCACTTCCATCTGTGGCTACATGCTCATGGCTTCTCTGAGCTCACTTTGGACATCAAAGTTGATTCTACTCCTCTTTGCTGGAGTAAAGGAGCCACATAGCGGCTGCAACAAGCTGATGACGTCACGCGTGACTCGATTGCAATTTGATAGTCCCGCGAATGGTTCGTTCCAAATTAACTGACCGTGATACGCAATAGACAGATTACTGTTATGGACAGGTAGTTGGCAGTGCAAACTAATAGCAAGTCTTCCGGGACTCTCAAAAGTGACCGTTATATCCAGGTCATCGTTATGGACAGGTGGCCGCTAAAACAGGTTTTACTGTATTTCAAAAAATCAACAAGAAGTTACATTTTACCATAATAATATATATAATGCAACTACACAAAAATCGTCAATAGCTTTATGGTCATAATTCCTAGCCGACTGTTTCGCAATTTCAGCATCTTTGGTTGATTTTCGAATTGAAACCAACTAACACAGACACTACTATAACGCAGCCTACGCATTGTGTATAATGGACACACTTTGAAGGTCATACGACTCTTATATATGTTTGCAATTCATTTATAAAAAAACTGTCTGCAACGAACATCTCTACGTTCCAGCAATGTCCACTGTATCAAATGTTCTTGGTAATAATAGGTTGTGGTTGATTGGTGTGAACAAATGGCATTCGTCCAATAATAAGATCACTGCGTGACCGACTGATATGTGCTGCGTTCATATCTTAATGACAGTTCTGCCAGTGGGTGATGTAACGTCTTATACACGTTTGAGCGCTTCCAAGGATTAGACACCGTGCTCTGTGAGAACATGACTTCACCTTTGTGTACTGATGAAATATTCTGGATCTATAGTAGTTGTCCTGTGTATGTTTCAGGCCATTCCTCTCTGGACGGTCGGTGTCGTTGTTGGACTCGTCAACCTGTTTATCGTTGTCGTCGTTGTTGTGCTTCTGGTCCTCAGACGACGCTCGAAGAGGTAAGAAACAATCCATTGTTTGACTGGTTCAGGCTCGTAAACATCTAAAATATTAATACGCTGATTCGTGGATCACGCTTGACATGTCCCACGCTCTGAAACATATGCGCCAACTTTGGGACAGTATAATTGTATCTCCTCCCAGATGGCGAGGTCAACTATTTCTATGTTCATTCGCTTCCTTGGAATGTTTGCCTCTGATCTACCAGTTGGCATTATGTTTCATCAGACACAACAGGTAGTTAGTTACAGTGATTTGCCTACGTGTACTCGATATGTTTTTGACGCGGCGTAGAAAGTTGTGTGTGGATTGAGTGGTGGGCAACTCTGCAGCCAGAGGGCATGATCGTGAAACATGTTAAGATCAAGATACTGTAATTCTGGTAACCGATTCCCTTGGTTTCTTCCTCCATGTGTGAATGTATGCAAGATTTTAGTCGTCATTGGTGCTTGTGTGGTTGTGTACAATACTCGTTGACGTTGATGGAAATACACTTTGCGATCACCACGGACTAGATTCCATTCCTATACATTGTATTATATATTTGTATACAATGATTGATTTCAAACTACTTTCACTGAATTCATCAATAAATATGTTATTTGCAATTTTTTTTCTCCGGAAAATCGCATCTGCATGACAAAGAACGTTATATCGTAAACATAATATAAAGATTTGATTTGTCACTTTGTTTAAGAACTATTTCGTTGAACGTTTGAAAACAAATGGCGAATTTCGCAGCTCGCGGTGTCTTGGCAATGTTCATTTCACCGTCCGTGTTGTTTCTGCAGGAAAGCGTCGACGGCGTCGGTGGATTCCACGGTAGCGTTCCGGTGCGGTCAGGGGGCTGGTGGAGCTGCAGCTGCGTGTGCTGACCATCAGCATGATGTGATTCCTGCGCTCACTTGGCACCGCTGTGTCATGAATCATCTTCACAGGTATATTCGTGATCTTCTACTACTGCTCACGACTCTCAACTCATATCAAATAATGTTAAAGTTTGATCGGTTTTGTTGTGATTTTAGCTGCATAGTGTGACGCCAAAAGACGACAAAGTTAATATGGATTTATATGAGGCCGAACGTTTCCAAACGCCTCAAGGTGGACACAACACCTATGATTATTGTTAGATGAAGGTTTAAATGTGCACTTCTCATTTAGAAAACGACAGGATCTTATTGTCAAATACAATAAGCGTTCATTGCACACATTTTTTCCACGTTTTCGCTGATGTTTTGTTATTTATTAAAGACTGTGATTTCAAGCAACAGGCACAATATATTAAAACTAATAGAACAACTTACTGAGTGCCTTGTTTACGTTACAACAGTCACACTGACGTCAGGCCGCCCCCGTACACCGCCACGACTGGTCGTCTTGTCGCCGGCGTACAGGGATATCCGGTCAACCGATGCACAGGTGTCGGCCGCACGTCACTGACCGACATACACTTCGAGAACCCTGCCTTCGATATTTCACCGACAGACGTCACTGCTGTCGCCGCGTCAACTGATAATTTGTACGAGTTGCCCATTAAAACGGCCCTGTCTCACACGGACGGGGTTGAATTACAACAATGACTCGATCATGTCGACAAAACAATAAAATGCGGCTGTCAGGAGAACGTGGAAAAGAGTTTGTTCGTTCCTGTATCTCACATGGTTGTTCTTTCCGCAGAGGAGTCTCAGTGACTGGGCGACTTGTGGTGGCACACATATATAGCGAACTGTACAGTGGAATCTGGGGAAAAATAATTGTATATAAATGTATTAGATAAGTTGAGATTGGTCGTTATTATAATAAAATGTTATTACAACTCAAAGAAAGCTTGCTTTTTGATATGTATCAGTTGGTATCATTTGACGCTCGTACGCGCGTGCGCACACACACACAAACACACACACACACACACACACACACACACACACACACACACACACACACACACACCACACACACCACACACACCACACACACCACACACACCACACACCACACACACACACACACACACACACAAACACACATACCACACACACCACACACACCACACACACACACACCACACACACCACACACACCACACACACCACACACACACACACCACACACACCACACACACCACACACACCACACACACCACACACACCACACACACCACACACACCACACACACCACACACACCACACACACCACACACACCACACACACCACACACACCACACACACACACACACACCACACCACACCACACACCACACACCACACACCACACACCACACACACACGCACACACACACACATACACACGCACACACGCACACACCACACAAACACACACATACACCACACACACACACACACACACACACCACACACACACACACACACACACACACACACACACACACACACACAAACACACACACACACACCACACGCACACACACCACACACAAACACACACACACACAAACACACAAACACACACAAACACCACACACATATTTTGTTCTACGAAGCTCTTGTTTTTAAGGCATCAAAACGCCACATTGCTTATTTGTTTTCACATAATGTTCTCCATTCACATACTAAATGTTCTCACCAATACATATTTTAAAAGTGTCGTTCATTTCCCGCTTAGTTGGAATCCATGTCCCATAAAATGTGTCTTATTTTCAACTACTCCACTGCCTGGCTTTTGTGTTCTGTGCATATTCTTCTGAATAATTTTCAGTTTTCTGTTACCACATATTCTATGTAACATCCACTTTTCCCCCGTCTTCTGCCCTCCAGCCTCTTTCCCTCATGCTTCCTTATATATCGTTACCTTGTCGTATTTGATGTACTTAGCTAATCAACTACAGAATATATGTTAGGTGTCATTTTTACCTGTTCCTCTTGTTATGCAATGCATATAAATATCTTCAACAACTGTGCCACTGAGAATGATACCGAGAGTTAGCAAGGCGTAGAAGGGTTCAAATCCCGTGCTGTTGTGCCGAATCTTGGGCCTTGTTTTTGCTACTTGGCAACAGCATACTGACTGAGTAATGACATGTGACCAGTGGTGGCACTTGTCCACTGAAACACCTTCCTATAGGATCAGACTTCAATGCTTGGTCGGTGTCACGACTTAATGACGGCAATTATCCCAGCGATTGACAGAGTCCACCGATGCGCCGAACAGTCGCTTTTACCTGTCCATTGCTTTCTTGTTCAATGTTTTTTGGTGATTAGAGGTGCAATACAATTATCAGTAACTATTTCAATTTTAAAAATATTATCGCCGTGAACAAACAGTTGTCGTCAACTCCTGGTGTTAAAATGTCAATGTAGAGGCCTATGTTGCGAATTATATTGGTTGAATTCAATTTTCACCATAGCAAATTCTAGTCTTTCTTATACCAATAAATTCAATCTTCAAGATACTTGCAATTTATTGAAATATACAAACAGTACATTTAACAACGAATCGACATTTCACCAAGGTCGGCCACAAATTTCTTCTCCAACTTGTGTTTTGTAGGGAGTGAGGTGGACGAGTGACCTGTTTTCTACTTCTGAGCTTTACTAAACTGTTTATAAAAAAAACACGTATTAGTTTACATTGTAGTGGTATAAGGTTACAACTGTTATACTCGGTAAAAGTTATGGCGGGCGTTTGTCAAGCAGTATACATGTTATTACAAAATATGCCATACTCTAATAACATATTAGGCCTTATAAGCACATAACATTTATTATATCACTTGTATGTAGAAGGACCTCTTTGTTATGTCACATATACGGGAATAATTAATAACGCTATTGGGAAAGGTCACGCGGGTATAGGACAATTCACGTCTTTCTCCAAACAGCGAATGAGTCAGGACCCCATGTCCTCCGGTCTGACGCGACACCGCCAACGCGAACTCACATCTTGGCCGTTACGCAATTGTTTGACTGACCAGTCTACTTCGGCCCAATGGACTCACGGGCCCGTGGTATTGTGTGTTCTACGCGGCAACACGTGAGGCGTGACGAGAGAGCCCGCAATGAATCGACATCGGGAACAGTTTAGTTAACAGCGTAGATGCGATACTCGACCTAGTGGATGTGACACTTATTGGAGCGATACGTGGATGTCTAGCTTCTGGCGGTGTGACAGGTGAGTTTTACTTTATTTGTGATCTGTGAGATAGTGTGCCACAATCGGGGATATGCTGGGGGACAGGTATCAGTTAAATGCGGACGGTGTATGGTGATTGCGAAGGAGTTTACTCGGATGGATTGCAGTGAAGCAAGACGTACTTCACCACGGCATCGTTGTAACTCGTCACGGTATCTAACTCTTCCTTAAACACAGCAACAATGCATGATCACCCGTTGACAACAGTGCATGCTCACCCGTTGACAACAGTGCATGCTCACCTGTTGACAACATTGAGTCTGCCATTTACCGTAGTATACGTGTTACTTAACTGTATAATTCAACTACCAGGCACTTCTCGTGTATTCACGATGAACTATCACTAGTTGATGTTAATAATTCATTATCCGGCGAGATCTGTCAGATAATGTCTAGAGGCCGGTGTTAGTGGTGAAACATCAATAATCTTCTTCCTTCAATCAACCAGACAATAAGTTGGCCAGTAGGTTAAATATATAATAAACGCACACGACTGTGAATGCGCAGTTATGTTGTAACCTGACGACTACGCGAGGGATTGAAGTGGCCCACATTAATCAAGCAATAGAGACAATGACATCGTGACACGGAATACGTCCCCTAGTTCACTTTAAGTTTGTTTATACACGTCCACACCAGCATCGTTTTCGACTGGCTGTATACACGAATAACATAACTACCCTAAACCCAACATAGAGTTTGTTTATTCAGCTTAGAGTTAGTCTATATAATATGTTGTTTAAAAATCACTCAAATACATCATATATATATACATGTATATATATATTTACATACATATATATATATATATACATATAACGTATATATATATATATATATATATATATATATATTATGAGTCTGATGTGGATTGCATATATTCCAGTCATCCTGAAGACACTTATACTGATTCACTTGTAAAATCCTGCACGACTGTGTAAAGTGTTTTGTGGTGTTTAAATCTAAATTACATCAGTACAAAATTATTGA
>OZ023209.1:54963354-54993354 GCA_963995525.1 Escarpia spicata
ACGATATCTCCACTTGGTCAGTATGGCTATTATCAATGGCCGTTCTATGGTTGGACGGTAGCCCGAGTAACAATACACCGTTTGTTCCACCTAATTCGAGTACATTTATCTTTTCGCCATTACCTGGGACATGCGTGTGTTCTGCTAACCGGGAAAGTCGTCGCTGCACTTTTGACTTGATCTTCATATCCACTTCCAATTAAAAGGTAAGCATACCGTTGTTTGCAAGATCATCATTGTTACGGTATGATATTACATTGCAGTTTAGCCGTGAAGCTGCGCCTGTACTGCGAACGTAACTATTACAACACTCGGTGCAGCCAATACTGCACTGCGGCCAACGGTCCGAGGCAACACTACACGTGTGACCCCACCACAGGGGCCAAGGTCTGTCGGCCGGGTAAGGTTCCCCACGCTGTCGCTTTCTTGCCGTCGGCGCAGTCCTGTGTCAATGCAGGACATCTCTCTTGTAGTTCATTATAAATCATTTCTGTTTGTGCAAATAGGAATAAGATATCTCTAGATGCTTACTTGTTGTTCACTTTTTTATGTTATTGTTATCATTGTTGTTGCGTTGTTGTTGTTGTTGTTGTTGTTGTTGATGACGATGTCGGTGATGATGATGATGATGATGATGATGATGATGATGATGATGATGATGATTACGCTGTAGTTTTGGCTGCTGGTAATATAAGTTGTAACGCTACTCAGATACTAATTAATCAGAAAAGGATGACTTGATGCATTGTGTTGGTGAAAAGTTTTCTTACGTTGGAAGATTAATTTAATTTAATTTACAATTGGTTTCATAACACAACAACTGAAGAAGGCAACCGGAGGTTGTCAAAATGTAGAAGTGTGCACACTTTGTAGTTGCATTCAGAAAGAAATATGATTTAATTAAGAAATGAATTGCGTTTGGCACGTCATTGTGCTGTATTGTCAATCATTCAATATCTTCGCTGTGCAGGCTGGGAAGGCGCGGATTGTGACGTCATCTCTGACGACTGCATTGACAACGTTTGCACCAATGGCGCCACATGTCAGGACGGCCGGCGTCAGTACACGTGTACTTGTCCTGCGGGATTCGCAGGTAAATGATGTTGACAATATTTTATAAATTCAGTTTATCGGAATATGAAAGGCAATATGCCCATTCGAATCCTCAAAACCGTTTGATTTGGCAGCTTTTATTATTATTATTATCATTACATGACCCTACGATTCTCAGATCTAATAAAAAAATATCAAATTTGTGTGACAATAAAAACGGCGAGTTGCTTGACTGGACCCAGTGTCTGAAGTTGTCTGACTCACCGTGATCACCTGTGTGTGTCCTCATTCATGTCAACGCTGTATGTGGATGTGCAAGAGTAATCCTGACATCCTCGTCACTTAGTATCTTAAAAGAAAAAACCGCACATATCGTAACAATTTTCAATTAAAATTTTCTCAACATTGTGTATATGTATTTATAAAGTGCACATGTAATTAAAAATTAAAGATTATTGTCTTTTTAGAGATGTTGATATGCTTGTGCAACTATTGTTTGCCGGTCACGACTGTGTAATGTTGTAATGCACGATGCTGACAACTGCGAATGATCCTCACCAAGGTAACACTAACGGTTTTTAAACCACCCCTCCAGTCATACAACGTTTTCTGCAACAAAATCCAATTTCTAATGTTGCAGATTACGCAACCCGTACCAGTTGATCAGTGAGCGGTTTCCGTAGCTTGGAACAATCTTCGAAAACTGCGTTTCGAACAACTGTTTAAATCTACGTCAATCATATACACGTTTCTCTGACAGTTACGGCTAACTGCGAACTTGTTGCTGTGCCACGAGAACATTGTGTTTACAAGGTTTATATGGGTAAAGTAAATTTATCGTTATATAGCGGGAATATCGCACGGTTTGCGGACGTCGCTCTACAGCTTTACAACTCAAGCGGCACCTAGTGGCTGTTATACAACAGCTAACGCTCTCGTAACCCCAGCAAACCTTCTGTTCTCTCTCTTTGCGGCCCATCGTCTTCGATAATAATGTCAATGTAGGAGGGAGTATCGTTATGCATCGCTCTTCAGTCCCATCTGTGCGACAAAGCCTCTGCCGCAGTCGTCACAGAAGACAGTAGGTATAGAAGCCCCAGAAGGCCATGGCGACAATCGTGATCATGTTGATTTTTTCTTATATGTTCTTATATATATGTGTGTGTGTGTGCGCGTGCGCGTGCGCGTGCGCGTGTGCATGTGTCTGTGTGCGTGAGCGTGTGTGTATGTGTTTGTGTGTGTGCATTTGCCCCTGCTGTATGGCCCGCCTCCACTGTTGCAGTCTTGTGCAGTCGATTCCCAGGTGTCTATAGGGATGTGTGGCTTTTAGGTGTATTTAAAGCAGGCTTTACACCAGGCGACGCCGTCGCCGCGACGGGGCGATGTTGACGTCATTTAGAAATGTCAAGTCCGAATGATATCGCTTGCGATATACACAGCAAGCGACATGGATCGCGTGTATACACGTCGCAATGTAGTTGCTTGAGACGGGAAGTGTCACAAGGAGCTTCAGACGGGAAGTGTCACAAGAAGTCACGTGCCGTTACGTATCAACGCAGACATTATTTCTAGGGAAGTCTATTCTATTCCTAGATGCATCACGTGTGTTGACAGTGATTGGACAGATTATATGCGGCAAGGCGACGGTCGCCTGGAAATAGAGTCAGCTCTACGACTGCATTGCACGCGATACAATCGCATCTATGTAGTATTTACATGAGGCGATCACAGGCAATCAGGTTGCGTGCGACGTCATCAACTCGTCGCGGCGACGGCGTCGCCTGGTGTAAAGTCGGCTATCACCACATCATTGTACCTCAAGCGTTGTTGTCGTCTGTTAGCCCCTTACTAATCAGTGACACACCTATTGTTAAAGAGTATCATACATTATCAAATAGTTAACAATTTACACAAACATATTACATGTCGATTGTTCTGGGTTGATAAAAACTTCCTTAGTCCGAAGTGTTAACGTTCTTGCAGGTAAATACTGCGAGATTGACATCGACGAATGCGGCTCTGCCCCGTGCCTCAACGGCGGCCGGTGTGTCGACCAAGTTGTCGGATATCGCTGCGTCTGCCAAACGGAATACGTCGGCGACAGATGTTCACATCACGTGTGCGACGGCGACCAATCGCCGTGTCTGAACGGAGGCACGTGCTACATCCAGGGCGGCAAGGCGCGGTGTATCTGTCCGAAGGCGTTCACGGGAGACGTCTGTGAACGAGACAAGTGTCTCGACATGACGTGTCTCAACCAAGGGGCGTGTGAGAATGGGACGTGCGTCTGCAGACCCGGGTTCCTTGGATATTTCTGCTCTCTGGATCTTTGTCAGTTGATACCGTGTATGAATGGCGCTTCGTGCGAAACCGGGGTCTGTCGTTGTGCGCCGGGATTCACTGGTCAATATTGTCACGCGGAGGTAGGTAAAAACGCCGTGAATATTTGTGTTTGTGAATAATAATTACAGTGTAACTGTATTCCAGTACAGTCACATATATTTTTTAGATATTCACCATCGTATTCGGGTATATTCCTTTACAATATGTTCAGCATTTACAGATGTATCCTAAGAATTCGACTTGACAATGTTTGCCAAATAATCCCCTGCCTGCCAGCAAGAATGTTGTTTATTTTTTATGATGATATGGTTGTAGCAGCTATTAAATTCCGGCTATGATTTAGTTTGTTTAGGCCACTTAATCCTGACAGATAATCGTGCTGTTATATTGGCGGTTGTGCATTACTGTGTGATATCGACAAAACACTACTTTTAAGTTTCATTTTAGGTTGGTATTGTAGAAAGGTTGATCCACATGTTTCCTGCTTACCTCTCAATATATATTCAACGAACTTGATACAACGACGGACGTGTTCCATCAAACTTATGTTATCTTTGTCAACTCTGGCGGTAACGTTGTCATTGTCGTTTTCACTAAATGAAGATTACTATCGTTATCATCTTCAGTATTAATGCCGCGACGTACCGGATACATCAATTGATGAACGTTTTTATCCAGACGAACGAGTGTGAGAGTGACCCGTGTCAACACGATGGCACGTGTCTTGACCACGTCAACGGCTACACGTGCGACTGTCTGCCCGCCTACAACGGCACGCACTGCGAACACAACATCCCAACGCCACTTCCCCTCGCGTGGGATCACGTGTTGAGTACACAGGCTGCTGTGATTGGCACCTCGACTCCACCAAGCACGGCTACGCGGATTAAATCCAAGGTAGGTGTTGCATTAGAGAACAGAATGTTTACGTTTTTGTTGCCTGAATATTCGCATGATGTTTCTTTCTGTGTGATCGGGTAGACGTTGTCTAAAGGCATGTGACGTCATAATCACGTAAACATGAACACTTTCCACCACACACGTTACTCATTACTGATACATTCACAGACACTATATGCACGGTAAACTTCGATAATAACTACTCTGAGTCCTCACTTACCTGAACAGTGGTTTGATTCTGTTCGATTAACGAATTCATTGTGACATTTGTATTGCTGTTGTGGCACTAGAATGCAGTAATTGGTCTCATCAACTCATCCGATCACATAAACACAACGCCAATGGCAGCCATTAATTACGAAATAGTCAAAGACAAGTGCGTTTAGGCCAGCGTTATCGCGGGTCTAAAAATCGTGTCGTTTCGTCCCGCGTAAAGTCCGAGACTTCTAGTTGTCTGCGTTCATTTATAGCGATTATCCCGTCAAATGATGTTCCGATGTTCGTAAATAGTCCAAGACAACGCTCATTGTCTCGGTTCATGCATAAAACCCCAGACGGTACAACGCGCGCTATTCCCATTGTTCAAAACAAGTACGCAAGTGGAGTGGTTAGTCCGCCATTTTGGAGGCACGCCAAGCCAGGACACATGCGCGGACGCACGTGCCAGCCTCCACAATGACGGACAAAAACTCTCAATGTAGACTGCCATGATCGCGTTCAGTGACGCCTCCTGTCTACATATAGGCTCCTTGCTTTCCACTACGACCATTGAAGTCGGTGTCGGTCTGACGTATGCAAAAGTCTATGCATTTATAAAATCATAAATTAATGCATACGGGAAAATACTGCCCCTCTAGAAAGAGTATTTATTGGAACTTCATACGGGGTTTAGAAATCATAATTTTCCGAAAAGAAAGATGAACACGTAATTGATGAAAGAAGAAGAGGAGGGTGTGTAAATGTTATTTCTGTACTGTAACTGTTTGTTGTTTCTTGACTTCAGGCGGTTCCCCTCTGGACGATCGTCGCCATCGTTGGCCTCATTAATGTTGTCGCCGCTGCCCTGGTCGTTCTCTTTGTCATGAGACGTCGCACTAAGAGGTGAATCACAACTCAATTTACTAGTCCTAAAAATGCACTTGCTTCGTATCAAGCCAAGTTAATATATTATTTATCTAAGAAATATACGATTACAGCTATACATTGATTGAACTAGTCAAATATCATATTGTTATTCTTGTTATTCACAAATGGTTACGGTGGTAATATAGTCTAAAACATATTTCATTACTCATATAAAACTATAAAAAGTATGTTAAAATCATGCATGTTGCATACTATAATTATTTGCTTTTAGTTACATTTATGGTAACTGAGCAAGTGTAATAAGTGGCACATTTCTTTCCCTTTTCAGCGTCAATACTGTAGTTTAAAATTATATCTTTGGCATTTTAATGTTGTAAATGATGTTGTTGTTTAAATGAACTGTATCTAAACAAAACATTATTTGAATATTATAGCATTTATCATTTCCTAAATTACCAACAACTATACAACGTCGATACAAAGGCCGAGCTAGTTTCATCATCTGCCCCATGACTGCAGGGAGGAGACGGCGACGACGGTGGAGACGACTGTGGAGTTCCAGCCGGGACAAGATGGCGAAGGGGGCGTGGTAGCATTCGTGAACCCGCACTATGACGTCATCCCCGCCTTAAGCTGCAGGTAAGACTGGGAGTTGGAAGCAAGACCGTATCTGTCCTTCGCTCACATTTGCACTTGTTCAGAATGCTAATAGAAGACGGTGAAAACAAAATTAAAATTACGCTACGTATGTAACAATGGCGACCTCCGTAACAATGGCGACCTCCGTAACAATACACACGGCGACATACTCAACCAACACGCACGAGTAAGAGTTTATGTTATCATCGCGAGCACAATTTATTATTATGTGTATAATTTGCACATCGTTATTTCGTTTGGTTAACTCCTAATACTGGTTACGATTTCTCTCAAATTAGTTTGACTAAAAACGCAACAACGTTCACTTTTAGTTTGAAATATATTTTGTTACTGGAGTACACCGTTGCAATGACGCGACAATTGGTAAACAGTAATACTGATGTTGGCCATCCTACCAATTGGTTTAACCACTACGTCAGATGTCCATCTTGAATGTATTTAGTTGTGTGATTGCTGATATTACGGTGTGTGACGCCTCTGTTAGGGAGGTTAGTAAGTGCACGTCTTGTACGCGAGTACTACATTGACCGCACCTGGTATGCGGACAGCAGCAACAATAACACACATCATTTCTTGAACTGCTTCCCAGAGACGTCGAGATGGTGAGCAGATCTGCCACGAGGTGGTTACCAGATCTGGCACGAGGTGGTGAGTAGATCTGCCACGAGGTCGTGAGCAGATCTGGCACGAGGTGGTGAGTAGATCTGCCACGAGGTCGTGAGCAGATCTGCCACGAGATGGTGAGCCGATCTGCCACGAGGTCGTGAGCAGATCTGCCAAGAGATGGTGAATAGATCTGCCACGAGGTTGTGAGCAGATCTGCCACGAGGTGGTGAGCAGATCTGCCACGAGATGGTGAGCAGATCTGCCACGAGGTGGTGAATAGATCTGCCACGAGATGGTGAGCAGATCTGCCACGAGATGGTGAGCAGATCTGCCACGAGGTGGTGAACAGATCTGCCACGAGATGGTGAGCAGATCTGCCACGAGATGGTGAACAGATCTGCCACGAGGTTGTGAACAGATCTGCCACGAGGTTGTGAACAGATCTGCCACGAGGTGGTGAACAGATCTGCCACGAGGTGGTGAACAGATCTGCCACGAGGTGGTGAACAGATCTGCCACGAGGTTGTGAACAGATCTGCCACGAGGTGGTAAACAGATCTGCCACGAGGTGGTGAACAGATCTGCCACGAGGTGGTGAACAGATCTGCCACGAGATTGTGAACAGATCTGCCACGAGGTGGTGAACAGATCTGCCACGAGGTTGTGAACAGACCTGCCACGAGGTTGTGAACAGACCTGCCACGAGGTTGTGAAAGATCTGCCACGAGGTGGTGAACAGATCTACCACGAGGTGGTGAACAGATCTGCCACGAGGTTGTGAACAGATCTGCCACGAGGTTGTGAACAGATCTGCCACGAGGTGGTGAACAGATCTGCCAAGAGGTGATGAGTAGATCTGCCACGAGGTGGTGAACAGATCTGCTACGAGGTGGTGAACAGATCTGCCACGAGGTTGTGAATAGATCTGCCAAGAGGTGATGAGTAGATCTGCCACGAGGTTGTGAACAGATCTGCCACGAGGTGGTGAACAGATCTGCTACGAGGTTGTGAACAGATCTGCCACGAGGTTGTGAACAGATCTGCCACGAGGTTGTGAACAGATCTGCCACGAGGTGGTGAACAGATCTGCTACGAGGTTGTGAACAGATCTACCACGAGGTTGTGAACAGATCTGCCACGAGGTGGTGAACAGATCTGCCAAGAGGTGATGAGTAGATCTGCCACGAGGTGGTGAACAGATCTGCTATGAGGTGGTGAACAGATCTGCTACGAGGTGGTGAACAGATCTGCCACGAGGTGGTGAACAGATCTGCTACGAGGTGGTGAACAGATCTGCTACGAGGTGGTGAACAGATCTGCCACGAGGTGGTGAACAGATCTGCTACGAGGTGGTGAACAGATCTGCCAAGAGGTGATGAGTAGATCTGCCACGAGGTGGTGAACAGATCTGCTATGAGGTGGTGAACAGATCTGCCACGAGGTGGTGAACAGATCTGCCACGAGGTGGTGAACAGATCTGCTACGAGGTGGTGAACAGATGTTCCTCGAGTGAAGTGTAAAGCGCTCTGAACAGTCGAAAGGACTGGATCACGCGCTATATATATAATATTACAACTCACTATTACCTTGTAATTTGAAGAATGATCTTTAAGACAAGGAAGGCGATTGTATTGAATGATTTATACTCATAGTAAATGTGTCACATATTTCCTCTACATACTTGGAATTATTGGGTGTCATTTGATCTGACACTGTAAGAGCTCTATTGAATTAGTGTGTATGAAAGTTGAACTATATCGGTTTAATCTAAGGGACTTGAGATGTTTTGTGTCCATTGCAGTTGTGCGGGCATCACCCCACCCCCCTACACAGCCACGGCTGAGGGACATGACGCGGAGACGGACAAAGTGGTTCCCTCTTCTGTCGATGACGTTGAAATTGATGACATGACGTCACCCAACACACAGTTCACCAATCCAACTTACGACGTTCCACCGGCATGTGGCGCTACGGTCGCCGAGGCAACGGAATCGACAGCCGAAGTGCCAGAACCCATTAAATCAACTTTGGATTAGGTTGGGTGGAATCGCACGTAGCCGTGCTACCTGAGATGCTAAAGAATAATAACGGACGAAAATAATGGAAATATTGTATAGTGTTGCATATTCGTGTTAGGTTTTCGCAGTAGATAATCATGCATATGCTTTCTACGAGTTTAAGGGGTTTCCATAAAAAGGGCGATTGCAGAATGTAAGTTAACACCTGGAGGTCTATGAAGTTATATGTCACGCAACTTAATTGTAAAGCAACATTTCTTATTATCCCGATATTACTTTTGTAAAACGTTTTTCCAACAACCAGTTTATGCAAATTATTAGTTCGTTTTGATTTGATGTACGTACGTTTTATTACCAGAACATCTGAATGTCACACTATTGGCACATATGTAAATACTTTTATACATATACATAATTGTTACTGATGGGTGAATATGTGTAATGTCGTGAATACGTTGCGTAGACGATCTTGCACAATCTGACATTTTTCGAGAAGAGTTTAATGTTACGTAGTGATTTTTCACAGCACTTCTGTTTTAGACTATTCACATACGAAGAATTGCATTTACAAGTATGGTCATGTATTTGACTTTTAATGTCCATTTCTTTAATGACCGAATGACATGTGTTATTATTTTGAAATGTTCATGGCATTTGCTTAATTACGGTCAAACACGTCGGACCCTGATTATATTGCACATCGGTCGCAATCGAGTTATATAAATTAGCTGTTAGTGGGTCGTCAATAAATGTTTATAAATAACTTTGTTGTACATGTCTTTAATAGGTTGATGGATGCTATATTTAAAATGTATACTTTAGTACGTTATTGGGTGTATGACTGCTTTGAAGTTTCTAAAGTCAATAATTACGACATTACAAGGTCATATCCACGTAGGACCAATGCAATTACATAATATTTACGAAATATGAAATGTGTTCACTCTCATTGTTTGTGTTATGCCCAATAGGGAATAGATTGTTAAGATGCAATATACAGCTTCTTTATGTTGTCGTAGCCAACAACTGATACTTAGAACGCTCATTGTCAATCGCGTTTTCGAAAGAATAGACGATGTCGTACAATAACATTAATAATCCAAAAAAAATAGAGAGAAAACAATGGCAGTGTAGTTGAACTGATAAAGGTACCAACAATGGAATGCACGGTAAGGGAGATATGTCCACGTGCACGCATTTATGACGTCATAATCAAGGAGCCTATATTTAGTCAGTGTTTGTCCGCCATTCGGGAGGCACGCACGTGCGTCAGTGCATGTTCTCGCTTGGCGCGCCTCCGTAATGGCGGACTAACCGCTCCATTGACGTACTTTTTATGAACAATGCGAACAGCTCGCGCTGGACCGTCTTGTATTGATACACGGTCTTTGGTTATAATGCCCACACGCACTCGCTTGCGCATCAAAATATTCACATACGCCACGACATCACTCAGCTATAAGATGTAAAACACAACCCCATTTGAACCATGTAAATAATTAAATTATCACACACGGAGACCCCAACAGTTTCTGGCGCATTTATATTGGGTGATCACAGTCACCGAACCATTCACCAACCCTTGTGCCTTGTGGGGGGGGGGGGGGCTTGATTCTGTGTTGCACAGCCACAGTTAACAATAATAAAGGGAATCTCGCTTAATCAGGGTGGCTGTGCAATCGCGTTTAAACGACCTGATGCAACCTCGGTCATAAAGGAGCAAAACCATATAATGGTGACATCCTGCATATAGTTTGTTTTGACACCAGTAACTGCATGACGTCGTAAACAGCAGAACCAACAGCAGTATTGGTATTGTAGCCACCTGCCAGTATTACAGGGAAACACGACAGCCGGTGACTACAACAACAAAATAGACGCTAAGCAACACCAGCGTTAAGTCAACGAGTCATGAAAACTAAATATTTCCGAGGCCTATCAGAATAATATATATGTTTCCGGATACGTTACTGACCCAGTTAAATGTAACTGACCCTAGAAATTATTACGACATGACGAGTACAATTTATCATTTATTTTTTGTGACCCAGTATAAATCCATGTTGAAGAAAAAACAGAAACCTTTGCTGACCGACTAAATTTCTATCTGTCAAAATACGTAAACATCGTCTTTTTCCGTCTTTTTTCTTTCATTTGTCTAAAGAAATAGTAGGTGACATCTTTGCAACAATAACAAACATCAAGAAAATAGTTAAAATATTGTATACACTATCACATGTAATATAACATTATTTGTTCTTTCTACCTACCCTAAGCTCTGAGAGCATGCAACAAGAAACACACACATTATTGCGAATAACCAAAAGATAAAGATTGAGCAGTTATAGAAATATTTGTTCATTCACCGTGAACATGGCAGGCCGTACCAATGTGCCAACTAGATGTCGTGCGCATGCGTCAGGTGCAGTCGTATATTTTATTGGTTCTAGTGTTTATCGTTAACATCACGAATTCTAAAAGCTTTTACAAATTCAAACTTGCAGATGTTCAGTTGTATCACTATTAGACACCTCCAATCGAACTTCCCTAAATTACGTTTTGCAAAATCAGCATGCTTGACAACCAGTTCCGGATTTAGATCAAGATGGCGCGGGTGTAAACAATAAACACTAAAAGCGCGTGAAACCAAATCCCCCAACACAACCCAAAATACAGCGCATTTCTTCAAGTTTTAATATATAAAATAAACAAACATTAAGTACATTAACATTTTACATACATGTACAACATTATCTTAGCTTTATACATACATACACAGTCTTAGATTAAAACATCATTTTGTTTACCATCCTACCCATCTTGTTTCCACCCTCTGAACTAACAGGCACTTCTTCGGGTACGTCATTGACACCAATATGTTTTACAAATACCCAGAGGTTCTGAGTCGGGCCAGAACTGGGAATAACATATCTTTATGTTTCCTATCATCTGTCTCTTTGTGTTTGTACTTGCCCACAAACCCTGCATGTGCACATTATCCTTATATTTTATAGCTTATATATTTATAGTTTTATATTTTATATTACTGCATTTGTAACTCTTAAAGGCAATATTTTAACAAGCAAGTATTTTGTAAGCATTACGTTGACATTGATTTCTATTAAAAGAGAAGAATCTGCAGTTAGAACGATCCATTTGATTGTCGAGTTTTTATACTCATAGGAATTTCTTCCAATTCTCAAAACATGAATCCGTCACCAAAACTACCAACTTTGCTACTACTGCCCGGGATATTTGCCCTGCTTACAGCCCCAAACAAGAGCCACAGCTCCACAACAGGTGACAGGATGTCCAAATTAGAATATCCTAGTCTGCAAGCTAAAACAACTCTGGTTTCCTTTCTCCATAAGCCTGAACTGATTGGTATTATCTACATCAAGGAAAGGTCCAACAATACTACGATTGTCAACCACACCTTAAATTTAAGTGAACGTGTCGACAAGTGGAGTTTAGCTATCTACATAATCTCTAAACAGAAATCCCGTTTCTGTCCCCAAATCCTGAAACTTAAAGCCAACCATTATCATCCGATATTGATCATACTTCTCTCTGGCTAAATCGAAACAAATTCTGGACCAGTTAGTCTCCATAGTTGTACTGAATCTTTCTATACCTGCGGTGTATGCAGAGATGAAGTAAAGGGAGATGACAGAGCATTTCTGTGCGACAAATTTGAACTCTGGTACCATACCAAATGCATAGACACCACTAAAATTTACTATCTTATCATAAAAAACATATCAAGCTTCTCATGGGTCTGCTGCAGATGTGGTTTTCCCAATTTTGATTCGTCAATATCTCAAACCCAAACAGTCGCCACCTCAAACCACTTTTCACTGCTCTCTGAACTTGATGACACTAATGACAATGATTATAACAACGGTGCAGATAATATGTACCCGAAAACCTCAACTTCATCTAAAGGTACGTCTGGTACTCGTAACACGCCTACCATCAAAAACGATCAAACATGGCCTCAGGGCAATGATCATAAACTGTAACAGTATCAAAAATGCGACCAAACAAGCAGCCTTCCGTGCAACAATCGATCAACACCAACCAAAATTCATACTGGGTTGTGAATTCAAATTAGATAGCACTATGGTTACATACAGGTGACAGGATGTCCAGATGTCGAACTATTCCCGGAAAACTACACTGTCTACAACAAAGATCGCGATGCAAATGGAGGAGGAGTCTTTTTTGCCACCAACAGTTCCCTCATTACCTCTGTTGAACCTAAATTAGGCGAAAACTGTGAAATTATCTGGGCAAGCGTACAATTCAGTAACTCTAAACCGCTATAGCTGGCCAGTTACTATAGACTATATTCTTACTTGATAAATCGCTTTCAAAACTAGATACCAACATCACAAAACCTGTCTCAAATAGCATCCTGGACCTTCTGGTTACATAAAACCATAATCTCATAGAAAACACACTGCATTGTACTGTTTGATATCAACATGAAACCCAAGATACAAAAGAAACCACAAAGAAAGATATATCTATATAACAGAATTGATCCCCAAATACTACAAACCAAAGATAACAAAAGAAACCACAAAGAAAGATATATCTCTATAACAGAACTGATCTCCAAATACTACAAACCAAAGTGCAGTAGTTTGTTAACAACTTCTTAGCGTCAAATCCCGAAGAACATTCAGTCGACACAAACAGGGAAACAATTAAAAATGGACTAGACAAGATTGTGGATAACAATGCTCCATCAAAAACTCACTAAAGGAAAAAATAAATCTGTCTTGGGTAACATCTGAAATCAAGCGTAAGATGAGAACACGTGACAAACTGTTCTCAAACGTCCATAAAACAAACACCTCATCAGATTGGAAAGCCTATCGCAACTATGTTACCAAATGTATCCGCTCAGCACACTACGATTATGTCAACAACATAATGGGCAAGAATATGACTGAAAACCCCAAATCAGTCTGGTCATACGTAAAACTCACTCGTATTGAAAACCTAGGAATCGCAACACTTAAAACGGCTGATAAAATGTGCAGCACAGATCAAGATAAGGCAGAGGCATTGAACATGCACTTCCAAAGCATATTCATAAAGCAGACACACAGTAAAGATCCATCTCCATATGCCTCCATTCCTCATTTACACATTACAACTGCCGGCATAGCTAAACAATTATCCAACACAAGCCCATCGAAAGCATACGGTTCCGATGAAATGTCACCTCGTCTCCTTAAAATTGTTGCAAATGAATTAGCTCCAGCTCTGAGATGTTTATTCCTACAAACCTAGTAACAGCACCCACACAGTAGCGCCAAGCATTTGTTACAACAACTCATCAGGGCGGTCCAAATTCAGACACCTACAACTACCGACCCATACCCTTGACCTGCTTGTGCTGTAAAATCATGGAACACATAATCCTAAGTCATGTCGCCAAACATCTTAACATTCATAACATCCTTATTAATGAACAACATGGATTCAGGAACTGCCTCTCTACTGTAACACAACTCATAAACTCAACTAATGACTGGTCAGAAACTCTAAATCAAAAAGGTCAGACAGGTGTAATATTACTTGACTTCAGTAAAGTGTTCAATAAAGTCTTTGATCATCACCTATCAGATCAATTAAACTACTATAGCATCACAATTAACACCCTTGACTGGATCAATAACTTCTTATCCCATCGTGAACAAGCTGATCTAGTCAATGGCACACATTCTTCCTGGGCTAATGTCACTTCCTCAGGGATCTGTCCTGGGGCCGGTCCTATTCCTTCTATATATATATATATATATATATATATATATATATATATATATATATATATATATATATATATATATATATATATATATATATATAAACGACATCAAAGAACAAATACATTCAACAATTAAACTCTTAGCAGACGGCAGCATCCTATACAGAGAAATAAAGAATACAAAAGATCAACATATATTACAAAACGATCTAGACACTCTTGCAACCTGGTCTAAGAAGTGGTCAATGCGTTTCAATTTTAGGAAATGCGCACTCCTCACCATCACACGCAAACGAAACCACAAACTAGATCACTGCTGGAAAAATCTCTAAACCATGTCCAAAAGCACGAATACTCAGGAGTCACAACATCATATGACCTAACATGGAATGACCACTGCTCCAGAATAACTACCAAAACTTGGACTCCTAAGAAGAACACTATCATCATGCTCAAAAAATGTCAAAGAAAAGGCTTACCAAACCCTTGTCCGCCTACAAATTGAGTATACCAGTGAATTCTCGAACCCTAACACAGCAACTGATTTAAACCGCATAGATCAAATCCAAAGAAATGCTGCAAGATTCGTCTTATCCGACTGCCGGAAAGAAATACATATTAAAACTCTCATAAAGTAACTCAACTCATTCAACAAGCATCAATGTTTCACAAAATCCACTACCACATGGTTAACATCAGCCCTCCGTCATGTTTCAGCACGCCACACATATCTCCAACAGAATCGACCATCCACTTACGTGCAAATACACCAATAGAATCACTCCAACCATTAATGGGTGTATATATATATATATATATATACCCATTAATGTGTATATATAGATATATATACACACACACACACACGCGCGCGCGCGCGCGCGCGCATTCTACCCCAGAGCAGTATCAATATGGAACAGACTACCACCATCTGCTGTTCTACACATCAGGCCGTCATTGCCAGCCTTCCTCTGTGTCGCCACGCCAGCCATTGGGGAAAATTGCATGGCGTCCACATCCTGTAAAGTTATAAAATTGTGCATAAAATTATAACATGTTTTTTATCCGCGCTTTTGTTTCCTTTTTCTTTATTTTGAACATCTCTTTACACGTTTGTATTGTTTTTGACTGCTCTGACGTTGCGCACCGCACCAATCCCAATTTAGCTGTGAATAGTTGCAAAGTGACTTAAAGCATCACGCATCAAGTGACGCCACTACTCGTATGGGTTAGTTTTGTTTTGATCGCTGTGTGGAGCTAGCAGTCTCGCATATCTCGCGGTACACGCAGTCATTGCAATGGTATGCATGTTGGCTTAATAGTAGCCTGTCGAGCTTATAATTGAACTATACCAATTTATCTACAGTGTACAGCATGTGCTAAATGTTGCGGTGATGTTGAGAATAATTACACTTACTTACAGGTGACAAGTAGATCGTTGATCGCCAGGTGGCGGCGGCGACGTTACATACAATGGCGTATGCTTATTATAAGCGTTTCGTCCACCTAATCAGTTTGGCCGTCACCATGGCCAATTTGGCTACGAATACTTACCCCTTAATGCTGTCGTTGTTTGCTTGACCTGTTGTGAAGTGTCAGTAATAAAGAAATGAATATAAAAGGAAATTGTCCGAACTGACAGTGGATCAACTTTCACACAGACACGCTGTAGTCGGTCTCACAGAAACACTCTGATCCAAAGAACCAGAGTAGGATTCACCTCTAAGTCAAGTAAACGCTGTAGTAGTAAATGAGGTTGTATGGTATTGAAAACTGAGGAGAAATCCACGAAAAGGATCCTGACAAATGTCCCGGCCAGTACATACTAGATATTTAGAGACTGTGTCGAGCATTGTTAAAGTTGCATCTTCCACCCCCCTTCCCAGCCCTGTATGGAAATTGAAGTGGATCCATGCTACCAGCCACTGCTTTCCACGCATTTACACAACACAGATGTTAAAGCAATGGGTCTAAAATAGTTCATGAGAGTGGCTTTGTTTGTTTTAGGTACAGGTCTAATTAGTAATTAATGACCGCCACAGACGCGGAACAAACTGAGTGTCCAACAAAAATTGGAACAGGCGTGTATAAAAACATTGTGTATTCCGACCCATCGTAGCATTAAGACCTTTCCAAGCGTCTTTAGCATTCATAGTTTTGAATTGTTCCTCAAACCTTATTTGTTGTACTCAAGTTTCGCAGTTGTAGCCATGCTTCGATATTGTTTCTCTAGTTCCCCAAGTTTCTTGTTTATTCCCCTGCAAAATTGCAATCTTCTTCTCATTCAGACACTGCTTCAAGTCCTTGCCGATCCACGGTTTATTATTTGGGTATAAGCGAACTATCTTTTGTAGGGATGATATAGTCCTCACAGAAAGATATGTAAGATGTGAGTGTAGCAGTCAGTGAGTCCTGGTCAGATTCGAAGCTTTCAAAGAAGACATTCCAATATGTTGCTTCGAAGCAGCCTCTGAGAGTCTCAGTGCTATCAGCAGTCCATTGTTTCACTGTGTGAAGTTTGGGAGGTCCTTGTTTCAGTTTCTGGCGATATTTGGGAAGAACCGTCCAAGTGGGGGAAGACATCTGGAGACATATGCATCAGGAATATTCCCAAAGCACATGTCGCGTGTTTTGTTCAGCCGAGTAGGGCACCACACAGGCCGATCCGGTGACCTACTAACCGCCTTGTTGTAGCTTTCGGCTATTCGGTCAGCTGCGAGCGTGAAATCTGGGCCAGGCAAGTCCACAAGTATGACAGTAATCTCTCCAAACTCCTGTGTTAGAGAGTGCGGCCTAAATGAAACAGTCAATATCTCGTAATGTTTCGTGTTGGCAGTCTCTCGTACTGTCAATCTCTCTTCGCTCTTTCTCTGTATGTGCCTGCTAATTACAGTCTGCTCCCAGCTATCTTAATTTTCAGATGTTTGTCCATTCTGATATATTTAAAACATTCTTCACCTTCCGTTTATCTTCTCATGTATCCTTACATATTCTTTTCTCTCTCTCTCTCTCTCTCTCTCTCTCTCTCTCTCTCTCTCTCTCTCTCTCTCTCTCTCTCTCTCTCTCTCTCTCTCTCTCTCTCTCTCTCTCTCTCTCTCTCTCTCTCTCTCTCTCTCTCTCTCTCTCTCTCTCTCTCTCTCTCTCTCTCTCTCTCTCTCTCTCTCTCTCTCTCTCTCTCTCTCTCTCTCTCTCTCTCTCTCTCTCTCTCTCTCTCTCTCTCTCTCTCTCTCTCTCTCTCTCTCTCTCTCCCTCCCTCCCTCCCTCCCTCCCTCCCTCCCTCCCTCCCTCTCTCTCTCTCCCTCCCTCTCTCTCTCTGCAAGTGCTGCTTCAAACCCGTAATAGAAGTACCGTGCTGGCTCCAAATAACCACTACACGATGTGATGTTTGGTTTTCCAAGAAATTATGTGTGGACAAGAATCGTTGGCCAGTAGCAGAGGAAATGGAGACAAATTAAAGGTTTCGAAATGCGGTGCTGAAGATGCTGCTGCTAATTATACGGAGGGCGAGGAGAACGAACAACTCCTTCCTTGCAGAAGTCAATCTGACATCCATACTACAAATGCAAACGACATTTGCATCTTTTATCCGTGTTGAGGCATACAATTGGAATCGGAAAGAGGGCGATTGAATGAAACACATATTTTGTTCGTTTATTCAGTAAGACGATACAAGATACTAACAGTGCAAGTTGACACTGACCGCAGTTTGCACGCGACCGTGGTGACTAGGCTGCCACAAATACATATTAATATCACCTGATAGTTTAAACAACACAAGAATATTCGATATCGCGTGTATGTGATGTGATGTGATGTGATTAAATGCGTACTGTGCTATTTCACTCTTGACTACTGTATAAATAATTTTACTTTTTACATGCCATTAGTAATAGGCCTGCGACTTACATTCCATGTCATAAACTCGAGCACGAGACGTTATTATCACCCATTGGTATAAAGAAAGTATCTTACCCAGTATCGAGTAGTGGGATTGTAGCACACTTTGCAATAATTATTCTGGTCGGGATGTGTTTTGCAAACTTGTTCTGTTCGATTTCAATATTTTTTTCAATCATATTGTGCTTCGAAATGTTAACAAACAGCACTGCGGACAATATTGTTTCATTAATTTGTGCTCTCACGATTACCGATCGATATTAGCAGATAAATAAAAATAGGGAGACAAGCAGTCATGCAAACATTAAAAGGAAACATGGTCATTGTTAAGTCCATGTGTTTTGATATAATTAATAGCATACAAACAATTAAACGAAAGGGAAAACTAATTAGTTGTAGCATCGCACCGGGTTGACGCACAGTATCATGTTGCATTTCTGTGCGATTGATTCATGAACTCAAGTGGCAAATGATTGCTCTTGCATCACACGGAAGGAGATATACATGCAAAATATATGTTTCCAGATTTAATGTAATACAGTACTACCAAACATTTCGAAAATACAAAAATTTCACCAAAATGACCGAATAGCAATATCACAACTGCAAATTGTATAAAGGTTACACTTAGTCAAAAACTGGTTATATTTGTATTAGAACAATTCGTTGATTAATTGGTTGCCATTTTCAAGTTCGGGGTGGTTTCGGTGATTTTCTCTTAAATGTTTTCGTGGTTTTCTCCTCAACGTTTACAACTATCCACTTCTCACATGATAGCACTTCATATAAGCGCAAGCGCTGATCAACAGTGAGTAAACAGGTCAAAGCACAACACAGATAAACTTCAAAACCAAATAATGATCACGAATTGCCACATACGTGATCACTGTAATCAATTAAGCGTTCTATAACATCCTATTTCTAGTGCTGCCTTTTCAATAATTACAATTATTTTGATGTTGACTTTGTGTAAAACTATATGCAAACGGAGTTTCTACGGTAGAATTCCTCTTGTTCAAAGCGTAGTTGAACAAGTCTTGCATTTGTCGCTTTTAGCAAAATCAACAAAATGTCACACTTTGTGAAATGCTGCCGATGAACTCATCCATTCACGATATCCGAGCATCTTGACTGGTTTCTCGCGGTCCGCTTCCAAAATACAAGACGTTGACATTACTACGAAGTTGATTGCAACTGCATGTTAGATCCAGTCCCCAAGCAAGTTGTCCAGTCAGGCTTTATCCAGTCCAAGAACATACATCATGTTGACAAACTCTGCGAAAAAACCGACAGTCTAGTTTCGTAATATTTAGTAACATGTGCAACAATATGGTAAGCTTTAAATTATTATCAAAGACTTATCTCACAGTCTTGCCACAGCCGAACACATAGGTAGCGGAGACAGAAGGAGCGTTACAAAGATACGAACACAGCGTAAGAGGTAATAAGAAGCAATATCCGCAGCAACCGGACCATCGTCATATATCACACACAACAGGCTTAGCAAACGTCTTCAGGACAATCAAACGATATGGGGATTGTTTATATCTTTGTCTGTCTGAAAAAGGTATTACTGGTGGAACTTGAATGGCAATGTGAGGAAGATTTGTAAAGATAAGGATGGGCTATAGCGACGCAAAAGAAATGTGATTTTTGGTTTTCCAAGCAGTGATGTGTGGACAAGAGTCGTTGGTCAGTAGCAGAGGAATAGAGACAAATTACAAGTTTCGAAATATGGTGCAGAGGATGCTGCTGCTAATTATACGGAGGGCGAGTAGAACGAACAAGTCCTTCCTTGCAGAAGTCAATCTGACACGCATACTACAAACGTCAATCTCACTTTAAACTGAAGACAGAAGCTATCGTATTTCGCGTACATCGTGCGTTTAGAAGATGATTGGTTGCAAAAGCTATTAATAATGGAATACGTGAAGACAAGCGGAAGAGACGAAAACCACACGTGAGATAGAAGGGATGATTGATACAACAAAAAGAGGAAGATCACACACGAGATGGATGAGATCTGGGATACAACAAAGACAGGAAGATCACACATGATATGGATGTGATCAGGGATACAACAAAGAGAGGAAGATCACACATGATATGGATGAGATCAGGATACAACAAAGAGAGGAAGATCACACATGATATAGAAGTGATCAGGATACAACAAAGAGAGGAAGATCACACATGAGATGGATGAGATCAGGATACAACAAAGAGAGGAAGATCACACATGATATAGAAGTGATCAGGATACAACAAAGAGAGGAAGATCACACATGAGATGGAGGAGATCAGGATACAACAAAGAGAGGAAGATCACACATGAGATGGATGAGATCAGGATACAACAAAGAGAGGAAGACCACACATGAGATGGATGAGATCAGGATACAACAAAGAGAGGAAGATCACACATGATATGGATGAGATCAGGATACAACAAAGAGAGGAAGATCACACATGATATAGAAGTGATCAGGATACAACAAAGAGAGGAAGATCACACATGAGATGGATGAGATCAGGATACAACAAAGAGAGGAAGATCACACATGAGATGGATGAGATCAGGATACAACAAAGAGAGGAAGATCACACATGATATAGAAGTGATCAGGATACAACGAAGAGAGGAAGATCACACATGAGATGGATGAGATCAGGATACAACAAAGAGAGGAAGATCACACATGAGATGGATGAGATCAGGATACAACAAAGAGAGGAAGATCACACATGAGATGGATGAGATCAGGATACAACAAAGAGAGGAAGACCACACATGAGATGGATGAGATCAGGATACAACAAAGAGAGGAAGATCACACATGATATGGATGAGATCAGGATACAACAAAGAGAGGAAGATCACACATGAGATGGATGAGATCAGGATACAACAAAGAGAGGAAGATCACACATGAGATGGATGAGATCAGGATACAACAAAGAGAGGAAGATCACACATGAGATGGATGAGATCAGGATACAACAAAGAGAGGAAGACCACACATGAGATGGATGAGATCAGGATACAACAAAGAGAGGAAGATCACACATGATATGGATGAGATCAGGATACAACAAAGAGAGGAAGATCACACACGAGATGGATGAGATCAGGATACAACAAAGAGAGGAAGATCACACATGATATGATCAGGATACAACAAAGAGAGGAAGACCACACATGAGATGGATGAGATCAGGATACAACAAAGAGAGGAAGATCACACATGATATGGATGAGATCAGGATACAACAAAGAGAGGAAGATCACACATGATATAGAAGTGATCAGGATACAACAAAGAGAGGAAGATCACACATGAGATGGATGAGATCAGGATACAACAAAGAGAGGAAGACCACACATGAGATGGATGAGATCAGGATACAACAAAGAGAGGAAGATCACACATGAGATGGATGTGATCAGGATACAACAAAGAGAGGAAGATCACACATGAGATGGATGTGATCAGGATACAACAAAGAGAGGAAGATCACACATGATATGGATGTGATCAGGATACAACAAAGAGAGGAAGATCACACATGATATGGATGTGATCAGGATACAACAAAGAGAGGAAGATCACACATGATATGGATGTGATCAGGATACAACAAAGAGAGGAAGATCACACATGATATGGATGTGATCAGGATACAACAAAGAGAGAAAGATCACACATGATATGGATGTGATCAGGATACAACAAAGAGAGGAAGATCACACATTATATGGATGTGATCAGGATACAACAAAGATAGGAAGATCACACATGATATGGATGTGATCAGGATACAACAAAGAGAGGAAGATCACACATGATATGGGTGAGATCAGGATACAACAAAGAGAGGAAGATCACACATGAGATGGATGAGATCAGGGATACAACAGAGAGAGGAAGACCACACTTGAGATGGATGAGATCAGGATACAAAAAAATGAGGAAGATCACACATGAGATGGGTGAGATCAGGATACAACAAAGTGAGGAAGATCACACATGAGATGGATGAGATCAGGATACAACAAAGAGAGGAAGATCACACATGAGATGGATGAGATCAGGATACAACAAAGAGAGGAAGACCACACATGAGATGGATGAGATCAGGATACAACAAAGAGAGGAAGATCACACATGAGATGGATGAGATCAGGATACAACAAAGAGAGGAAGATCACACATGAGATGGATGAGATCAGGATACAACAAAGAGAGGAAGATCACACATGAGATGGATGAGATCAGGATACAACAAAGAGAGGAAGACCACACATGAGATGGATGAGATCAGGATACAACAAAGTGAGGAAGATCACACATGAGATGGATGAGATCAGGATACAACAGAGAGAGGAAGATCACACATGAGATGGATGAGATCAGGATACAACAGAGAGAGGAAGACCACACATGAGATGGATGAGATCAGGGATACAACAGAGAGAGGAAGACCACACATGAGATGGATGAGATCAGGATACAACAAAGAGAGGAAGATCACACATGAGATGGATGAGATCAGGATACAACAAAAAGAGGAAGATCACACATGAGATGGATGAGATCAGGATACAACAAAGAGAGGAAGACCACACATGAGATGGATGAGATCAGGATACAACAAAGAGAGGAAGACCACACATGAGATGGATGAGATCAGGATACAACAAAGAGAGGAAGACCACACATGAGATGGGTGAGATCAGGATACAACAAAGAGAGGAAGACCACACATGAGATGGATGAGATCAGGATACAACAAAGAGAGGAAGATCACACATGAGACGGATGAAATCAGGATACAACAAAGAGAGGAAGATCACACATGAGACGGATGATATCAGGATACAACAAAGAGTGGAAGATCACACATGAGATGGATGAGATCAGGATACAACAAAGAGAGGAAGATCACACATGAGATGGATGAGATCAGGATACAACAAAGAGAGGAAGACCACACATGAGATGGATGAGATCAGGATACAACAAAGAGGGGAAGATCACACATGAGATGGATGAGATCAGGATACAACAAAGAGAGGAAGACCACACATGAGATGGGTGAGATCAGGATACAACAAAGAGAGGAACCACACATGAGATGGATGAGATCAGGATACAACAAAGAGAGGAAGATCACACATGAGACGGATGAAATCAGGATACAACAAAGAGAGGAAGATCACACATGAGATGGGTGAGATCAGGATACAGCAAAGAGAGGAAGATCACACATGAGATGGATGAGATCAGGATACAACAAAGAGAGGAAGATCACACATGAGATGGATAAGATCAGGATACAACAAAGAGAGGAAGATCACACATGAGATGGATAGGATCAGGATACAACAAAGAGAGGAAGATCACACATGAGATGGATGAGATCAGGATACAACAAAGAGAGGAAGCCCACACATGATATGGGTGAGATCAGGATACAACAAAGAGAGGAAGACCACACATTAGATGGGTGAGATCAGATCACGGTTCCAACAGAGAGAGGAATATCACACACGAGATGGATGAGATCAGGGATACAACAGAGAGAGGAAGATCACACACGAGATGGATGAGATCAGGGATACAACAAAGAGAGGAAGATCACACACGAGATGGATGAGATCAGGGATACAACAGAGAGAGGAAGACCACACATGAGATGGATGACACAGGGATACAACAGAGAGAGGAAGACCACACATGAGATGGGTGAGATCAGGGATACAACAGAGAGAGGAAGATCACACACGAGATGGATGAGATCAGGGATACAACAAAGAGAGGAAGACCACACATGAGATGGATGACATCAAGGATACAACAGAGAGAGGAAGACCACACATGAGATGGATGAGATCAGGGATACAACAGAGAGAGGAAGACCACACACGAGATGGATGAGATCAGGGATACAACAGAGAGAGGAAGATCACACACGAGATGGATGAGATCAGGGATACAACAGAGAGAGGAAGACCACACATGAGATGGATGACATCAGGGATACAACAGAGAGAGGAAGACCACACATGAGATGGGTGAGATCAGGGATACAACAGAGAGAGGAAGATCACACACGAGATGGATGAGATCAGGGATACAACAAAGAGAGGAAGACCACACATTAGATGGATGACATCAGGGATACAACAGAGAGAGAGAGGAAGACCACACATGAGATGGGTGAGATCAGGATACAACAGAGAGAGGAAGATCACACACGAGATGGATGAGATCAGGGATACAACAGAGAGAGGAAGACCACACATGAGATGAATGAGATCAGGGAAACAACAGAGAGAGGACGACCAAACACGAGATGAATGAGATCAGGGAAACAACAGAGAGAGGAAGACCAAACACGAGATGAATGAGATCAGGGAAACAACAGAGAGAGGAAGACCAAACACGAGATGGATGAGATCAAGGATACAACAGAGAGAGGAAGACCACACACGAGATGAATGAGATCAAGGATACAACAGAGAGAGGAAGACCACACACGAGATGAATGAGATCAAGGATACAACAGAGAGAGGAAGACCACACACGAGATGAATGAGATCAAGGATACAACAGAGAGAGGAAGACCACACACGAGATGGATGAGATCAAGGATACAACAGAGAGAGGAAGACCAAACACGAGATGAATGAGATCAGGGAAACAACAGAGAGAGGAAGACCACACACGAGATGGATGAGATCAAGGATACAACAGAGAGAGGAAGACCAAACACGAGATGAATGAGATCAGGGAAACAACGGAGAGAGGAAGACCCCATGAGATGAATGAGATCAGGGAAACAACAGAGAGAGGAAGACCACACACGAGATGGATGAGATCAAGGATACAACAGAGAGAGGAAGACCAAACACGAGATGAATGAGATCAGGGAAACAACGGAGAGAGGAAGACCAAACACGAGATGGATGAGATCAGGGATACAACAAAGAGAGGAAGACCAAACACGAGATGGATGACATCAGGGATACAACAGAGAGAGGAAGACCAAACACGAGATGAATGAGTTCAGGGAAACAACAGAGAGAGGAAGAACAAACACGAGATGGATGAGATCAGGGATACAACAGAGAGAGGAAGACCACACATGAAATGGATGAGATCAGGGAAACAACAGAGAGAGGAAGACCACACACGAGATGGATGAGATCAGGGATACAACAGAGAGAGGAAGACCAAACACGAGATGGATGAGATCAGGGATACAACAAAGAGAGGAAGACCAATCACGAGATGGATGAGATCAGGGATACAACAGAGAGAGGAAGACCACACACGAGATGGATGAGATCAGGGACACAACAAATCTGACAATGTACGAGTTGAAAAAACAATAAGAGAAAAGGTTGTACGGAGACAGCTCATCGTGGATGTCACGAGAAATCATAGACTTGACTAGACAGTGATGACACCCCATCGTTGGTTATCTCACAAGCCGATGCGCCACCTACCGTCGTAGCTGATCGTTTTGTCGCCGTCCTTGTCAATGCTCCCGATTATTTCGTCGGCTTCTTCCGTCGACAAATTCAGTCCTTTGTCCGCCATCGCCTTCACGATCTCTGAGCTGCTGATTTGGCCGTCGCCGTTTATGTCAATGGAACCGAAAGCTGCCCGAATCTGTCTTTCCATAAGTACTGCCTTCTCGACCATCTCTTTCATGAGGGTACAGAACTCTTGGTAGTCGACGGTTCCGTCGCCTGAAGCAATGCCAGTGACGATCATGTTCGACATTCAAGAAGGTTTGTTGAAGTATGTGCACATCGCTTACCGCTGTTTACTTTTATTTCAGACTGTACTTTTATGTAAAGTTACCACAATATAAAAACATTATGCAAGTGTCACGTACTATCAGCACTTGCTCGCTGCACCTGCGCAACATCGGGTTGATTCACCGTTACCTTACTCAACCGACAGCGGAACGGGTAGTCAATGCCATGATTACATCCCGTTTGGACTACTGCAACTCTTTACTGTTCGGTACCTCAACCAATAACATCGGTCGATTGCAGCGACTCCAGAATGCTGCCGCTCGCCTTATTACTCGACAGGCTCGTTGTGAAAGTGCGACCCCAATTCTTCGCGAATTGCACTGGCTACCTATTCAACAGCGCATTGCAGTCAAGATTGCTGTTCTTACGTACAAGGCGCTGCACGAAGATCTCTCGCCTGTCTACATGCAGAAACTCGTGCGTGTCTACATGCCAGCCAGACGTCTTCGGTCTGCTGACTCGAACGCACTAGTTGTTCCGAGAACACGCAGCAGAGCCGGTGACTGTACATTTGCTCACGCAGCGGCAGCAGTGTGGAACGCTCTGCCGTCAAGCGTTACTAACAAAACATCACTGGAATAATTTAAATCTGTGTTGAAGACTCATCTGTTCACTGCAGCGTATATGTAACTCGGACTTACCAACACTGTTTTACCATAGCTGATTGATGTTTAACGTTTATTTATTATTTATTTATCTATTTATTTATTTTTCGTATACATTTTAGCCTAATTTATTGATGTTTACATTAATTTTAGTTTATTTATATAAAGAAAAAAGATCTTAAAAATTTTACTTTATGATATTTTACATCACATTCCTTTTCTACTTCTACTATATTTATTGTTTTAATTGCTATTATCATTAGTTCGTTTTATCTATGATATAATAACTATTGTTTTTTATTCAAACGCATTATTTTTAACATACACTTATATATTGTTGTAAAGCGCTGTGAACAATATTGGATGTGGCGCTTAACAAAATAAAATATTATTATTATTATTATTATGTTGAAATCGGTGTTGACCATACCATAACGGTGTGAACCAGCAACGATAATTGGAGTTTCAAAGAAAAGTTCTAAAGAAAAGCTTGACTATGTTTCACTTCTTCTAGGATAGTTCCTCTAAAGTCTGAAATACACTGCAGTTTTTCGCCCAACCCGACCAGACTAGACCAGGTGGTGTTGATTTAGTTGGGTCCGTGTTAGTCGGCTAGTGTATCCACACGTCTGATTGTAATCGGGGCTAGTTGGTGTCAGTCTGACGTATGTCACAAATGTTGTAAAGCAACAGATAAGAATAATTCATTTCAGTTATCGTCTGTCACATTGTCACTGCAGAAAATTATCTGTCACAGTTATCGATTCATTTATCTATATTTCACTGAAGTCAATGTAGTCACAATTGTATCCGCAAGAGGGCGGTACCTTTGTAACGTTTTGCTAATTTCCAATAAATTACAATGAATGGACGGTTGCGGTAGTTAGCTGCGCTAATTTCCATGTACGATAGAATTGTTAGTAAATTGGTAATATATTATAAAGTAATTTTGCTGTATTTATATTTTGTTAATCACAGTGATAGTTTATAAGAGATTATTTCATATTACGTTACAAACATATAGTCGGCTGAGAACTGAAGGAATAAGTCAAATTATTAGTTAAATATTTTGAGGATAGGTGGCGAAAACTGCTAGTTCGTGTTTCTTTCCCAGATTTCTGTGGTTTCACGTGTCCGTTTCCTCTAGATTTTAAAAGTTCCAGAGTGTTCGATGTCACCGCAAAATATAATTTTTATTGGTTGATTTAAAAAAGAAGTACGGTGATAGTTTTAAGTTTGGGCGTTGTGTGGTAGTGGTTCAGCTGAGAAGGTCGAGTTTGAATCAGCGAAGATATTAATCACGAATTTAGTCGGGCAGAAGGCCCTAAGTAGGTTAGGAATGTTTATATTAATTTAGTTGAAGTTCGTTATGATTATAGAACGTTGATTATGTGCAAAAGACATTTAACTAGTTTAACCCAGTAACAAGACAGTCGTCATGACATCGACAGAATCAGCTGACGTCGTCGTCCCGGGTGTGCGACTCACAGAAACGTGAAATCCTACCAATATATAAGCACTTCGAATTCGCTGAGAATATACGAACGTTCGTACGACAACAATATGATTGAACAGTTTTAAAATATTACCACAGAGCTACGTTCAATGAACATTTAAAAGTTAGACTTTTAAATTTATTAGCCATCGCTATGTTATCTTAAACATTGCATTATATAAAATAGTTGCCGTACTCGTAAATACTTGAGATGTATCAATTTGACTAAGTTGCCAGTCGTGACGTAACCTACTTTTAACCTTAAGACTGTTGACCCGGTCGTTGCATAAGTGTGATTCGTAATGGTTCAATGGTGTAAAACTTTGTTCAGCTGTTTGTTGCATTCCATTTATATATATGCCAACGATTGGAATTGCCAAACGAATCCGTAACTTTCTGCGCTACACTCCTATGCCACCAGTAGTACCCATAGACAAAACGATCCATGACACAGAAATTGTGACAACGCAGTCGACAGTTTTCAAGTTTACGTGATTGTGACATCACGCTGGCTTCGAGACTAGCTCGGTCGGTGTCAATCGGTGTAATGTGTATAAACGGCAGTCTGGGTCAGTGTGGTCTGGTGTGGTCTGGTGTGGTCTGGTGTGGTCTGGTCAGTTCTGGCTGGGCGAAAGGTGGCAGTGTATCGTGAGCTTAACGTCAATATTATACGCATTAAATCGAATTGGTTGATTACACGTCACAAACGTCCGCGTCATACTTGACGACTTGCTTACAACTACATCCTATAATAACGGCCATGGCATGGTAATATGTAAGTACATGTCTCTAAATGCTTGTTGAATTGATTTCTTGTAAATGTAGCTTTCTTACCGTCTTTATCCAGCTTTCCCATGAACTGGTCGAGTTGGGCCGGTGTGAACGGAACATCTGCCGCTTTCAAGACGTCTCCCAATTCGGCTTTTGTGATAGACCCGTCGCCATCTTTGTCGAAAATAGCGAACGCTTGTTCCAACTCTGAAACACCATTTCCGGTTTGCCTGAGTTCTCGTGAACACAGGATTCATATTACCTTGCAATACGGGCAAATAGGTATGCGTTGCTAGGGTGTAATCTGATTCTTGTAAGCGATTTTTACAAACCACAATGCAAGTCACATGTTCACACTATTCGCTAGATGGCAGCACAAATATATATAAACAAATTATTCTTAAGTAAAGATATACATTATTTGTTCATCACCCGTTTGGAAAATGTACGATTTTGAGTTTTCTGTTCACATGGCTTCACAAAGATGGGGTTGTCATTGACGTAACTCTTAAGGTCCTGTGAAAACATGTCGTTTTATCCATGGTCGTGTTTAGAACGACTACACCCGGTGAAAAGATGCAACTAATACTACATCTTGATACCAGTTTTTCATATAGAATATGAAACATGGCGCGCTACAGAGGTACAGAGACGGTATTACATAACACAGAACCAATCAGAAAGAGAACGATTGAATGGAGCACGTATTTAGTTTATTCGAGGCGGTGCATTGTCATAGGTTCACGCCCGTGGTTCGAATTACGATGGATATGGACTCTTCGAAGTTCAAATCAAAACAATTATGTGTGAATTATGTCTGCATAATACCATTCCACTGTCCACAATATAAATGCAACAAACATTTTGTTACGGTAAGCAGCACATCACATTTAAAACTGATATTTTTAAAACTGTTTACTCACTTTATTAGCGTTAGCTCGAGCGCGCTTTGA
>OZ023209.1:54995854-55005854 GCA_963995525.1 Escarpia spicata
TGGGATTCCGCCCAAACTACTATTGGAAATTGTAGAACAAGTTAGCGTACCGCTTGCAACAGTTTTCAACTTGTCATTAGAAGAGGGAGTGGTTCCTTTAGAAAGGAAAGAGGCAAACATTATACCGTTATTTTAAAAAGGTTCGAGAAACAAGTCAGAGAACAATAGACCAGTGAGTTTAACATCGGTGATTTGCAAATTATTAGAAAGACTAATTAAAGATCACATGGTGGATTTTCTTGTTAAACAAAACTTGATAAACCCATCTTAACATGGGTTTTTTAAAGCGAGGTCATGCTTAACAAATATGTTATGTTTTTTGGAAGACATCACTAAGTGGGTAGACGAGGAATCACCAGCAGATATCATCTACTTAGATTTTCAAAAAGCTTTCGACAAAGTACCACATCAAAGATCACTGCTTAAACTAAAGGCCCATGGCATAGGAAATGGTATAATAAACAGGATTGAAAAATGGCTTTTTGACAGAAGACAACGTGTAGCAGTTGATGGGAAGGCTTCAAACTGGAAATCGGTATTGAGTGGGGTACCATAAGAAGTAAGGTGTTGACATTTGTGGATGATTCAAAAGTGTTTAGAAGTATTAAAAGTGATGGAGATAGACAGCATTTACAAGATGATCTTAACAGGTTGATCAATTGGTCTGAAAAGTGGCAAATGCTGTTCAATTTTAGGAAATGTAAATGCCTTCACACAGGACATGGTAACGAAGAGGTAGAATATACAATGGGGGGTACTATACTAAATACTACTGTAAAAGAAAAGAAGTTAGGGTTAACCATTAGTGCTGATATGAAGGTTTCAGAACAGTGCGGGATTGCAGCTTCAAAGGGAAATCAAATCCTTGGAATAATTAAGCGAAATATAGCATATAACGAAAAAGAACTAATAATATCGCTGTACAAAACAATAGTGAGGCCTCATTTAGAATATTGTGTACAAGCATGGACATATTGCAAGAAGGACATAGATATGCTAGAAAGAGTAGAGAGGAGAGCGACTAAAATGATACAAAAACTTAGGGATCTTAGTTATGAAATTCGCCTAAAAGAATGTGGTTTAACAACACTTGAGACCAGGAAATTGAGAGGAGATCAGATAGAAGTGTTTAAAATAATAAATGGTTATGAAAATATTGATAGAAATATTGTTTTCGCAGTTAAGAAAGATAGAAGGACTAGAGGACATGTAGTTACATTAGCAAAGGAGCAGTGTAGATTAGATATAAGAAAGATATCATTTTCACAAAGGACTGTAAATGAATGGAACAGATTATCTGCTGATTGTGTGGATGCTAGTAGCGTCAATATGTTTACAAATAAAATCGACAGATACCTCAGAAGGGCTGGATATACATAGATAAAAGGGTTGGACTCTCGATAAGCCAAAGGGCTTCCTTGTCCACATGCCACCTAGAGTTAATTCTCTGGGTGGCAATCTTGTTAAACATTAACTCACACACACAAACAAACACACACACACTCACTCACACAAAACACACACATTCACTCACACACACAGACACACACACTCACACACACGCGCACACTCACTAGCACACACACACTCACTCACTCACTCATTCACACACACACACACACACACACACACACACACACACACACACACACACACACACACACACACACACACACACACACACACACACACACACACACATAGACACACACACACGCGCGCGCGCGCACACACACTCACACACGCACACACACACACACACACACATACACACACATACACACATACGCGCGCGCACACTCACTTACACACACACACACACACACACACACACACACACACACACACACACACACACACACACACACACACACACACATCGAAAGTGACGATACCTTGAATTCTAACTTGGTCCATCCGTTGTTTCTTTATCTTCTTCTTTTGTGCCATCTTTTGATCTGTTTTTTGTTCAATCTTTTGTTCCAGTTTTTGTTCTTTCTTTTGATCTTTCCTTTGTTCCTTCCGTTGGTCCTTTTTGTTTTCCTTCTTTGGTTCCTTCTTTTGCTCCGTCTTCTGTCCTACTTTTGGGACCGCTTTCTGTTCTGACTTCGGCTAAACCAAAACGTAGTGTATTATGTAACTAATATATATAATGTCGGAGATGGACCATCGAAGTGTGGAGTCGTGAATAAGTACGTCTAGCCATTAAATAAACAAACGTAACTGCGATTGCAACATGTTTAGTGAACACTTAAGCGACCTATACTTATATATTAATAATTCCTTTTGTCAGACTTACTGTTCATCTTATTTTTCATTTGGGCTCACCGTTCCAATAGTGGACCAAAATGTTTCCATGACACGCATCATTTGAGAGAGACTTGACAAATTGGTAATAACATTTATTTGACACGATTGTACCATGAAAGGCATACATAACTAAAACCAAATTAAAGTGGCTTTGTCCGCCCTGGCCCAATATATATATTCCTGTGACAATACATTCTTACCTACCATAACTCTTGCACTAAGGTTACGTCACTCTATTCAGACGGCGACCCAGCGTTTGATTCCGGACAGTCAAACGCTCCCAAGTCAAAGGAAAGAAATCGACGTGTATGTGAATATTATAGCGTACAAACTGCCCAGTGTTGCCGCTGCGTGGACGTCCGACGTGCGCGTATAGGTGTTTACAGAATGCAGCAGATCCAATTAGACAACTTACGTCTGACGATGTTTTCATCTTGCTTTCGCGGGGACCGTTGCTAGGCGAACGAGTGTAAACAATGCTGGATTATGAGCGATTAAGATACGCCAATAGTTGAAATTCTAATAAAGCTGTGCTGCAATCATTAGTTATCGATATTTAAATAATGATGCACATATTCTGTGCCTAGTACAGTTACGACGTTCGTTGATGATGATGGCGTATTATGGCCAAAGCCTCAGATAGATTGGTAGCGTCTGCTTGCAATTTTTCTAGCTACTTCCCTTAAAAGGGCGGGATACACGTAAATAAAAAGTATTGGACTCTCGATAAGCCAAAAGGCTTCCTTGTCCTCCTTCCATCTAGAGTTAATTTTGTGGATGGCAATCTTGTTAAATCTTGTTACTTCCATTACATATTTGTATATATGTATATGACTTTCGGCCTACTAATACCTATATATGTACTTCCAGACGCCTCTCTGTTTGATGACATTTGACTTGATTTCGATGTTTTCATATCTCAGAAGTATATACTGAGCTTAAAATAGAATCACATACGTCATAACTCTTCAAATTACGGCAAATTGTAGTCCAACTCGCTAATACGCTCAGTAGAAGTTCATGTTTGGATTTGCCATCTGATGCAATGAAATGAATCGACATACTGTGCCGAAATCTAAATATGTGTGAAGTTAGTAATTCTGGAATCGACATGTTGGTGTATTGTCGTCGTCGTGTATTTGCCGATGCCGATCACATGGGTGGGTCAGCTGGTTACCTTGGTAACCAGTGACACGACAGAGCGGCTGACACGAACATTGTGTGATATTACGAAGCACGCAAATGAACCAGATTATAGCGTTAATCCGCAGTTTCCGAAATAAGACCATCTAATTGAAATAAAGCGGATTAACCAAACCTGACTAAACAACAACAAAAGAAAGTGATTCACCTTTGCCGATTTTTTTTATCTCTGAATCAGTTATTCTAATTTATAAGTACGCAATAAGTGGGTGATATGTGTAAGTTAGTAACTAAGTAAATAAGTAATCCACAACTTTACAGAAAATACTAGCACAAGTATACATTTATAATTTTCCCCAGGCCATTGCCCATGTCGCATATATTTAGCAAACTATTATTAGTTTTATTGATTACTAATGGCCGCATATGTGTGTGAGTTGTGTCTGTCCAACGACGCATGGGAATAAGTATGTCTTTGTCCGTATGACTGCGCAAACCTTTTTAAACCTTTCCCCCGGCAGGCGGCTGATTCCAACACCATTTGACTCCTGTGGCAACCGTTCAGCCACGCTGCAATTATCATGCGACGACTACTTAGTCAGCTGTATCCACCATTTTCTACAGCCTGGAATAAACAGGGGGAGCAAACTGAGGCAACGTATAGTGAACGAAATTGCCAAAGTTTCGAAACGGCAGTCAGAGGATTCAAATCAAAGTTCTCGCGATCGAGAGTCCTCTGTTCTTACTACTGCGCTACGGCACCGGTTGAATAGCAGACCTTCTTAAGTCAATATGGGAACACAGTGAATATCACTTGAACACTTTGCCAGACAAATGTGTATGTGACTCACAAGTGCGCAGTAGGTACACTAAAATACGATCGTCTTCAGGGTGGTTCGAAAGTTCCTGCTGTGACGTAAACAATAGATGAGAGAGAGCGGGATTCCGTTTCGGCCGTTGACACTTGACACCGGAGTATATCCAGTGCATTCTTGGTAACGTATCGGCGACAAGTGTAAATGCTACTTGTAAACAAAGAAATAGCATTAGGCCGGCCGTGCGTCGGGCTGTGACTTGTCTCTTCCTGCCAGACCAAACAGTTGTGAAACATTTACACAATGTACCCAATTAAACAGCTCTTTTCAAGAAGTTACACACGTTTTCAGTACGACGGTTGAATTGTCGCCAATTCTACTAACGAAAACCGATTTAATTTGTTACCATTCCATAGGCGCCGGAGCCGGGGGTGGCTAGGAGGGCTGAACGTCGCAACCTTTTGGTGGGGGGCCGGATATAGGCTGAGCCTCCCGAGATTGTTGCAAGTGAGGTGCAATTGGAGGCTTTTTGTGAGCTTTATGGCGGGTGCAGTTTGACATTTTGGTCAGTCTTAAGAGGGGTGCAGTTGAAGGTTCAAACATTGTGAACGTCACCGCGAAAAATGTTCAACAACACCTCCACTGTCTTCCGATGTCATTGTCCGACAGCGGAGTGGTGCAGAAGCTCCGACTCATCCCACCCAATATATTAATTTCGTTCCGGCGCCAGTTTGCTTGTACTACACAAAGAAGTTTTCTACAAACAATAACAATGTTTAACAGTTTCACTAGTAGAATTAGCGACAGTAGGTGGGACCCTCGCCCAGGCGCCCGCCCTATTATTCCATGAAAACTACACGGCTAACACAGCACCAAAGTGAATTGGAATCACGTAACTTCTGCTCAGTTGAACTTTGCTTAGGACGACGGAACATCAGGGCATTTGGTGATTTAGTATGAAGAGTCGAATACACACACGCGCTTTCGCACGCACACACGCACACACGCACACACGCACACACGCACACACGCACACACGCACACACGCACACACGCACACACGCACACACGCACACACGCGCACACGCACACACGCACACACGCACACATCACATGAACATGCACATACATACGCACGCACGCACACACACACACACGCACACACGCACATACACACGCACACACACATATATATACTCTACACACACACACACACACACACACACACACACACACACACACACACACACACACACACACACACACACACACACACACACACACACACACACACACGTGCGCATACACGCATGTACGCACACTAATGTGCGCGTACAATATGATGCGTCAAGAATACCGGTGAGTGACGGACTGCGTTGTTGTCTTTTCCCACTGCGCCATGCTACCAGCAACAAACAATTTTGGGGTAAGACGTCATGTCTTATGGTAAAGTTTCTTCCTGGTAACGCGAAAAGGCACTTCATATTAATACAGTCAAGCATCTAACCCTATACCTGAAATAGCTGTGCTCATTCTAAGCCAATGTCAAGTGTGTGCTATAACCTATTGAATTGTTTCTATACTATCTGAGTTTTTCGGTGTCAAGGGTATTGCATTATAATGCACATTATACTGCTGAGTCAGGCGCCGTTGTGGATGCATCTTGCGTCAAGTCTCCCACTCACCTGGTGCACTTGACACGTGACAACATTCACGTTTTCGAAACAAACGCGTAATCGGATCACGTTTCTGTGGCGTAACATTTCTTTGCTGTTTTATGTCTGAGCAGTAAACGAAAAACCACTGCACTTTAGTTACTCGTACACTATTCTCACGTAGACTACTCGCGTGTACGAATGAACACAACACGTGTGTACGAACGTAGACTGCTACACGTGTAGCGTACGTTCGCTATGAACGTACGCTACACGTTTGTATGAACGTATCTAGCACTCGCGAGTATAAACGTACATTACACGTATGTACGAACGTATACTACTTGCGAGTACGATTGTACACTAGTGAGACGATACGTGTATGACAACATATACTAGTTGTGAATACGAACGTAACGTAGATATTATGTTAATAAACATACGTAAATTGTTTAGAAAATTACGAAATAGAAGATACACAAAAGGGCAGTCCGCCTAGTTGTCCTATATCTTCTCCCATCACGCCAGTACTGGTGCACCTGCACTGGTTGCCAGTCAGACAACGCATTGTGTTTAAAGTACTTGTGTATTTATAACGCGCTCCATGGTTTTGCGCCGGGGTACCTTCCACATCTACTACATCAACGAACTCGCAACCCTCGTCTTCGGCAGGGTCATGACCATTTTCGGCTTGCAGTTCCACCAGCATAAAAATCCATCGGCAAGCGAGCGTTTGGCATACCTGGTCCTGCCAAATGGAACGAACTGCCACTGACTCTACGAGATGCTCCGTCTGTGTTTTTATTTAAACATCACCTGAATACATATTTATTTAAACAAACAAGATGCTCCGTCTGTGTTTTTATTTAAACATCATCTGAATACATATTTATTTAAACAAACGTATGCTGAACAATGGCAAGATTTATTTACAGGACTCTTGTTAATTTATAAATTTTTGTTATGTATTATTTATTTTTTATTTATCTTGTAAACTAATTAACTTATAACTAATTTATATTGTTTTATAGTGTTTCTATATTGTGAGAGCATTGATTAGAGTTAGAGATCGCGCGGTAAAAGAACCTGTATTAGGTTTATCATTATCATTAAATAATCGCAGTCAGTAGCTATGTTCTTTGCATTGTAGTCCTATCCATTATTAAACTACTCAGCCGTAGATCTTAAACGAATAGTATGCTAGTAGTAAACAGTCACCATATCACAGTTCCTTCAAGCACACGTCGCCATGCATATAACTGGCCTGTACGTATGAAGTATCCCATAGCGGACGGGAATGAGAAGAACGCTATTGCATATTGTTGGATTGCTGTGAAGTCTCCCTCATAATTATTTTTCTATTTTTTGAAGCTTTATTGTCTTGGCAACAAGATTACATCCGTCACTCCACTGTTATGGGCTCAAATTACCCTATACAATCTGATATATCGCAGTAGAACCCTAGGATAACGTTAACGTTTGCTATGTACGTGTTTTTTATGTAAATTACTTAAACAACTTTTTGTTTATGTTAACTATTTCGACACAATAACACATTTTATAAACGTGTTTACGTTTTGGGTTTGTTTACATGTCAATTATGCGTATCGGTAAATATTGGCCCAATCGTCATACAATTTGAATCTTCAAAAGTGTCGATGTTGTTTACTTGGATTGCTAAGACCAAACAGCATACTGCACCAAATACGACCCCGCCATATACCGCCTATTGCCTCTAGTAGCCTATTTTTGATCATATAAATTCCCAGAACAGAATGTCACTCAGATTCGTCCTACTCTCAAATTTGCGTCACCTGGAATCTTTCGACGCCAACAGATGAATAATAATAAATGACTATCCAAAACGCTAGTCTCGATTATCCAGGCTTTGGAGCCATTATTTGTCGCACGCGAGAGTCTCACCCAAAAACATATTTGCCTTGCGACGAAGATGATTGGTTACCCTGAATGAGGGTAACCAATTATGTTGACTCCCAAGCTAAGTCGTCAAGAAAGGGCTTTTTCAGTTAACACGAAACATTCGATCCACCTTTTTACTAAAATCTGAATATAGTGACAATAAAAACGGAATTGCAAACCGTAAAGGTTGCGGGATAGAAAAGGGTAGACTGGGGCAGCGCGGCCTCTTGGAATAAGACGTCCCCTACCGCGTACAACAAATACAAATTATGAATGTCCCATAATCATGTGCAAAATGCGGACATAGGGGTTTAAACTTGTATTTTAATGTGCCTAGTGTTTTCTCTCTGAGATTATTAAAAACGTATATGTATTATCCAAAACATTGTAAAATAAATACAGTAATTGTACACGTAAACATAAAATCTGTCGCCAAAATGAAGTGATGCTATCCGATGGTGAACCGTATCAAGTTGGTCCACATCAAATCGGTCCAATGCCAACTCGTCTCACACGAAGTTGGCTCGTCCCACACCAAGTTGGTCCACATCAAATCGGTCCAATCCCAACTCGTCCCACACCAAGTTGGTCCACATCAAATCGGTCCAATGCCAACTCGTCCCACACTAAGTTGGCTCGTCCCACATCAAGTTGGTCCACATCAAATTGGTCCAATCCCAACTCGTCCACAACCAAGTTGGCTCGTCCCACACCAAGTTGGTCCACATCAAATCGGTCCAATCCCAACTCGTCTCACACCAAGTTGGCTCGTCCCACACCAAGTTGGTCCACGTCAAAACGGTCCAATCCCAACTCGTCTCACACCAAGTTGGCTCGTCCCACACCAAGTTGGTCCACGTAAAATCGGTCCAATCCCAACTCTTCCCACACCAAGTTGGCTCGTCCCACACCAAGCTGGCCCACATCAAATCGGTCCAATGCCAACTCGTCCCACACCAAGTTGGTCCACATAAAATCGTTCCAATCCCAACTCGTCCAACACCAAGTTGGCTCCTCCCACACCAAGTTGGTCCACATCAAATCGGTCCAATGCCAACTCGCTCCACACCAAGTTGGCAGGTCCCACACCAAGTTGGTCCTCATCAAATCGGTCCAGTCCCAACTTGTCCCACACCAAGTTGGCTCGTCCCACACCAAGTAGGTCCACATTAAATCGGTCCAATGCCAACTCGTCCCACACCACGTTAGTCCACATCAAATCGGTCCAATGCCAACTCTTCCCACACCAAGTCGTTACACATCAAATCGATACATATCAAATCAATCCAATACCAACTCATCACACACCAAATCGGTTCACATCAAATCTATCCAATACCAACCCAACAGACACCAATTCGTTCCACAATGAGTTGAACCACTAGTAAACTCGCGTCCCATCATAACTCAATCGACATTAAGTCGTACCATTATCAACCCGTCCCACACCAAATCGCCCCATGCCAAGCCGGTCCAGCACCAATACGGTTTACATGTCCCATGTCAACTTGTCCGAAACGAAGTCGACCTAGGGTCAGCTTGTCCCCACCATGTGGACACATTGTCACCTTGTCTCACAGCGAGTCGGCCGAGCCCGCCTGAGACCACCGACCGGTGATGCGGCGACGTGCAGGTTTCACGTCCGCACGCCTCTTACATTGCCTCGACGTAGGCCCGACCCTGCCGGTCACGAACGATTCATACACACGTCTTGTTTACAAAGACACGCGATCCGATCTTCAGTCGCCGTTCATATTACACACGGGGACTTCAGGACGTCATAACACAGAGCCACGCTACCGTAGCCACACGCAATGGGCGCTCCAAGTCCCACGGAAGACCTGCAGAACAAAATGAGCCACAGCGACTTGTTTCACACGAAACCGCACCTGAAGCAGTTGCTTCTTCAGGGCAGTGATGGTAAACAGGAACATGTTGAGGCGGTGAAGAAACCCCCCTCACACCCCGACGGAGGGTGGGGGTGGGTCGTGGTGTTCGCCTGTTCCGTATCGTTTTTCGTGGCCGGTGGCTTCGGCCGATCGTTCACGTTGATCTACCAGGAACTCATCACCAAGTTCGGGCAGTCGGCATCCTCTACCGCCACCGTCGCTGCAGTCTTTGGGGCCTTCAAGTTATGCTCCAGTGAGTACGCCTATT